>JARHVA010006973.1:15000-547500 GCA_037957365.1 Torreya grandis | reverse complement strand
AATATTTCCAACCAAAAATGAAGTTGGAAAATCATCCATTGCACTAACTCAACCTATTGTTAATTTCCATCTAACTAGAATTCGCCCACATTTGATTTTAATATTTGGGAAGTTTCATAATATTAAATGCACTTGCGATATTGCATTTAAAATACATAATTATTTTTAAAAATAAATAATTTACTTAATGGATTCAAATACATAGCCATTCCTTGGCTCTCATTTTGAAATTCCTTTACAATTTTATTAAATTAATTAATTCTAAAAATAATTAATAATTTAATTTAGTTAATTTCTAGCCTAGGCCCATGAAGGTTATCTACAAAAAAAATTCCATGTAAACATGGATATAGCACTGACTTGGCCATTTAGATATGGATTCAAATATTGTATTATAAAATATTAAATAATTAAAATCTATGAAATTTGCTCAAATGGGTAGTGAAAATTGGATAGAATTCTTTTACTACAATAACTAGCTTTGACGGTGGGACTGTAGGATAACCTTGTTACTCATTGATAATATATGCTTCATCAATCCCATAAATAGTGTGTAGTGCCCTCACATATCATGATTCAGCTAATTGGTAGCCAATTCTCCTATCCAAATTAGGGATGGGAATACATTATTAGGCCAAATTATTACCTTGTAAACTCCACACACTTCCTTACTAGAACACCTTATAGATTACATGTAACACACATTCTCATTCTTGATATAACCAATTGGCATCTAGTTCACCTATCTTGATTATATGGGAATGAAAACATATTTTTGGCCTTATAAATTCTACATGTTTAAATTGAGTGACATTATCAATAGAGGAAAAAATGTATGGTATGTTATTATTTTTTGTGATATCAAGAGAAAATAAATTCACCGTATTATACCATAAATCAACCCTACCAATGATTTGTAAAGTATGGAGCCATGTGTTGATTTAGATTTAAAAATAATATCCCTATATTTGGATCAAGAGACTTTAAAATTTCTTTCATGTTTTTAACAAGATCCATCTTTATTTCAATATTAATATCAGGTAGTTCAAACACCATAAATAGGTGCAATGACAAGTTGTACATAGCCCATTGCTAATATGTCATAAATTCACCTTAAATAGAACAAAAGTAAATCCACTATGAATCAAATCCATGTTCCTCTCAACAAGTGTGTAAATTCCTTGTCGTCATTGCATCATGTGTAGAAACTACCACATAGACTTCATTAGTAAAATGTTATGCCCCTCCTAGATCCCTGAGCTTAACCAATACTTACAAATTGGTAGGGTCCACACTCTTCACGAATCACAAAATTCATACCAAAAAGTGCTAAAATTTAAAAAATAAATGTGATTAGTTACCCTACTAAAGTCAATGAGTTTGTGAATGTTGGATAAACTTTCCCCTCCCAGATACTCTTCAAGCACGTCTATCAAGTATAGATGCCCAAGAGCCTTGTTACAAAAATGTTCTTATATGGGTCAAAACAAATCATTCCATCAAGTAGATTGATTGTTGTATGATTTTCACAACTATATAACCATTGTAAGAAGGTAAGGGGATTAAATGGAAGTGATTTAATGTATGTGTATGATATATTGCTCTAACTAAATTGAAGATCACTCTCATCTAGCCTTTCAAGAATGTGAATAATTTACATAATATGATTGAGAAAATCCATACCAGGTAAGATATTATTTCTACCCAAGAATTTTTTAAATATGTAACCAACAAACTGAATGTCTATGGATGTGTCCTACTCCTCACAAAATAGAAGGAACTCAAGATCTCTTTATTGATGAGTAATAACATACTCGATCATGAACTACCTTTTTCATTATTAGTAGAAGGCACACCAACTATTTGGAAATAATCCATAATGAGGTGGCACTTAGGACATGAGCCAACATCACACTCAAGAATTTTTTCAAACACTTCTATGTGGTTTCTATATTTGCATGTGTTGGGAAGATACCTTGAAGGTTTTGAAATCATCCTTACATCTACCAAATGCATTTACACAAAAGTCTCTAAATCCATTTCAAAAAATATGATTATAGGAAAGCAAATTGTTTGAAAAAATGCTTCAATGAAATTTATGATTGGGGCATGTTTTCTTGATCCTCTATGATATCTAGCATGTGCAACTCATAGAGGCACATAAACATTTTGAAAAATTCTGCAATGAAACATGATTCCTAGGACATGTTTGATAAAATGCCTTAATGAAAGTTTCACCCATGACATGTTTGTCAAAATGCCTCAATGAAATTTGATCTTTTTCTCATTTTTATGACAATAACCTTGTATCTTGATTACACTAGACATTTTGACAACTTTCTTTTCAGCTCAAGTTTTTTGATTGTTGTCACAATAGTAATATCACTAAGTGATTGTATATTGATCATAAAATTTTGACTCTTGAAACCAGGTGTAGAGAGACCAATGTCCTATAAGCATGCCCCTCACCAACATTTCCTCTATATTCTTATTTTGGTAAGATTTTGGTATGGGGTTGGTGCAACCTCTTCATGAAGTATTTCCCATACTTTAGATAAGTCATAAGTTGATTTACAACAAACTAGGCATGGAAATTATAGGGGATGATGCATCTCCTTATTGGTAAAATAGGAGCAGAATGGATAACTCAAACTTATGTAAAGGATGGCTCACTCACAAATCCCAAAGTCAACAAATAAGGTAACAAATACTCTAAACAAACATTTTTAAAACACTAAAAAATAGGGGAGGTTGTGTTAAAAACACACACACACACACACACACACATATGCTTATATTATATTGATTCAAAATATGTTACAAACTAATAATTACTCCCTTATAAACCTTGGTACAACTACTATCATTATAGACAAACTTACTACACTACAAACTTCTATTATGCCATCTTCTTTGCTTACTATTTATTTCTCTATATGTTGTTGTTTTCTTTCTAATTGTTTTATTCATTTTTATAGTTGTAACACTATTATTTATAGTTTTCTAATTGATGTCCTCTTGCTATGTGTTCTGTTACTTACCCATACTCTAATTTATGCATTCATTTTCTTTTGTTTTTATGTTCTATTATTGCACTAACTTTATCTTCTCCACTTTTATTTGTCTAAATGCTTTAACTTTCTCTTATTCTATTATAATTTTTTATCTCTTTATACTTATCTTATTATACACTTTCATTACAGAGTTTTCCACCTACCACCACCCTTCCTACTTAGCTCAAATGAACACAAACTAATTCAAAATTTGAACTACATGCATTAAATGAAGTTGTTGAGTTCAAGTCATTGGTGGAGTTTTCTAAAGCCAAGACAAATGACAATAATTCTAAGTGGGAGGAAAGATTAAATATCTTATCACTCTCCCTCAATCTTGGCCTTCTTTTGATGCTCTATAGAATGATTCTCAACACACAAATAATCTTACATGCTTCATTTTAGATGTTCATATCCTCACATTTTTATGTTAGCTTCTAGAGTTGTTCTAATCATCTTCAAAGCTAGAGTATGCATCTTTGAAGATAGACTAGTGATCTCTAGAGCTAGCCTGAGTATCTCTAGAGTTAGACTGGTGATCTATGGATTCAATCCAGGCATCTCCAGATCTAGCCTATAGATCACTAGAACCAAGCTATGGATTTGTAGAGACACTATATGAGCCTTTAGAGCTAGTGTTACTGCATATACGACTCCTAATATCACTCTTAAATGCACATAATTATCTTTTAACAAAGGGATTAATAAATATATCAATGAACTATTATTATAAATTGAAATTTTTATTTTTTATCATAATTTTTCAACTAAATCTTTAATAAAATGATACATGATTGCAATATGTTTGCTTATTTCATGAAATACAAGATTCTTTGACAATGTAATGGAGGATATGTTGTCACAAAAGATAGTTGAAGCTCTTTGTTGCTCCTTATAAAAATATGATTGGATTCTTCTAATCTATATGGCCAAAAAATCTTATGAATTTGATACTATATACTCCACCTCAACTGTAGAAAGTGAAACTATGAGTTGTTTCTTTAAAGCCCAAAAAATGGCTCCTAACTTAAGATAAAACACATACCTAGATGTACTCTTTTTATCATCAAGACTACCAGCCCAATCACTATTTGTGTATCCTACTAATTGAAATTTATTTGATACTACATATAAAACTTCATATCCTCTTGTACTAATAGCATATGTCAAAATCATTTTACCTACTTTCCAATGCATTCCTTTTAGTGTCTTCATGAATTTAGAGATCAAATTGATTGCATACATGATATTTGGTCTAGTGAATTTAAATATATTAATATTCCCACTAAGTTATTGTATTGTGTAGGATCTACATTACTATTGTATGTAATTTCAAAATTATTTTAGCTGGTGTTGATATTAACTTTTTGTTTAGCATTCTAAATCTCTCCAAAATCTCTTTTGCATACTTGGCTTGGGATATGAAGATACCATATTCAATTTGCTAACTTATATGCCAATAAAATACTTCAAAAAACATAAATAAGTCATCTTAAAATTTCTCTTCATGGTTAATTTAAACTCTTCTATGGACTAATTTACATTTCCAATAAATATTAGGTCATCTACATACAAAACAATAATTAAAATACCTTGTTTTCACACCTTGATGTAGAAAGTGGGCTCACTACCTCTTTTGCTAAAGCTACTGCTTAACAAATATGATCTTATTTAGCTATATCATGCCCTTGGTGCCTACTTAAGTCTATATAATGCTATATTCATCCTATATACTTTTTTCTAATGCCTTAAAATCTCATAAATAGATGGTTGTCTCACATAAACCTTTTTATCTAACACACCATTCAAGAAGACTAACTTGACATCCTTTTGATGTACCTTCCACTTGTGTTGAGTAGCTACAACTATGATTATTCTCACTATTTTTATCCTTTTTATGGGTGAAAAAGTCTCATTATAGTCACATCTAAGTCATTTATTCTATCTTTTGACAATTAGCCTTGCCTCATGTCTTTTAATGTTGTATTCTATAGTAATTTTAGTTTTATAAACCCAATTTGCTCCTATAGACTCTTTTCCTATTGAAATGTCTACTAACTCCCATGTCTAATTTTTATTTAATGCATGAAATTATTCATCCATGGTGTCATGCCACTTGTTTTCCATAACTACATCCTCAAAATAAATTGGATTAGTTGCTAAAAAGAGAGCAAAACACATACTTTCATCCTTATTTTCTACATACCTTACCTACTAATATATGTCATGCAAACTCCTTGTTATGTGTTCATGATAATTTTAGTTAGAGGATGATAAGGTTGTTTCATGAGATGCTCCTTGGCATCACTTTTGGCTGCTATCACTAGATGAATCATCTCTTTATGAAATAGGGCTCTAACTCAGTGTATATATGGATGTACCACTTGCTAGTTCAATTTTAAATGTGGGTGAAATAACCCTTGGTAATTCATGTTTTTGTTCTTCCCTATATTCCCAATATGCATCCTCGATAAATTAAACATTCTGGTTGATAATAATATCCTTGGTGACTAGATTATATAGTCAATAGACTTTTGACTACTCACTAGATCTAATGCATATGTGTTTCTCTTTTGTCATCCCACTTTGATCTTCTTTACTTAAGCACATGTGCATATGCCACACATCCAAATACTCTAAGGTGTTAAACACTTGGTTGATGATTGATCCAATATTCCTGAGGGATCATATCCCTAAGACTTTTAGTATGACTTATGTTGAGAAAATATACCATTTTTTCTATAAGTTTATCTAAAAACTAATTGGACAATCTTTTGGCCTTCAACATGCTTATTTATATCTCTTAGATGATTTAGTTCTTCATCTCTACTACACCATTTTTTGTGGTGTAAGCCTCACTATAAATTACTTATTGATGCCATTATCCTTATAAAAACCCATAAGCTAATTTGATATGTATTCTCCCCCTTTATCAATTCTCAAAATATTTATGTAATAGCCACTTTGCTTCTCAACCATGGCCTTAAACTGATTGAATGTTTCAAATGCCCTTGATTTGTTCTTCAAAAAATACAACATTGTCTTTCTATTGAATCAATCTATGAATGTCATGAAATACACATTCTTGTATGAAGACGGGGTCTTTATTGGACCACATAAATATGAATGTATTAGCTCAAGAGGATCTCTAGCTCTACATTACTTACATAGGGGAAAGGTACTCTTATGTTTCTTCCTTAATATGCATCCTTCACACACTATATTTGGTTTTTATATTCGGTACAACCCTCTTACCATTTTCTTCTTTTGAAAAAGATTCATCCCACTAAAACTCAAATGCCCATACTTGAGGTGCCAAAGAGTGGACTCATCCAATATAATTTTTTTAAACATTATTTCTAGCTCACTTTGAATCCTCAATGGAAACATCATATTACTTTTCATCTTGACTAATACAATCTAACTATTTATACCACTTCTATCATTAATGATGAACTCTCTATCTTCAAATCTCACTTTATATCCCTTTTAGAAAAGCTACCCAATGTTGATTAGGTTGTGATTTAATCTTGTCACATAATAAACATCTTAAATTTATCTCTTATCACCTTGCTTGGTGTAGATAGAGATGTTATCTTTTCCCATGATGAGGACCTTCTCATTGTTTCCTATCTTCACTTTTGATTTGATTGCTTCATATCTGTTATTGAATATCTATTTTTTCTCACTCATGTGGTTGTTGTAGCCACTATCTAGGTACCAAATTTATCTACTAGTTTGTTCAACTATGTTACATTTTATTAAAAAAAAATCATCCTTTCTCACTCCTATCACTTTCAACCTCTTTTTCCTTGGATAAATTTGATTTTTTCCTATCCAAATCATAATTTTTATTTCTACATTCACTAGCATAGTGTCCATACTTCTTACTATAATAGCATTGGAAGTTTGACTTATCATACCTTTGAGTAGAACCACCTCTTAAAGTGTTGTTGCTTCTTCCTCTTCCTCTTCCATGGAATTCTTGATGATTATGTCTTCCACCTTATTGGCTACTACAATCTTTTCCTCTACATTTTTTGTTTGTTCCTCTCTCCCTTCCTCTCACATTGACATTAAACTTGAAAGTTTGTTCATGGGAGGATGTGGTTGACTTATTCAACCTTTGTTCATGGGTTTGCAAGGAACCCATTATCTCATCAACCACCATATGTCTTAAGTCCTTAAACTCTTCAATTGCAACAAATATAAGGTCAAATATTATTTGAAGTTTCCTCAACACCTTCTTTATGATTCTATGGTCTTCTAATGCATATCTATTTGATTTACAATGCGCATTTCTCATGTGAAGAATTCATTGATAGATTATCATTCCTTCATTTGCAGGTCTCAAAATCCCTTATTAACAAAATTAACTTGACTAGTTTCACCTCATCATACCTTGATATACATTTTGAATAATGTCCCAAGCTTTCTTGGAATGAACAATTGTTGATATCCTTAGGAAGACCGAACCAGATAATGCCATTTGAATGTAACATAGATCCTTGACATCCTTATTTATATTCTCCTTTAAAAAAATATTTTATACTTGGGTTAGAGAATTGAATGCTTTTAGGTCTACAAACTTAGTATAACCACCTTTAACCAACTCCCATATCTCTTGAGAGTAAAATAAATTCTTCATCTTAATACACCAAATGTCATAATTATTATGATCAAATATAGGAGGTTGTTACCATGAATTACTAATATTGGTTGCCATGTCCAATAGACTCTAAATACCTAAGTATTTGATACCATTTTTTGGTAAAAGAGGGGGAAAATGGATAAATCAAACTTGTGAAAATGTTGGCTCACTAATAAATCCTAAATCCATCAAATAGGGAAACAAATGCACTAAACAAACAAACTTAAAACACTAAAAATATGGGAAGATGTGTTAAGAAAAACACACACACATATTCATATATTATATTGAATTAAAAAATGTTAAAAACTATTAATTACTCCCTTATAAATCTTGGTAAAGCTACTATTGTTATAGACAAACTTACTACACTACAAATTTCTATTATGTCCTCTTCTTTGCTTACTATTTGTTTTTATGTATTTTTTTGTTTGGTTTCTCCTTATTTTGTTTGTTTCTACTACTGCAACACTATGTTCTTTCTATTCTGCTAATTTTTTTCATCTTACTATGTACTCTTCTACTGACCTGGACTTTGATATATGGATTCATTCTCCTATGTTATGTTTTATTATTGCACTAACTATATCTTCTCCCCTTTTATCTGTCTCAATGTTGTGACATTCTCTTATATTATATTTTCTTATCTCTTTTTATTTTTATTCATCTATGCTTTGAATATATATTTATCCACCTACCACTAGCCTTTTCACTTAGATCAAATGACTACAAAATAATTCAAAATTCAAACTACATGCATTAAATGAAATTGTTGAGTTTAAGGGGTTGGTGGAGATTTATAGAGCCAAGAAAAATGATGATAATGCTAGGTGGGTAAAATATTAAATATATTAAATATCCTTTGGGAAATATGTATGAATGATATGTCCATATATGAGTACGTTGATATCTTTTTTACATTTGAATAAAAACTCAAAGAAAATTGAACAATTATGATGCATTGCTCTTTCTACAAAAAGATGACAATCCTTTAATACAACTAAATATAAGCAACAACATCTATAGTATTGGAATAAGTTTCTCATCCCCCAGTTCTACATATACCACATTCATCACAATGATATTTTTGTTTTGAGAGATCATTATTATATAACTTAAAATTTTCACAAAATTATTTGCCCATACACTAGATTAAAATCCATTTTTAAACATGTCTTTCATAAACACCTCAACCTCATTTATTTTGTGTGCCTTATAGAACCCATGCATAATAAAAACTTGAACCTCATTTATTAGATGCCACAGATTATTTCTTTGATAAAAAAATTCATTGAAATTCAACATTTATTTCTTCAATTCTTATTTAATTCATGAATAATTATTACCTTGTTTTAACCAAGAGATTTTAAAATTGCATAGTTCTTGCATCTTGGGCAGCCTTGAGAAGCTTGACAATTTTAAAAGAGTTATTACATCCAATTCTCTTTGAATTTCTATCCCTTATTAGTGAATATAAAGAATTACCATATGCTACATTTGTCCCAAGGGATATTATATTGGTTGACCCATATCTCAATGGATTATGAGTTCCAAAGTATATACATAATATCCTTTTCTAAATTTCACCAAGAAAACAATTTCTCCAACATAGAACAAAACCAAGCAAACCTCTTGCAAGCAAAAGAGACAAATGTGGGAAAGGGGAAAACACCACAATGTTGCATTTAATGAATACATACACACACAAAACAAAAAATGAATGGTAAATACACAAGCCAAATAAGTAAAGGAAATAAAACTACTATTGGGAAATAAGCGAGCCAAACCCAAATTGCACATAGATATTTAATCACACAAATATAATATTCATTCTATATTATTTCAATATGGGACATTACACAAATATATAGGACCTATAATTCCTATAATAAGGGATTCTCATATCCCTATAAAATCTCAACCCACTTAACAATAATACCACTAATAACCTACCTGTATACCTAACAACAAAAAATCAATTATCGTAATATTGTTTATGATAATATTCCAATAACTAACCAAATACTAACTAATAAAAATGTTATTTACCTCTTGATAAATACCCAAAATGTAAAATATATTCATAACATTCCCCCCCCCCCCCCCCCCCCCCCCCCCCCCCCCCCCCCCCCCCCCCCCCATAGTTTTTATATAGTGCAAAAACATTCACACTCTTATCTACAGTATGCTCACATCTTGTAGCATGCCAAACTATGTGGCTCATGACCTTGATATAAAGAGAACCTCACTCCTCCAATGGTTTTATAGGTTTACCAAAAAACCTTGACATGAATAGGTCCCATCAACTTTTCACCTTATGTGGTTTTCTAGATCTACCACAAACCCTTTCAAGATCCATAAACTGACTTACATTAGTGCTTTCTATCCTTTCACTATGTTCTCACATCAGGGAATCATTTTTAGAATTTTCACATAAATTACATTACATGAATAAGCATTATTCTTCTATTCTTATTTTGCAAACACACACAATAGAAAATATAAAAACATACCACATAAAATGTCACCACATCATTGGTGTGACCCTGTTATTGGCGACTGATGAGAGGTCACTAAAAGATCTCCTTCCTCCATGTATCTTCCATCCTCCAGTATATGAAGCTGCTCACTCAATGAATATCTTGATGAAGCTCAGTTGCATGTCATTTTAATTTAAATGGGGTCCCCCCATAATACTAACATGTTCATCAGATGTTGGGTACACCGAAATGAATCCATAAGTAAAATTTATTTTATTTTTATAATTTTTGACTCTATATGACACTTTTGAGACTTTTGACTCTTTAACACTGACACACTGACTTTTTTTTTACAATAATGATTTTTTGGACATTTTTTGCTTTTTACAAACTTTGACAAATAATGAAAATGATGAATTTTTAATTTTAATGCTAACAAAGACTATTATTGTACAATAGACTCTGACTTATAAAACCCTATGTTAATAAAACCTAGACTCAAAACTTTAATCATTACACAATAATTTAGCATTGGGAGATTAAAACTAAAGACTCAATGACCTTGACATACATTATTTTGACACAAATTTAAAATTGACACTATGAAAAAAGGTTTAAAAAAACTTACTACTTAAATGGATCAATATAAAGCTAAACAAAAATAATGACTTGACTTAATAAATATAAACCAAAACTTACTAGGATAAAGAAGTTCCATAATATTTTCATGATAAATATATTAGTTATCATGTTCTTCAACCAAGCTAGTGGTAAATATAGCATGGAAGTAGAGAATAACTAGGTACCAACTTATCTTCAATTAGTTGCAATAACCACCTAATCTATGCAATCTACGTGATTCTAGAAATCTAGAAATCTGTAGTTGCCATTTGTATGTGTTGAGTCCAACGTGGAGTGAACCTTTATAATTTGTTGAGGAACAATTTGATTTGATATATGTAGCCATGATGTAATAAAATACAATTTTAATGTGATACAAAATAGCTCAGAATGGCTAGGTAGTTGGCATCAGTTGGATGGAGAGTTTGTCAAAGGAGTGGTTGAATATTTCCAATGTATTAAATAATTCTACAAATCTAAAGATGAAGGCCTAACCATGGAGAAATAAACATTGAGAAAGGTTAAGCACAGGTAGAAGCTTAATGGTACACATTGGTTAGATTCCAAAAGAGAATCCAATCAAATCCTTAAGCAATTGAAATGTCAAATATATCAATATGAGCTTCTCAAGTAATGCAGGCCATAGGATTGATAAAAAACATAACGTAAATGCAAGGTTCAATATCAAGCTCAAGAGTTTTAGTGAGACCAAGATGAATTTGAATAGTAGGTGACTAATAATTATTAATCCACTTGTCTGATTTGATATATTTGTAAAAAAAACTTGTCATGCATTCAATACTAGTATGCTACAACATAGAAAGTTGCTATCTACTAGTCTTTACTCACTGCAAAAAGTAGTAATACACTACGCCAAATACCAATGCGATACATCATCTAAATTAAAATTTGATGTATTGAAAACAAAGGAAGGTGGAATACATAAACTAGTCTTAAAATATCTATGCACACAAACTCATCTTAGAAATTAAATTGTCTTGTTTCACAAAAAAAACTATCCATGAGGACAAAATGTAGTGCAACTACCCCTCAAAAATCAATATGCTTAAATAATAAGTGAGCCGAACCCAACTTGCACATAATATTTAATCACAAAAATATAATATTCATTCTATATTATTTAAATACATGACATTATACAAATATATAAGATCTCTAATTCCTATAATAAGGGATTCTCATATCCTTATAAAATCTCAACCCACTTAACAATAATACCACTAATAACCTACCCGTATACCTAACAACAACAAACCAATTATCGTAATATTAGTTATGACAATATTCCAATAATTAACCAACTAATAAAAATGTTATTTACCTCTCGATAAATACCCACAATGTAAAAGTTATTCCTAAAAACTACTTATAAGGGAAAAGAAGAAACAAATGAATTATACATAGCCATTCATGGGTTGGCAAAATATGAGCCCTTGTGAAATAAATTTTGTTAATATGAGGACACTGGAGCAAGAACATGAGAAATAACCATATAATTGTTTTTATTTCATCCATAGGGAAAACATGAGGCATGGGTAGGAAAAAAATGTGGATTCAGACAATTGACTATGGATAAGTAGAATATAAATATCACTGCATCTGTAAATGAACTTATGACACACATTTTTCTCATAAATGCAAGTATGCTTCAAATAAATATCTAGAATGTAAAAAACATGAGACGCACCTCCAAAATATTTGATTTGTGCCTACAATTATGGTTGTTATAACTTGAATAGTTGAATCAAATCTTCTTTAGAGACATCCAAATGTGGGCTTAGGATCAAGACCTCTCGGCACTGAAGATTACCAAAAACATCTTGTTAATTGCTACTTGGATTTTCTTTAAAAAATTTATATGATTATAATCAACCTAAAAACCTATATATCATTCACCACTATACAACTTGTTACACTCATGATTTGTATCATGTTCTTGGAAGGAAGCTGAAAATGGATTTTCAATTCATTCTTCTATGACTTCTCTCTCTTGGTTTGAAATGTTAAGATCTTCATTTTTATACCCAACACTAATAACTTTTTTTTTACATTTTCCTCTACTTATACAAGTTTTTAAGTGGGACAATTAATCTTCACTTGTTATGTACAACTCCATATAAATGTTTAGAAACTACACTCTCTTGAGATCATCAACAATCTCACAAATTATGACTCTACTTTTATCCTTTACTAAACTTTGATCACAACATATATATGACTCTAGCTCTGCACGAAAAAATAAATTGAACTAGTTTTTTCCCACCCTATAGGGCCCTCTGAGTGTGATCAAAGTGATCATAGATCCAATGGAGGCTACTGCCATTGGCAGTGCCTCTAGGGACCTAAACCTGAATCTGATAGAGGACATTCCCTCCAACGGATGGAAGAAAATGTTAATAGGTGAAAAGATGTGTTCCACTAAAAACATGTCGAGCCTCCCTATCAAAAATGATTCCACTGAGGGTACAACCTTGACTATCCTAGATGATCTGGTTGAGGAAATCATGACATCTATGTACCTTGCATTGGTAGGTAAGTTTTTCTCCTTCCATCTTAATATTGAGATGGTTAGGAAATGGGTTTTGTCTCAGTGGAGAATTAAAGGTAGTGTTTCGATCACTGCTATGGCAAGAGGCGTATTCCTATTTAGATTTACAAATAGGGAGGATATGATAGCTACTCTTGCTGGAGGACCATGGCTGTATGGTCCTCATTCACTTGCCTTGTGTTCGTGGAAACCAGGATTTGACCCCAACTCAGACCTCAGTAAGTCTGCTCCTGCTTGGGTAAGATTGCCAGGGTTCCCATTAGAATTTTGGGATGAATTTTTTTTTACAAGTATTGGAAACTCTATTGGCCAATACATCACTATTGATCATACAACCAGAATGCAATCCATATGTGTGTATGCTAGATTGTGTGTCAATGTAGAGATTAATCAGACCCTCCCCACGTCTATAGAGTTAAACTCTAAATATGGGACTTGGACTCAGCCGATCATATATGAAAATGCTACCACTTTCTTTCAAATATGTAAAAAAAAGGGAAATATAATGACCCAATGTAAGGCAAAGTAAATGGGAAGGAAAGATGATTCCCCGATTGAATGTGAAGATCAGTCTCATAAATCTAGAAATTTTGACATTCAAGGAATGGGGGGTAATGTAGAAAATCCTAAAATTATTGAAAATGTTAGGGAAAAGGCTAGTAAGGAGGAGGTTTCTAGTAATGGGGAAAAAGCTATCCTAGAGGAAAATAACAAAATAGTCTTAGACATTTATAGTCAGAAGGTTTTAATAGACACAGTTAACTCTTTGGATCAATAGACCAAAATGTCTAAGGAAGGAAAAATATGTGGCCAACTGATAGATGGGGATAATGTAGAAGGCAAAGTGTTAAGAGATGGTCAAGTGGAACTAACTCCAAAAATAGTAGACATTGAGGGAGAAGCAGCCTTACATTTAAACATAGATATTTTCCATGCCTTAGAAGTCAGCAACCAAGCAGGCAATTATCCAGTAACAAGTGAAATAGGATAAAATGGTAGTAGCAATGAATAGGAAGAATGGGTTACCCCAAAGAAAAAGAATCGTAAAGGTAAAAAATTTGTAGATGTTGGCACTGATCCCAAACAAGGGAGACGAACCTTAAGAGAAACAAGACAGAGAGAGATTGCCAGGGAGATTGCCAGTGGTAAACAGAAAACACCAGAGACCCATCCCCTCAAATCCTCTAAATGATAATTTTATCTTAGAACCTAAGGGGATTTAAAAGTCCTTCAAAATAGTTTGAGGTTAAAAACTACATTTTAGATAATAAATTAGATATTTTATTACTCCAAGAAGTCAAGATGAATGAGGAGAGTTTTAAGAAAATAGCTTACTATATTTGGCCGAAGGCTGCTTTTTGCATTAGTTCAACTGAAGGGGCTTTAGGTAGGATTGTTATTATTTGGATTAGTGCTAAAATTTAGGGATCTCTTATTTCTTATAATAAACATTTTTTGATTATCAACTTCTCTTTGTCCTCCTTGAACTGGGGGTTGATCAATGTCTATGGCCTGAATAATAGAGTATTGAGGCAAAACTTATGGATAAATTTGAGCAGCTTAGGATTAACTCCCAAAACACTAGATGGATGCTAGCTAGAGACTTTAACACTCCACTATACCCTTCTAAAAAATAGGGTGGGATTCTTGATTACTCTGACAGCATGTTCGACTTTGCTGAATTTATAAATGATTGGGGACTGTTGGATATTGAATTGCAAAATCAAAATTTCACATGGTCTAATAAAAGAAGAGATCAAATGATTCAATTCAAGTTAGATATATTTATTATCTCAAGCAATTGGAATGATTATCATAATATAAACATGCAAGCTTTTCCTAGAACCGTGTCTGATCATTGCCCAATCCTCCTTAGTTAGAGAGATCTAGGACAATGTGGTCCTTTCCCCTTCTATTTTGAAGCTATGTGGACCAAACATAAAGACTTTAGACAATTGGTGGCCCAATGGTGGCAAATTCCAATCCAGGGCACTCCTATGTTCATATTAGTCAAAAAACTCCAGCATATCAAACAAGAAGTTTATGGATGGAATAGATATAACTTTAGTCAGGTCTTTAATTAGAAGAAAAACATAGCCAAAAAACTTGCAGATATTCAGCAATGGAAGGCTCAAGGTGATAATTCATAAGACACTTCTAAAGAAGAGAATGTCTTGACATCTAAATGGAAGAATCTTATGGATATAGAAGAGGTTTTTTGGAAATAGAAATCTTGAGTTCAGTGGCTCAAAGAGGGGGATAGGAACACAGCCTTCTTTCATCTTTCAACCATGAAACACAGGAAGGCTAACTCCATAACAAATCTAGTTTTGGATAATGGCAACATTATAACTAAAGATAATAAGATAGGGGAAAAAGCAAGGGTTTTCTTTCAAAATTTGCTCACTGAACAAAACAATGATGATGGGAATGATGGAACTATGAACCAGTTCATTGATAAAATCCCCTGTTTGATAACTAAGGAAGATAATTTGGAGATGTTAAGGCCTATATCCGAGGAGGAAGTCTGTGTTGTTTTATTTTCTATGGGTGCATTCAAAGCCCTGGGTCCTGATAGCTTCCCTCCTATATTCTTCTAAGAATATTGGGATATAGTGGGAATAGATCAACTGCTATTGTATGTGACTTCTTTAGATCAGGTAAACTTTTGAACAAGTTAATAATACTTTCATAGTACTTGTTCCTAAAAATTCATAGCCCACACACCTTATGGATTTTAGCACTATTAGTCGATGTAACATTGTTTATAAGCTCTACACTAAAGTGCTGGTTATGAGGATCCAACCTTTATTAGACAAAATTATTTCCCTTGCCCAAAAAGGCTTTGTCCTAGGTCGGTAGATTCTTGATGCTGTGATCACCACTCATGAGACTATTCATTCCATGCACAAGAGCATAATCCCTAGTATGGCTCTTAAGCTAGACATTTATAAAGCATATGATAGGGTCTCTTGGAATTTTCTATTTCAAGTCATTAGGAAATTTGGGTTTAATGATAAAATGTCTCACCTAATATGGAATGTTGTCTCTTCTGCAAAATTTTTGGTTCTAGTCAATAGGATCCCTAGAGGGTTCTTCTCTTCTTTGAGAGGAATCTGCCAGGGGGACCCTTTCTCCCCTTATTTATTCATCATAATGGTGGAGGCACTGGCAAGATACATACAAGCTGATATAGTCTTTAAACATCTAGTGGGCATTTAAACTACTTCCTCACTTTCTCCTATGGTGGTATAACAGTTTGTGGATGATACCATTCTTTTTGGCATTTCCTCGGTGATTGCAGTTAGGAGATGGAAGAATATTCTAAATAAATATGCCATAGAGTATGGGCAAAGCATAAATCTCTGAAAAAGCAATGTGTACTTATTCAATACTCCTAATGACCATAGACAAATAATTATTGACATACTTGAATGTGCTGAAGTTGTCCTACCAGCTACCTATTTGGGTCTTCCCCTCATGGTCAAAGAGGT
Organism: Torreya grandis; assembly: GCA_037957365.1. Classification (NCBI taxonomy): domain Eukaryota; kingdom Viridiplantae; phylum Streptophyta; class Pinopsida; order Cupressales; family Taxaceae; genus Torreya; species Torreya grandis. Next base: position 530,632 of record JARHVA010006973.1, on the reverse strand, counting down.
ATCCCCTAGTTTTTGGAATGGAATTTTGGAAAGAACTCAGAAGAAACTTGTTGGTTAGAAAGGGAAAATTCTCAACAGTGCTGGCAAAATGTAGCTTCTTCTGGATTCTCTTCAAGGGATTTCTACCTACTCCCTGTCTCTCTTTAAAATTCCTACATATTTTGCTAATAAATTGGAACATGTCAAAGAAAATTTTTATGGATGGGATTCGAAGATAAATAGAGAATTTCTTTAGTCAGATGGGAAAAAGTGTGTCTTCTGAAATCACATGGTGGCCTCAATATTAGGTCTATTAGGAACATGAATAAAACTCTTCTCTCCAAATTTAACTAGAACCTAATTCATAAAAAAAATGATTGGGGGGAAATAATGTATGCCAAATATATGCATAGCACTGATGGTTCCATCTTTCTTCAATAGATGGGTTTGCCCCAGGGATCTATGATATGGAATAAAATGCTAAAAAGTAGAAGCCTTCTTAAGCAAGGAATTAGATGGAAACTAGGAAATCGCTGGCATATTAAATTCTGGAATGACATTTGGGTTAAGGATAAGGCTCTCTTCACATAGGGAAACTATGGAGAGATTGATGACATTGCTACTCAGTTTTTTAGAGATAAAGTCAGTGATTACATGGATAATAACAATGGCATAAGGAGATAGAAAAATTTATCAAAATTCTTTGTTCATCGACTTGAGCTATTCCCTAGAGTTTTGGAGTTATAGTAGTTGATTCAGGGGATCAAAATCCCTCTCTTCCCATGTGAAGATGAACAGTATTGGTGGCCAGATAAGAATGGATGGTTCTCTGTCAAATCTGCTTATCAATTGCTAATTCATGAGGCTCAGAATAAAGAGTTATGGAAAAAGGTTTGGAATTATAAACTTTTACCAAATATTAACATGTTTTGGTGGGTTGCTGCTCATAACAAAATCTTAACACAAGACAACCTTCAGAAGAGAGGGTTCACCCTGGTCAACAAATGCTATTTGTGCTATTCAAAAGAGGAAATAGTTTCTCACCTTTTCATACACTGTGATTTTGCCCAAGAACTTTGGGGCATAATCCTAAATAACTTTGGTGTTGAGTGGGTCTATAACTATGACCTTAAGGAAGTTATCATCAGTTGGAATCCTGCCTTTACCCATCCCTGGCTCATGGAATTATGGAATCAAACTCTACCCTATTTGATTTGGATTTTATGGAAAGAACACAACCATAGAATTTTCAAGGACACTGTTATAAGAAGAAGATCAAATTGTGGCTAAATGGAAGGTTCTAAACCATATTCCTACTTATAATAACTCCAAAATTATACAAAGACTTAATAATAAATGGATTCCCCCAAAGCCTAACTGGATGAAACTTAACTTTGATGGGGCCTCCAAGTCTGATGGTAAAGCCAGTGGAGGAGGGATTATAATAAATGACAAAGGATGGATGATTGTTGTCTATGCTGGTGGAATAGGCTACCAGAGCAATAACTATGCTGAAGCAATGGCTCTCCTATGGGGGATAAAATTGGCTATATCCCTAGGTATAAGGAACATGAGTATACAAGAGGACTCTAAAATGGTCATCGATGCAGTTAATAAAGCATCAAATATGAGAATTAAGTTAAAAGATATCATTAGGGATATCTAATTTATTTTACAAAAGTTTTCTAGAGTGGATATTTCACATATTTATAGAGAGGGAAATAGTGTTGTTGATGCATGTGCCAATCTAAACCAACAATTTTCAAGTTGGCGATGTTGGCACCAAGTGGTTTAGATCCCTTTAAGCATTAGGGATATTATCCTAAAGGAAATGACTTGTCAAGGATGAGTCATACATATGAGAAGGATGGCTCTTTTAGGCAGTCCAATTAGAGGGTGCCGACATGGATCTCAGAGTTTGATGCCTATTATACTCTTTTGATTATCATTCATGATTTATTATACCAATGTGTTAAGGCACATGGAATTCATTATGGAGATCACTGTGAAATGATTTATAAGCATGGGAGGAGTAAATGCCATCTATGCATGATATTCTAAATTATGTGCTATCACATTATCATTATGCTTATTCGATAGTAAGGGCTTGTATCCACTTCAACTACGAAGGTGAAAATTGGGTATTCTTCAGGTCTGGTCTGTAAATCCAAAATGGAGGGAGACAAAATTTGAATGGAACTAGTTTCCTGTTGTTATTTCAAAGATAATCCATTGGTTTGGCACTACTGTAAAGAGGGGGGATTAGTCCCTACCTAGAGAGGCTCAATGGGTTTGATGAAAACCTGTCTAAGCAATTCATGAGGTCTTGGTTAAATAGGTGAGTCACTGTTGGAGGAATTAGCTTTGAGATTTCTAAAAAGGTGATAGCTATGGCTACAGGCATGTCCATGTAGGGGATGAAGCTACAAAGGAAAACAAAAATCATGGACCTCTCCATCCATAAACTATTCTTCGGAGAAGGCGAAGAACTTGTTCTTTACCAAGGAGGATTCGAGCAAGCTAAATTACTCGAGCCATGGGATAGAGTGTGCTTCATCCTTATGAAGTACTTCATGCTAGAAGGATGATTCACCATGTTATATAATTATCATCTCCCCCTGTTAAATCACTTTAGGCATAATGCTCTCATCAGTTTTCCCTTTTATCTACTTTCCTCCCTAGAACATTCTATCCTTAGGGTGAGAGTAAAAATAGAAAAAAAAATTGATATGAAACCTATCCCCCTCCACTAGGGCCTCATTTTCTATTTGTATAATTTCCACTATGCCCTTGAGCCATCCAAGACTATTAGAATTGATAGCGGGGATATTTATTATAATCCTTTAGCTAGTGATGTTGTTGATGAGCCCTGTCTTTCCCCTGTTTCTACCAAAACTAAAGAATTCTCCTTCTCTACTCCTTAGGAGACACCCATTGACACCCCTAGATCTTTTATGAGCATGAAGGGCAAGAAGAAGAAGTTTTATGCTGGGGAAGAGAGTATTGGGGGGACCACTATGGGGACCCATAAGAATCCTGGTAGGACCACTGGGGGTCAAGGTGGTAAATCTTATATGTCCACTAAGGTTAGTAAGGAGGGCTTCTCCTCTAGAGTTTGATGGTCGGGGTAGATTGCTGGCAAACTTGCTCCCAAGGCTAGGCTTATTAACTATTCAGAGAGCGCCTTAGAGGAAGCCACCCAGGAGGAAGAGTATAAGGAAATGGAAGTTCAGGAAATCTCTGAGGATACTGAAGGTAAGTAGGAGACAAGGGAATTTTAGGCTACTATGGATGATGGTGATGACATTTCAAAAAATGCTGACAAAGAGGGAAAGATGTATGTGGAGGAAGCTGATGAGGAAACTGGAATCGAGATTGGTTTGAAAGCTAAAATTGATGCCCTAAAGGGTTGCATATAGAAATTGGAGTAGAACTTCACCACTAGGGTCTGGAATTTTATTCTCTTGAATATATCTATGCTGAAGGAATTATGAAATATTGCATTTACTGTCAATGTAGAGAACACTAAAAAATTGAATGACCTCATCAAGTCTATGGTTATGCAAGGAGAGATTTCTCTATCTCTCATTTTTTTCGTTTCATGTATTATTTTAGTTTGTTGGGTCTGTTGGTACACTGATCGTGTTGTTTCTTTTTAGAAGGCCTCTTTTGGTTTGATTTCCTTCTTGGTTTCTCTACTTTTGTAAGGGTTTGGCCCCTGGTCTACTACCTTAATTAATCAAAAAAAATCTCACAAATTGTATTTTCTTTAAAAACAAATGTAAAGATAAAAATATTTATCACATTGATCATCACTTATAATCATCCAATCAACCTTTAATTTAGGCTCCTCTAAGATTATTTTCTTGTTTATTTCTTCTCTTTGTAACTACATATCCATGCTAATATTTTTTGTAATCAAGAATTAGACTTTGGAAGGTTATAGTAAAATTCAAAATATCAAAATCATGGGTTGTGTTCCATCATTTATGTGTTTCATTTGAATAGAGTTCTTAATATTATTTTTAAATGGGAATATTTCCCTCAAATTTTATAAATAAGATACACCATATAATCCCAATGGATTCATAAAACATGTTGGCAAAATTTTATGTCTATTTTGTTTTTCTTGGTTTTACTATCTCACCAAATGAGTTGTGACACAAATTTTGAAACAAATGGATAAATAATTGATGGGATGGTGATTTTAATCTATATTTTAGAGGGGATTATCCCTCATATGATTATGCATTTTTAAGGATTTTTCTGTGCTCATAACCTAAAAACACAAGAATGAAACAAAATTTGGAAATGGTGGAAGCTAAAAATGGAATAAGAGTTGAGGGGAATGAAGGTAAAGGGGAGAAAATTGTGACAAAATAAACTCAGAGAACCCTAAAATAACTTGGATTTTAATTGAAATCTCTATAAATTATTATTCTTACACAAAAAGTAAGTAGGAGAAACATAACTAATATGAATAAAAGGCTTGTTTAGAAGCACAAAGTCTCCTCAAAACTTAGATTAGGTACAGTTGGTACAAAGCCTACACATGGTGTTTGCAACACAAAGTCTAAAAACATCATGATTTTCACACAACCAATAATAGTGCATAATTTAAATGGATTATTTATCTATAAACAAAAATACAAATTTCACAAATAAAGAGTATCAAAACCTACAAATCCAAAGATTAATCTAACCCACTTGTTTGCATTCTATTGCTCAAATCTAAAAAATTACATAGCCCACACATAAAGTTGTATACATCTCTTCCCAATGAACTTGAAAGAAAAATAACCATCTCAATTATCTATATTTTCTATTTTTTACAATCTTTCCGCCCACAAATGAAATTGGAAAGCCATTCATTGCACGCACTTAACCTATAGATAATTTTCCTCTAACTAGAGTTCTCCCACATTTGATTTTACTGTTTGGGAATTCTTATAATATTAAATGTATTTGTGATTTTGCATATAAAATACATAACTAATTTTTAAAATAAATAATATAGTCACTAACTCCAAATACATGGCCATTCCTTAGCGCTCTTTTTGACATTATTTTATGACTTTAATTAAAATTATTTAATTATAAAAATAATTAAGTCAATTAATTTCAAGTTTGGGCCAATGAATGTCGTATAAAAAGTTTGTTCCATGTGAGCTTGCTTGTAGGATTGCCTTGTTCATTGGGCTATAGAGTCAACTATTGCATTATGAAAGATTGAACAATTAAAATCAATGAAATTTATTCATATGAGTAATGACATTTAGATGGAAAATTTTCACTACAACACTTCCCAACCTTAAAATTAAGAAAATTTAGCTCCAAATGAAAATTACATTGACACCATGGTTAACCATAATTATTCAAAAAATGGAGAAATATTAGCTGACATGAATAATATGAAACACAATAACTCACATCGACACTCACCTAAACAATCAAAATGTCTATGTACATAACTTTTCGGGCCTATCCTATACATAATATTTCTACCTCATCACTTATGGACACATCAAAACTAGAAAAGAAAAATTATAATGTCCTTGGCCCAGCCAAAAATGTTCAAGGTTTTTCCCATGTCTCTACAACTACCTTGGTCATGCCAAAACGATTATGTGTTGGATCTAACTTCCTCAACCATGTTGAAGTAGTTTCCTATGTTTGATCTAAATAATTTAGTCACATAAAATTAGTTATTTATGTCTGATATTATTGCTTTGTCTTAGTTGAATCAATCCCATGATTCCCAATATGATTTTTGCGTAGTCAAAGCCATCAAGTAAAAATAAAAATATGAATTTTAAATTTGATCACCCTTTGAGGCTAAATATAACATCATCCATTAATATGTTTCTCAGTTATAGACTGTAAAATCTAGTTTCAAGGAATGGGATACCATCAAATAACTTTCTAAGCTACCTAGTCATACCCCATTTCTTGAACTCATGCATACCCCTTTACCCTATGCAATGTATTTTCCTAGTGTTTCATTTTACTAAATCTAACCTATCTACTCTTCCCAAAATTAATTAGATAACCTACCTCGACATATAGTATGATGGGTATAATGCACATACTTTTGTGTCCACCTCTCCATATCTTATATGTTATCTCATTCTACATCAGAAATGTTTTCCTAGAGCTCTCAAAATCTCAAAATGGAAAATTATTAAATGAATAGCTTCCCCTATATCCAAACATTTAATACAAAGTAGATCATTCTATCCCAATTCATTGAAATAAGCCTTTGATCAAGATAAGAGACATGGTCATCTCATGACACAAGTTGAGATTCTTTAACCCAAGCAAAACACATGAAATTTCACGAGGCCTAATAGAAACAAACATGTTATTGATGATGGTGTTAGTAACACCTACACTCATATTTTTTGATGCAATCATTTTAGGTGGTCTATAAAATATGGCTTTATCCCAACCAATTATGAGAATCACTTTTTAGCCTACTCCTCCTTCTAATCAAAAAACCAATACACATCAACCTCTTAATATTGAGGAGCTTAGGAGGAATCTTCCTATACCTCAATCAAAGTATTGGATTCCTCACAACCAAAATTGTAATGGATGATACACATTTATTTTATTTGTTTCCTACTAATTGGGTCATTCTCATGAGAATATTCATTCACTTCATACTTTGGCATTTGATTTCCTACATGGCCATAACTTTGACCATGACATTATGGTAATAAAACACTATCAAAAATTTGAGAAAGATGTAATTTTTGTCAAGGCTGATGCACTCAACCAAGCTAATGCTCATGTTCAGATCTAACAAAATACCCTTCCAAATCAATCTAAAAGCAATAATGCCTAACCCCAAGCAAATTAGAATCTTCATGTTGGAATTTATTTATGTCATTTTTATTTTTCTTGGTTTTACTAACTCAACCAATGGGCTACGGTAATTTTTTTACAATAATTGGATAAATCACCATTGGGATGGTGATTTTACTTTGCATTTGATAAGGGTAGCTCCCACATATGATTATGGGGTTTTTGTGTAATCTTAATTATCAAGTTAAAAAATGATTTTTTGGGGAATGGTGGAATCTAAAAATGGAATAAGAATGGAGGGAAATGAAGGTGAATGTGAGAAAACTATGACAAAATAAACTAAAAGAACCACAAGAATAATTTGGATTTAAATGAAATGACTAGAAATTATTCCTCTCAAACAAAAATGGATGTATGATCAAAATATGTAATAGGAACAAAAGGATTTCCTAGAAGCATAAAGTCTCCTCAAAATTTAGATTGGGCACACTTGGAATAAAGAAAATATATGGGGGTTTCAACACAAAGTCTATAAACACTATGAATTGCACATAACCAAGAAAAGTGCATAATTTTAATAGCTTCTCTCTATAAAACAAAATACAAATTTCATGAAAAAATAATATCAAAACCCACAAGCCAAAGATTGATCTCTCCCACTTCCATGCATTCCATTGCTCAAATATAAAAAAGTATATAATAACCCACACATAAAGTTGTAGCCAACTCTTCTCCAAGAACTTGAAAGAAAGAAGAACCCTTTCAATGATCCATATTTTCTCTTTTGTATAATCTTTCCAACCAAAAATGAAGTTGGAAAATCATCCATTGCACTAACTCAATCTACAGCTAATTTTCATCTAACTAGAATTTACCCACATTTGATTTTATTATTTGGGCATTTTCACAATATTAAATGCAATTATGATATTGCCTTTAAAATACATAATTGTATTTAAAAATAAACAATTTGCTTAATGAAATCAAATACATAAACATTCTTTGGCTCCCTTTTTGAAAACCCTTTATGATATTATTTAATTAATTAATTCTAAAAATAATTAATAATTTAATTAAGTCAGTTAATTTATAGCTTGGGCCCATGTACGTTATCTCCAAAATTTATCCCCTATCAACTTGGTTGTAGCGGTGACTTGTTCATTGGGTTGTGGAGGCAAATATTGCATTATGAAAGATTAAATAATTAAAATCTATGAAATTTTCTCAAATGGATAGTGAAAATTGGATGGAATTTTTTACTACAATAACTAGATTTGATGGTGGGACTGTAGGATTACCTTATTACTCATTGGTGATTTATGCTTCATCAATCCCATGGATAATGTGTGGTGCTCTCAAATATCATGATTTAACCAATTGGTATCCAATTCACCTATCTGAATCATATGGGATGGGAACACATTATTAGGCCAAATCATTACTTTGTAAACTCTACATGTTTCTTTACTAGAACACCTTATAGAATACATGTAGTACACCTTCTCATTCTTGATTTGGCCAACTGGCAGCTAGTTTACCTATCCAAATCATATGGGAATAAAAATACATTGTTGGACCATATCACTACCTTATAAATTCTACATGTTTAAATTGAGTGGCATTCTTAATATAGGACAATATGTATGGTATGTTGTTCTATTTTGTGATATCAAGAGGTAATAAATTCACCATATTATATCCATAAATAAACCCTACCAATGATTTTTAAGGTATGGATCCATGTGTTGATTTAGATTTAACAAAAATAACTCGACATTTAGATCAAGAGACTTTAAAATTTCTTTCATGTTCTTAAAAAAGATCCATCTTTGTTATAATATTAACATGAGGTAGTTCAAATAAGTGCAATGAAAATTTATGCATATCCCATTGCTAATATGTCACAAATTCACCTTAATAAAAGAGAACAAAAAGAAAGCCATTATGAAGCAAATCCATGTTCACCTCAACAAGTGTGGAAAATCCTTGTTACCATTGCATTATGTGTAGAAATCATCACATATACTTGATCAATAAATTTTTATGCCCCCCTAGATCCCTGAGCTTAACCAACACTTACAAACTGGTAGGGTCCACACTCTTCACGAATCACAAAATTCACACCAAAAAGTGTTAAAATTAAAAAAAAATTGTGATTAGTTACCCTACTAAAGTCAATGAGTTTGTGAGTGTTGGATAAGCTTGCCCCTGCCAGTTATTCTTCAAGAACATCTATCAAGTATACATGCCCAAGATCCTTATTATAGAAATGATCTTATGTGGGTCAAAACAAATCATTCCATCAAGTAGATTGATTGTTGTAGGATTTTCACAAGTATATAACCACTATAAGGAGGTAACGAGATTGAATGGAATTGGTTTGATGTCCATGTATGATTTATGGATCCAAATGAATTCAATATCACTCTCATATGGGCTTCTACGATTGTGAAAATGTTACATAATCTGATTGAGATAATCCATACTAGGGAAGATAAGATATTTACCTAAGTGCTCTATAAATATGTAACTAACAGACCAAATGTATATGGATGTGTCCTACTTATCACAAAATAGAAGGAACTCAAGAGATTTATACCCATGAATAACAACACACTTAGTCATGAATTGCCTTTTTCATTGCCAATAGAAGTCAAACCAACTATTTGTATAAATTCCATAATGAGGTGGCACATAGGCAATCAGCCAACATCATGCTCAATCATTTTATAAAACACTTCAAAGTGGTTCCTATATTGGCATGTGTTGGGAATATACTTTGAAGGTTTTGAAATCAGCCTTACATCTATCAAATGGATTTGCTCAAAAGTCTCTAAATCCATTTCAAAAAATCTGATTATAGGTAGGAAAACTATTTGACAAAATGCTTCAATGAAATTTGTGCTTGGGGCATTTTTGCTTGCTCCTATATTTTCTCCAACACTTGTATATCATAGAGACACACAAATTATTTGAAACAATTTCACAATAAAATTTTATTCCTAGGACATGTTTGTCAAAATGCTTCAATGAAATTTGATATTTTTCTCATTTTTATGACAATAACCTTATATCTTGATTACATTAAAAAATTTGACAACCACATTTTTAGTTCAAGTTTTTTTATTGTTGGCATAAATATAACATTGTAATTCCTAAAATTTATATCTCAGGCACACACAAAACCACACCAATCTTTTAAAAAAAACACTTCACTCAACCACACTACCACAAAAAAATATAGAAGAATCAACAATCACATATGGTTACAAAAGGGACAACAATTAGTAAACAATGCTTACTGTAAAAAGTTTGATTTTTAAAAACACTTCTTAGTTACAACACACTATAACTATACTTCAACCTTTTGTGACAAAGGGGACACACTAAAGGATAAGGCACATATCTAACAAATTGAATAACTACAAGCCAACACTGAAGATCCACAACTTAGAATCCATAACAAGAAGGGTTATTTAAACTTGATGAAATGGGATTAAAGTCATGAATTAGAATATTTAAATTGTGAATTCATTATCTTTTAAATTAGGATTATGATTTAATTGTTAAGTTCACCTTCGTTTATTTCCAACAAATGGTTAGTACCATCAGGTCGTGCTCTTGAAGGTAGAATACTTGCTAATAGTTTTGTTGATTAATAAAGGATTATACATTAATTTATTTGTCACAATATTTATTTAATTAACTTATTAATTAATTAATCATTTATAAATTTAAGTAAGTGAATCTCTTTTACAATATTAAAATCCTCTATTAAATCAATTATTAATTATGAGTACACAACAAGCCTAATTCAGAATTCTAAAGTTATTGTTTAGTTAAGAAATTGCATTCTTATTATTGTAGTAACTTGTATTTACTTCCAAAAGGTGATAAAAATCTATGTTTATATAAATTTAATTTTACATAAGCACACTAATTCTTGGATTGCTTGGCACCTTGATAAAATCCTTAACCTATATGATGTAAGAGACTATCTAATTACCGAATAACAAAGGACTCATTTTTAGGAATACGATAATCACAAATGATATTAAAATATTAAGAAAGTATTACAAGTTTAAGAATTCATTTAGAATTAACACAAAGCATACTAAAGCAATCACTATAGAATTAAATGTTTACAATTACAAACAAGGCCTATGACCTTTTCCCAAATGGTTTACAATAAGTTTATTTACAATATTTTAGGTAGGAACTAATACAATACAACAAATAATCCATTAAACAATGTTATCTGACAACATTACAAAATAACTTTACGGTCTACTATACTAGGTCTCCTCAACCTGCACTATGAAAATAGTCAAATAGAAGGGGTCAGCTTACACTAAGCAAGAGATTTCTATTCCCTAAACCACTTCACTTTTCTAAATTAATAAATAGTTTTAAATATTAAAATTTAGCTAATAATAAGAACATACATATGGAAATTCAAAAATCTACCCAAAGAGAAAAATAAATAATATGATTAACATCAATATATCACATAGCTTACTAGCACTTAAAGTCTACTCCAAATGTCTAATAATTAAAATTATTAGTACACTAGTAGTAACAACTTATAAATACATATAATTTCACATTCCCATCAAGTCAAATGAACAAATTTGACAATCCTATGCATGGTATAGCTAGCCACTCTCTAGACTCTCCAGGTATGACATCAATAGTAATAATACTAAGATTATCTAGTCAATTTCCATTCATAGGAATCTCGTATTGCAAATTTTAATATCAACTCATTTATATATTTATTAGGATGAGACCCAATTTTAACATCGTTAGCTAGGTTTCCTCAAGTAATCTAACTATCAAACTTCAAACAAATGTATTATTACTAAACTTTGTATACTAATATAGTTAGCAATTAAAATAAAACTTCTAAATTCCTCTCAGTTTAAACCCGTTCCCAACGGTGATATAGGAAGAGAAAAATCTCAGTTCTTTCCACATGGATAGATATTTAAATTCCATTAAAAAATACCTTATAACAAATAAATATCCACCATTATATATCTACTGACATGCATATGCCTCAAATCCCCATTCTGCAACAAAAGGGTTTTTATCACTTAAATTTTACATTCATATAAACCATTGAATCTAAATCCTAACAATGTTATTGAAGTGGAAATGGCAATAAAATTATAAGCATAAACTTTATTTTTATATCTAGAAATGCAAAAATATATCTACATATACTAAATGTATATTTAACCATTTAACATTAATATAGGAAATCATCCCAAAATCGTATATAATATTATTTTCTGTGTGTGTGTGTGTGTGTGTGTGTGTGTGTGAAATTTTAAACCCATGTTCAATATTACACAAGTTCCTAATGAGGTATAACATCAAATATTATTTCCTTTACATATTTAAATACACACACACACACACACACAGATCATCCCAAAATCGTATATAATATTATTTTCTGTGTGTGTGTGTGTGTGTGTGTGTGTGTGTGTGAAATTTTAAACCCATGTTCAATATTACACAAGTTCCTAATGAGGTATAACATCAAATATTATTTCCTTTACATATTTAAATACACACACACACACACACACAGATTATATATATATATATATATAATATATATATATATATATATATATATATATTCCAATTAAATATTTTATCATATTTAATATTAAATATGATGCTAATGAAAATATGAACCATATATTATTTTACACACACACACACACACACACACATATACATATAATTTAATAACATAAAAATATTTAATCATATATTATTTTCGTTTATAAATATTACATAATGTAATATTTTAATATATTTAAATATATCATTTATAAAATTATTTATTTATATACATAAATTTATTTTTATTGTATATTTTTTTTTAATATGTATCTTTAAAACCAGTGATCTAGTCTCCCATACACACACACATATTTATATATTTTTGATTTATTTATTAAATAAATAAACAAATTATATATATATATATACATGTATATATACATACATACATATATATATATATAAATATATATATATATATATGTATGTATATATATGTATATGTATATATATATGTATATATATATATATGTATATATATATATATGTATATATATATATATATATATGTATGTATATGTATATATGTATGTATGTATATGTATATATGTGTATATATATATGTATATATATATGTATGTATATATATGTATATATATATGTATATATATATGTATATATATGTATATATATGTATATATAAAATATGTATATATATATGTATATATATACATATATATATATATATATATATATACATATATATATATATACATATATATATATATACATATATATATACATATATACATATATACATATATATATATATATACATACATATATATATATATATATATACATATATACATATATATATATATATATATATATATATATATATATATATATATATATATACATATATATATATATGAAGAAAAGAAATAACAATACATTCTAAAACCTATTTTTGTTGTTCATTATTTTAGAAAATGATAGAGATTAAGAATAGAGAATCCCTTGCATGTTTGAAGCTCCATTCCATTATGCTTCCTCCTCCATCTCTCTTCTTCTTTCCCCTCCATCTCTCTTCTTCTTTCTCCTTGGCCAATCTTCCAAATGACGCTTTCTTCTTTTTGGTTGAATTTTTAAATGAAAGAGATGTTTGTGTTATTTTATTATTTTTCTTTTAGGGTTAGGGTTTCACTCACTCCCCTTATTTTTTTTTATCATTATTCATAAATGGGTTTATCATTGTTCTATTTTTACTTTGACAGAGTTAACCATTACATAGGAATAAATAAGCAACTAAGTGTATTAAATTTATCATAAAACAACAATACTATTTTAATTTTTATTAATAACTATATATGTATATTTAATAAAAATTAATATTTGAGACCGAGTAGTTATTTATTTCAATGTTTGAATAATTAGCGCATTTATTTATTTAATCCACTTATTTATAAAAATAGTATTTTAATATCTATTTATATCAGTATATAATTATTTACAAACTTATTTATGTTTATGAATAAATATTTTTTGGGCTCAAAAATAGTGTTATTATTCCCATCTTAAGGTAGATATGTTGTCGAACATCAATAATGATACAAGTTGACTATTTGAGACCACTTTAACATAGCATGGCCTTATGACAGGTTTAAGCAAGCTGTTAGAATAAGTACATATTCAGTCATAACAAGGTAAAAATGTTAAAATTCACACATTGACAAAAAAAACCCTAGAAGGCATAAGCGACCAATATGTGATAAAATGAATTATTGTGAGCATCAAACACATGTAGCCCAAAGCAGTCCTACAAGAGTCACGATGATCCTGATACCAAGTCACCATGATGAGATAACCGAATCATGATTAACTAATAACCATGATACATCTTTCTCATATATCAAGTGAAATGACATGCTTGACACACTAGTCATCCACATGATGAAACATCATTGAAGGAACATTGATGAACCTGAGAGGGGTAGTACATTCACCCCCTTGAGAAAGGCATCATCCTTGATGCTTCCAAAATAACATCATGTAATGGAATCCACCACATTCTTAAATAGTAATAATTTGTTATAGAGTGAATCCTCATGATATTAAAAAATTCAAATAGTCAATTTCCAAATGGTCACAAAAGTGGTAACAACACTAAAATGTTGCCATCAATACTCTGATATACTAAAACATAAGTTTATATTAAAAATAACCCTTGTACCATCCCATGGTATGTTAGGAATAATAAAAATAGTGTCAAAACAAGGAACCAATATAATTACTATAATATCACTTAGTTATGCAAAATTGAGCCAACTATTAACTAAAACATACTACCATGTTGTTCTACTAAACCAAAATTTCATAACTTTGAAGAATTTTCATGTATTGCATCCACTATCAACTGATACTAAGAGCTATCAAGATCACTAATATGAGTATATCCACTAATTTTCCATAAGATAAATTCATATTCACTGTGTAACAAGCAATAATGAATATGACTACCAATTCACATAAGAAAGCTTATCATGCTATAACAATATCAAGAACAATCTAGTGTGAAAAGAATAATAGTCTCCATCAATTACAACATTAGCAACATATCACCAAACCTCCATAGACATCCCAACAACTTAGACCTCCCAAAGCAAAATCACAAATCCATGCAAGGACTACATATATATAAATAACTGCCACATCTAGTGGGGTGGAAAGGATGGTATCATGAATCAGCATGACCAGTTCCCATCTTGACCCATTAGTTATATTCTAAGATACTTATCTCCCCTCATACCATGTTATCAATGTAATAATTATACACATTACGAACACATGTGAAACCAATACCAATAGTCATCTAAAATAAATTTTAAAATTAAATTGATCATGTAAAAATAAAAATAATATATATAGCTTTAAAAGAGAATCTCAATCATAAAAAAATATCAACAATAATTTCAAAGATCAGTTAATTAAAATGTACAAAAATAAGAAAATAGTATTGGTTTCAAGTCAAATTAAAATAAAATAGTCAGATAAATTTGATAAAATACAATGAATGTAGATCACATCACAATCACTATGTGACTCAACAAGCCACCCAATGGGAGAAGGAATAAGGTAAGAGGGCATCAGGTGGTCCACTAGTAATAATATATAATCAAATTATGTCATCAAACATAGTATATTGGTCCACCTACCATTACCAACATGAAAATAACCCAACTAGCCGTCTAGAGAATTGAATTGCATCATCAACTAGGGTGTGATCCATAATAGCAACCAACTAGTACAAGTGGAAAAAGGTAACAAATAATAATTCCTACACAATCCATCCCAATGCCAAATCATCACCAAAAGATACCATAGTAGATCACATCTCTAAATTTCATGTAACCAAACTACTGTTATATGGCATTACTTATAGAATAACCATATTGAGACATACCAAATAAAATTTGCATCAGTCTTACAGATGCCACAATGTCATCCCTGATGACATTTTTAACACATATCTATAATTGTAATTATAATCTCATGATATCTAAAACTCTATGTGTATGGTGGCATAATGTTTTTAAGTAACACATAGAAATAGACTAAGTGTAAACCTCATGCCTAACACCTAGTGCCAAAAGTACCATAGAAAATTTTCTAACTGTCCCAAAGTCTTTAAATCAGTGTATATACCAGTCACTCATCTAATAATAAGTCATTTTCACTTGTACTTAACTTAAGTGCTTTCCTAGAATAACACCATGTTTAATCTTGGTTGTCTTATTCCAATGTAAATTAATAATATGTATTAATAACTATCAATAAGTATCACTACTATAAGGAACTTGATATTTGCACTATCCCATATGGTTCATAAGGTTATACCATTATTTAAATCTCAAGTTTCATGTCCAAAGTAGAGAGAGAGAGAGAGAGAGAGAGAGAGAGAGAGAGAGAGAGAGAGAGAGAGAGAGAGAGAGAGAGAGAGAGAGAGAGAGAGAGAGGAGAGAGAGAGGAGAGAGAGAGAGAGAGAGAGAGAGAGAGAGAGAGAGAGAGAGAGAGTCCTCACACTTAAAATAACTATTCCATGCTCAAATGAATACCCAAGTGAACCATAATGGCAACCCAACAGTCATCTCAAAAGAAAACTAATAACTTACTAATTATCTCTTAGTAGGGAGGTACATTCATTCTTCATAATGAAGAGGGGGACAACAAGGAAACTATAAGACTCTACTCACACACTTAATCTTAAATCATTTGTTGTTAAAAATCCCAAGGTTCAAACTACGTAAGTCGAGGACAAGATTATAACTTACAACACTCTTGTTCAAAATGTAAGGATCTAAATCATACTAGGTACCATCTAGTTATATCAAAACTAGCATACACAGGATTAATAATTCACTAGGATTAACTAAATGTCATAACTAAAACATAATAGAATAAGGCCTCTTTATAATCCATCGATTATGCCTCACCAAGATGAACAATGAACCACTAAGAGTATACTAGCTTAGAGCTACTATTGTTAATATTTTGATTTCCCATTACAAGATTCATACATATCCAACATGTTAATACATAATCATTAGAAGAATATGTAAATATATATTAAGGTAGGTATTTACCATGCACAACATACATACATGCACTTTTGTATACTCATATAGTCATCTTATCAAGGAATAGCAAAACCAATCAATGTAAATATCCATTAACGAGGTATGAGAACAATACAATCAACCAAAAAGTTTAAAATTTCATCATTCTATTCACTGTAGGGTCTAGTGGTGGCAAGATATTCCACCATAATAACAAACAAATAATAAGGGGTCCTCTCTAACAAGATGCTTCCACACCCAAATGAGAAAATCTTACAACTAGAATTTATCAATTCCCAATGTAGTCCATGTATGGAACTACATCTACTCTCACTACATTATTCCTCTTGTACACATGTGAGTAAAAGTTGCAGAATGCATATAGTAGATAACCAACACTCTAGATCTCCTAGTGTTTAACCTAGTTGTGATACCAAAATGTAATTCCTAAAATTTACATCTCAAGCACACACAAAAATACACCAATTTTTTTTTAAAATTCACCCAACCACACTACAATAAACAAACATAGAAGAATCAACAATCACATATAGTTATAGAAGGGACAACAAATGGTAAACAATGCTTACAGTAAAAAGTTTGACTTTCAAAAACACTTCTTAGTTATAACACACTAGAGATATAGCTCAATCTTTTTCAATAAAGGGAACACACTAAAGGATAAGGCACATACCTAATATATTGAATAACTACAAGCCAACACTGAAGATCCATAATTTAGACTCCATAATAAAAAGGGTTATTTAAACTTGATGAAACAGGATTACGCTCTTCGCAATAACAAATATTAAACAAGGAATTAATAACACATCTAGGATATATTAACACAACAAACTTCAAAAAATGAGATCACGACAATGGAAATAGTGAAGGGATAATTATATGAATATAAAGCTAAAAACTATGAAAACACAACACACCATAGGTACACAAAACAACTTTATATAAAATATCTCGAGAATATTAAAAATTAAATCAATTTTTTAATTCATTTATTTAAGATAGGGACCAATCATACAATTCAAAATAATATACCTAATTTCATAACAACATGAAATGAAAAGTCTAAACCAAACTGGAATTAACAATAGAAATTTGATTCTCCTAGGAAACTACTAATGAGCAAAGTATAGGACTCACTAAAAATACTAAATTGATCCAAAAATTAAATATTAAAGATAATATGCAAATATGAGACTCAAAAGGAGAGGTTACAACTTTTAGACTTAAGAAATGTTAAACTGAGCAAATTATTCAATATCCTTTTTGAAGCAACTTTGCATATTAAATTTGAACAATAGAAATTTTTTGAATAATTTTGGTTTAGAGAAGAGATAAAAAATAGTAAACAAAAATAAAATCCAAAACCAAAAAACTCTTGATTTGATATGAAGGTAAACACAGTATTAATCAATCTTCATTTCTGAAGAAACCAAATTATAACAATTTATTTGATGTCAATTCCAGAGTGCCTCCATAAGACAATCAGCAAGGTAGAAAAATTTCCCCTACAAAACCCTTTTGAAAATGAGGTACCATTTTGGCTTGGTTAAGTTAAAAATTAATACGGTACCAGTTTCCAATCCTCTTAACTAGTGAGAATTGAGATCTAGACTCAAATCCTAATTTGTACCCTTTAAATAATTTTAAAATTTGTTTTTCGAATGACAACTACAAGTTAAAAAAAACCTCACATAAACTCTTTTACCATTTCAAAACAAAATTGTGAATTAAATTTTTTAAATTATGAAATAATTGATATTTTAAATTAGGATTATGATTGAATTATTAAGGCCACCTTAATTTATTTCTAATAAGTGATCAGTGCATCAGGTCATGCTCCTAAAGATAGAATACTTGCTAATAGTTTTGTTGACTAATAAAGGACTATAAATTAATTTATTTGTCTCAAGATTGATTTAATTAACTTATTGAATTGATTCATTTATTAAGAATTTATAAATTTAAGGAAGTGAATCTCTTTTACAATATTAAAATCCTCTATTACTTTAATTATTAATTATGAGTACACAACAAGCCTAGTTTATAAACTCTAAAGTTATTGTTAAGTTTAGTTAACAAGTTACATTCTTATTATTGTAGTAACTTGTATTTAATTCCAAGAGGTGATAACAATCTATGTTTATATAAATTCAATTTTACAAAAGCACACTAATTCTTGGATTGCTTGGCACCTTGATAAAATCCTTAACCTATATAATGCAAGAGACTATCTGGTTACTAAATAACAAAGGACTCATTTGTAGGAACAAGATAATCACAAATGATATTTCGATATTAATAAATTATTACAAGTTTAAATAATTCATTTATAATTAACACAAAACATACTAAAATAATCATTATAGAATTAAATGTTTACGATTACAAATAAGGCCTACAACCTTTTCCCTAATGGTTTATAATAAGTTTCTTTACAATATTTTAGGTAGGAACTAATACAATACAATAGCTTGATCCACTAAACAATGCTATCTAACAACATTAAAAAATAACTTTGTGGTCTACTATACTAGGTCTCCTCAACTTGTACTATGAAAATAGTAAAATAGAAGGGGTCAGCTTATGCTGAGCAAGAGATTTCTACTCCCTAAACCACTTCACTTTTCCAAATTAATAAATATTTTTAAATATTAAAATTTAGTGACTAATAATAACATACATATGGTAATTCAAAAATATACCCAAAGAGAAAAATAAATAATATGATTAACATCAACATGGCACATAGATTAATAACATCCAAAGTCTACTCCAAACATCTAATAATTACAATTATTATTACACTAGTAGTAAAAACTTACCAGTACATATAACTACACACTCCCATTAGGTCAAATGAATAAATCTGATAATCCTATGCATGGTATAGTTAGCCACTCTCTAAACTCTCTAGGTTTGACATCAATAGTAATAATACTAAGATTATCTAGTCAATTTCCATTTGCAAAAATCTTGGATTACAAATTTTAATATTAACTCATTTATATATGTATTAGGGTGAGACCCAATTTTAACATTGTTAGCTGGGTTCCCTCAAGCAATCTAACTGTCAAACTTCAAACAAATGTATTACTACTAAATTTTGTATACCATTATAGTTAACAATTAAAATAAAACTTCTAAAATCCTCTTAGTTTAAACCTATTCCCAACAGTGATAGAAGAGGAGAAAAATCTTGATTCTTCACACAACACAGATAGGTATTTAAATTCCATAAAAAATACCCTTATAACAATTAAATATCCACCATTATATATCTATCGATATGAATACTCCTCAAATCCCCATTCTGTAACAAAAAGGTTTTTATTACATTCATATAAACCTTCGAATCTAAATCTAGTGAAAATGACAATAAACTTATAAGTATAAGATTTATATTTATATATGGAAATGTGAAAATATAGACATATACTAAATTTAATTTAACCATTTAACATTAATATAGAAAATCATCCCAAAATCGTATACAATATTATTTTTCATATATATGTAAATTTTAAATCCAGGTTCAATATTACATAGGTTTTTAACGAGGTATAACATCAAATATTATTTCCCTTACATATTCAAATATATATATGAATATATTTATGTATATTCAAATTAAATATTTTATCCATATTTAATATTAAATGATGCTAACAAAAATACGAGCCATATATTATTTTATAAATACCCACTTATATATTTATTTAATATAGACAATTTAACAACAAAAAAATATTTCATCATATATTATTTTCATTTACAAATATTACATAATGTAATATTTTAATATATCTAAATATATCATTTATAAAATTAATTATTTATATACATAAATATTATTATTATTATTATTATTATTATTATTATTATTATTTTGTTTTATTTATTTATTATTTTTTTTTTAATATGTATCTTTGAAACCAGTGATCTGGTCTCCCATATTTTTAATATATTTAATTTTTTTATGTATGTATTTTATTTTATTTAAAATAAACTCAACATAAGAACCCTACATTTTGAATATATTTATGAAGAAAAGGAATAAAATACATTCTCAATCCCATTTTTTTGTGTTCATTATTTCAAAAAATGACAGAGATTAAGAGCAAAGATTCCCTTGCCTATTTGAATCGCCATTCCATTTTGTTTCCTCCAACTCTCTTCTTATTTCTCCCCCATCTCTCTTCTTTTTTCTCCTTGGCCAATCTTCCAAATGACCCTCTCCTCTTTTAGGTTGACTTTTTAAATGAAAGATATGTTTGTTTTATTTTATTATTTTATTTTAGGGTTAGGGTTTTACTCATTCCCCTTCTTTTAAAAAAAAATCATTATTCATAAATAGGTTTATCATTGTTCTATTTTTACTTTGACAAAGTTAATCATTACATAGGGATAAACAAGCAACTAAGTGTATTAAATTTATCATAAAACAACAATACTATTTTAACTTTTATTAATAGCTTAATATGTATATTAATATGTACATTTATGGAAAGGTAATATTTAAGACTGAGTAGTTATTTATTTCAATGTATGAATAATAAGCACATTTATTTATTTCATCCACTTATTTTTAAAAATACTATTTTAATATATGTTTATATCAATACGTAATTATTTACAAACTTATTTACGTTTATGAATAAATGTTACCTAGGCTCGGCAATAGTGTTAATATTCTTGTCTTAAGGTAGATATGTTGTCAAACAACAAGAATGATACAAGTCGACTATTCGAGACCAATTTATCATAACACGGCTTTATGATGGGTTCAAGCAAGCTATTAGAATAAATACATATCCAATCCTAATAGGGTAAAACTATCAAAAGTTATTCATTGATAAGAAAACCCTTAGAAGGCATAAGTGACCAATACGTAATAAAATGAATTATCGTGAGCATCAAACACATGCAGCCCAAGGCAATCCTACAAGAGTCTCAATGATCTTGATACGAAGTCACCATGATGAGATAACTAAATCAAGACTAACTAAGAACCATAATACATCTTTATCACACATCGAGCATAATGACATACTTGACACATCGATCATCCACACGATGACACATCATTGAAGTAACATTGATGAACTTGAGAGGGGTATTATAAACATCAATAAGTGATTGCATATCAAGCATAACATTTTCACTCTCAAATCCAAGTGTAGAGATACCAAGGTCCTGTAGGCATGCCCCTCACCAACATTTCCTCGGGTTTCTTATTCTAATAGGATTTAGGTATTGGGGCTATTGTACTTTCCTAATGACGTATTTACCACACTTTAGATATATCACAAATTAATTTGGAACAAATTGGGCATGATATGATATGGGATGATGCATCTCCTTATTGGTAAAAGAGGGTCAAAATGGACATCTCAAAATCATGTAACGGTTGACTCACTGACAAATCCTAGAGCCAACAAATAAGGTAACAAATGTATTAAACAAACAAGCTTAAAACAATACAAAATAGGGGAGTCAAGTGTTAAGGAAAACACACACACATATGCCTATATTATATTGATTCAAAACATGTTACAAACTACTATTTACTCCCTTATAAACCTTGCTACAACTATTGTTGTTATAGACAAACTTACTACCCTAAAAACTTCTAGTACGTCCTCTATTTTGCTTACTATTTGCTTCTTTGTATGTTTTTGTTTTGTTTCTCCTTGTTATATCTATTGTTTATAATATAACACTATGTTATTTATATTTCATTAATTGATGTCCTCTTTCTATGTGTTTTTTGCTTACCCACACTCTGATCTATGCATTCATTATCCTTTGTTGTTATGTTCTATTGTTGCACTAACTCTATCTTTTCCCCTTCTATCTATTAGACTAGTGCAAAATTTTCTTATATATTCTATTTTATTGTCTCTTTATATTTGTATTCTTATACACTTTGATTGCAAAGTCATCCACCTACCGCCAACCTTCTCGCTCAACTCAAAATACTGTAAACTAATTCAAAATTCAAACTACATGCATTGAATGAAGTTGTTGAGTTCAAGTGGCTAGTGGAGATTTATAAAGCTAGGACAAATGAAAACAATATTAGGTGGGAGGAAAAATTAAAAATAATAACACTCACCCTTAATCTTGACCTTCTTTCCATGATTTTTAGAATGATTTTCAACCCATAAATCATCTTGTAGGCTTCCTATTAGTTGTTCATATCCTTCTCACATTTTTATGTTCACTTCTAAAGTTTTTTTAATCATCTCTAGAGCTAGACTATACATATTTAGAGCTAGACTGGTGATCTTTGGATCTAGCGTAAGCATATCGAGAGATAGTCTAAGCATCTCTAGAGGTAGCCTATAGATCACTAGAGCTAGGTTTTGGATCTCTGTAACCACCATATGAGCCTCTAGAGCTAGTTTTTTTGCATCTATGACACCTAATATCACTCTTAAATACATAAAATTATCTTTTAATAAGGTCTTAGTGAATATATCAATGAGCTACTACTCTAACTTGAAAATTTTAAGTTTTATCACATTTTTTCAATTAACTCTCTAATAAAATGATACATGATTTCAATATATTTACTTCTTCCATGAAAAATAATATTATTTGATAATGCAATGGAGGATATTTTGTCACAAAAGATAGTTGAATATATTTACTACTCATGCAAATCTAATAAGATTCTTTTGATACATATGGTCTGACATGTAGCTAGATTTGCTACTATATACTCTACCTCAATCATGGAAAGTAAATCTATGGGTTGTTTATTTAAATCCCAAAAAATGGCTCCTAACCCAAGCTAAAACAAATACCCAGATGTACTCTTTATCTCATCAACACTATTAACCTAATCATTATATGTGTATCCTACTAACTAAAATTCATCTATTATTGCATATAAAGCTCCATATCCTCTTATAGCATTAACATACATCAAAATCATTTTTCATGCTTGTCAATGCATCTATTTTGGTGTCTCCATGAATCTAAAGATCAAACTGACTTTATACAAGAAATCTGGTCTAGTTATAATCAAATATATCAAGCTTCCCACTAATATTTTGTACCATGTAGGATATACATTACTTTTGTAATCATCCTTGTGTAATTTCAAACTTGTTTCAACTAGTTTTGATACTAGTTTATTGTCCAACATTCTAAATCTCATCAAAATATATTTTACATACTTAGTTTAGGATATGAAGATATTATCTTCCATATGCTAACTTCTATACCAAGAAATTACTTCAATAAACCTAAATTGGTCATATCAAACTCTCTCTTCATGGCTTATTTTAACTCTTCTATGGAGTGATTTGCATTTACAGTAAGGATTAGGTCATCTACATACAAAATAACAATCAAAATACCTTCTTTAGACACCTTGATGTAGAGAGTGGGATCACTGCCATTTTTGCTAAAGCCATTACTTAACAAGTATGAGCTTATTTAGTTATGTTATGCCCTTGATGATTTTTTGATCCTGTACAATGCTTTATTTAGCCTATATACCTTATTATCATGCCCTAGAATCTCATAAATATATGGTTGTCCCACATAAACCTTTTTTTTTAAAACACACCATTCAAGAGTGTTGACTTGACATTCATTTGATGTACCTTCCACTTGCGTTAAATACTTACAAATATGATTTTTCTCACTGTTTTTAGCCTTTATATATACACATATGTCTCATTATAGTCACATCCAAGCTATTATTTGTAACTTTTGACAACTAACCTTGCCTTGTGTCTTTCAATGTTGTCTTTGACTCCTATGACTTCTTTTTCTTTAATAAAAGATCTACTAACTCCCATGTCTAATTTTTCTCTATTGCATGCATTTATTCATCCATGTATTCACACCACTTATTTCCCCTAATTGCATCCTCAAAATAAATAGGATTAGTGGCTAAAAAGAGAGCAAAATTCATAGTTTCATCCTCATTTTCTTCATACATTGCTTGTTGTTATATGTCAATCAAACTTATTGTTATGGATCAATGTTGATATGAGTTAGAGGATTAAAATTTTGTTTCATGAGATGCACCTTGGCATCCTTGTTGGATTATACCACTAGATGAATCATCCCTTTGTGAAATAAGACTCCAACTTGGTGTATAATTGGAAGTACCACCTATTGGTTTAATTTAAAATGTGGGTGAAATAACAGTTGTTCATTCATGATGTTGCTCTTCCTATCTTACCAAACTGCATCCTCTTTAAATTGAACATCCCAACTAATTATAAGATCCTTAGTGAATATATTATATAGTGAATAAGATTTTGACTACTATTCAATTAATATGCATTTCTCTCTTTTGCCATCCCACTTTGATCTTCTTTGCTTGGGCACATGTACATATGCCACACGTCCAAATACTCTAAGATGTTAAACACATAGTTTTTGACTGATCCATATTCTTGAGGTATCATATTTATAAAACTCTTAGTAGGACATATATGTTGATCAAATATACCATTATTGTTGTAGCTTCAACAAAAAACTCATTGGATAATCTTTTAACCTTCAACATGCTTCTTGGCATCTCTTAGATGGTTTGATTCTTCCTCTTTGATCCATAATTTTTTTATAACGTATAACTCACTATAAATTACTTCTTGATGTTATTATCCTTCCAAAAACCCTTAAACTAATTTTATATTCAATCTTCCCCTCTACCAGTTCTCAAAATATGTATGAAATGGCCACTCTGCTTCTTAACCATGGCCTTAAACTATTTGATTGTTTCAAATGCCTCTAATTTGTTCTTAAAAATATACACAAATGTATTTTTGTAAAATTCATATATGAATTTCATGAAATACACATTCTTGGATAAAGAGGGGGTCTTCATTAGACCACAAAAATTTGAATGTATTAGCTAAAGAGGATATCTAGCTCTCCATGACTTACCCAAGGGAAAGGAACTCCTATGTTTCTTCCCCAATTGAATCCTTCACACACTTTATTTGGTTTTTCTATTAGGCAAAGCCATCTTACCATTTTCTTCTTATGATGAATGTTCATCCCACTAAAACTAAAATGTCCACACCTAAGCTATCAAAGATTGGACTCATCTACTAAAACTATTTTAAATGTCATTTCTAACTCACTTTGCATCCTCAAGGGAAACATCCTATTACTTATCATCTTGACTAATGCAATATAACTGTTTCTACCACTTATATCATTAATGATGAACTATCCACATTCAAATATCATTTTACATCCCTTTTGTACAAGTTACCCAATTTTGATTAGGTTGTGCTTCAACCCTGATACATAATAACCTTCTTGAATTTTTCTCTTATCACCTTGCTTAGTGTGGATAGAGATGTTGCCTTTTACCATGACAGGGATCTTCTCATATTCACTTCTAATTTGATTAATTCATCTTTGTTATTGAACATCTCTTTTTCTCAGTCATGTGATTATTAGAGCTACTATCTATATACCAAATTTATCTACTAGTTTGTTCATCTATGTTACATGTTATTAAAAAAAATTCACCCTTTCTCACTCTTATCACATTCAACTTATTTTTCTTTGGATAAATTTGAGTTTTGCCTATTCAAATCAAACTTTTTACTTCCATATTTTATATCATAGTGTCCATACTTATTCTAATAATAGCATTGGACATTTGATTTATCATATGCTTGAGTAAAACGACCTCTTGAAGTGTTATTTTTCCTTCTTTTTCCCCTTCCATGTGATTCTTAATGATTGTGTCTTCCACCTTATTGGTTGCTACAAGTTCTTCCTCTACATTTCTTACTTATTCCTCTCCCCTACCTCTCACATTGAAATTAGACTTGAATACTTGTTCATAGGAGGATGTGGATAATATGTCCAACCTTTTTTCATGGGTTTGCAAGGAACCCATTAGCTCATCAACTGTCATTTATCTCAAGTCTTTAAACTCTTCAATTGAAATAACTATATGGATGAATCTAATTAGAAGGCTCTTCAACACCTTATTTATGATTTTATGGTCTTCCAATGCATCTCTATTTGTATTAATTTGATTTATTGTGCCTATTATCCTTGTGAAGAATTCATTTATAGATTCTAATTCCTTCATTAATAGGGTCTCAAAATCCCTTCTTAACAACTACAACTTTTCTAGCTTTAATTTATCACTACCTTGATATGTATTTTTATGAATGTCCTGAGCTTGCTTGGAATCAACAATTTTTGCTATCCTTAGGAAGACCAAACTAGCCAATGCTATTTGAATGTAGCTTAGAGCCTTGACATCCTTATTTCTATTCTCTTTCAACAAAATTTTCATCTTAATATACCAAACATCATAATTATTATGATCAAATGTAGGAGGTTGTTTCCATGAATTTCTACTATTGGTTGTTATATCCAATAAACCCTAAAGACCTAATATTATTATGATCAAATGTAGGAGGTTGTTTCCATGAATTTATACTAGTTATTGGTAAAAGAGGGTCAGGATGGATATCTCAAACTCATTTAAAGTTTTAATCACTGACAAATATTTAAGCCATCAAATAAGGCAACAAACACACTAAGCAAACAAGCTTAAAACACTAAAAAATAGAGGAGGTTGTGTTAAGAAACACACACACACATATTGCCTATATTATATTGAATCAAAACATGTTACAAACTAATAATTAATCTCTTATAAACCTTGGTATAACTATTATTTTTATAGACAAACTTACTACACTACAACCTTTTATTATGTACTCTTCTTTGCTTACTATTTGCTTCTATGTATGTTGTTGTTTTGTTTCTCTTTGTTTTATCTATTATTACAACACTATGTTCTTTCTATTCTGATAATTAATCTCCTCTTGCTATTATTTTTCTTATTTCCCACACTTTGATATATGCATTCATTCACCTATGTTGTTCTCTTCAGTTATTGTACTCTCCTTCTATATGTCTGATTATTGCAACATTATCTTCTATTATATTTTCTTATCTATTTTTATTTTTATTTTTCTACACTATAATTACAAATTTCTCTACCTACCATCAGCCTTTTCACTCAACTCAAATGAATACAAACTAATTAAAAATTCAAATTACATGTATTAAATGAAATTGTTGAGTTCAAGGCGTTGGTAGAAATTTCTAAAGCTAGGAAAAATGATGACAATGTTATGTGTAAATTCGTATGAATGGTATGGCCACATGGGAGTACATTAATATTCCTTGTAAATTCAAACAAAAACTCTTCTTTAGGAAATCCATATGAATGGTATGGCCACAAGGGAGCACATTAATATCCCTTGTACATTTATAAAAAAAACATAAATCAAATTAGGCAATTTTGATGCATTGTTCTTTCTACGCAAGGATGAAAATCCTTTAATAGAACTGAATAGAAGCAATCAAATTCATAGTAGTGAAAGAATCTATATCATACCCCAGTTCTACATATACTACATTCATCATAGTGGTATTATTTTTATGAGATATCATTTTTATTTATCTTGAACATTTGACAAAAGTATTTGCCCATGCATTGGGTTAAAATCCCTTTTTAAACATGTCTTTCATAAAAACCTCAACCTCATTTATTTTGTGTGCCTTGAAAAACCCATGCATAATACCATACATTTTAAGTGCAACCTTTCTTCAATATATCATTGAATAAAGTACAAGTTATTTTTGTTCTCTATTACTTGCACAAGGATTTAATTAGAATATTGAAAGTAAAAATGTTAGACACAAAAGTTCTCTATTAATTCTTTAAAAATGGACTCAAGTTTTCATGTATTATAAAATATGCTTATAAACATGCCTACAAAATTCCAAATTTTTGATGCACGGTAACATAGTGGATGACTACTTGAAAATTAGATGACTAAAAGTGGCACCCATGCTTTTATCTTTAGTAGACTAATTGAACTTAGACTATAGATCAATATAGAATGAGTTGTGGATTCACCTCTAAATTTATTCAAATACATGTGCAATTTTATTTTGTCTTTCCATAACAATAATGTATGTATTAGTATGATTGTTTATAGTAATGACCATAATAATATAGTCTAAAACTCTCAACTCTAGAGGTTTAGCTAGGCTCTTATGGACCTAAATGATGGGATTATAGACATACACTTGTTTTTTATTGGTGTTGTCCATGAAACAAACCAACCCAAATGGTAAAGCAACAAACCAACTTGATATATCTATTCAATTGAGACTAAAATTCTACCATTTCTTCAAAACATGATCAAGTCTAAACCCAAATAGAGTTTTTGAAAAACTAAACATGAAGTACCAATGTTTTTGTGTAGACATTTTAGAGCACTATAACATGAATTTTTGAAAGTGGAATGTATCTCCATCTCTTGCAAACCATTCCTACTCATAAAACACTTGCAATGGGAAAAATTCAAGAATTATTTCTAAAATATCTTCTAAAAAATATAATCAATGTTAAACATAGGATCCTTACTAGCTAATAACATTGAGTTGTTATTCATGATTCCTCTCCCCATTTTGGTATCATCTACATGAAATATTTCAATCTAAAAGTCATGAAGAATTAGGGAGACACACAATACATTTATTAACTCCACTAATTATTTCCTTGATCAAAACTTTTGGTTGATCTTCAACCTCTATTTATTTAATTATTATTTAATTCATGAAAAATCACTACCTTGCTTTGACCAAGAGAGTTTCAAATCTCATAGTTCTTTCATCTTGGGCAGCCTCAAGAAACTTGATATTTTTGAAAGAGTTATTACATCCAAAGCTCTTTAAAGTTGTAGCCCTTAGTGAATACAAAGAATAACCATATGCTACATTTATCACAAAGGATACCAATACATTCATATTGGTTGACCCATAACTCAATGGATTATGAGATCCAAAGTATATAAATAATATCCATTTCTAAATTTCACCAAGACAACAAGTTCTCTGGAATAGAACAAAACTAGGCAAACCTCTTACAAGTACAAGAGACAAACATGAGAAAGGGGAAATCACCACAATGTTGCATTTAATGAATATGTACACACACACACACACACACACACAAGTGAATGGGAAATACCTAATCCAAATAAATAAAGTAAATAAAACTATTTACAAGGGAAAATGAAAAACAAATGAACTATACATAGGTATTCATGGGTTTGGGAAAATATGAGCCCTTACGAAATAATTCTTGACAATATGAGGACAACTGTAGCAAGAACATGATAAAAAAACCACATAATTATTTTTATTTCAGCCATAGGGAAAACATGAGGCATGGGTAGGAAAACAAATATGGATTTAGATAATTGACTATGGATAATTGGAAAACAAATATCACTTACATCCATAAAAGAACTTATGATACACTTTTTTATCATTAATGCAAGGAGTAAGCTTCAAATAAATATCTATAATGTAAACAACATGAAACATACCTCCAAAATATTTGCTTTGGGATACTCTTATGGTTTTTTTAAAATAAATACTAGCTTTTAACTAGAGCCTAAAATTGGATCTAGAACACAATGGGAGGTCTAGTCTCCCAAAAAATAAAACTTAATTTAAAAATGATACCTAAAGCCTAGAGACACTAATTCATATAATGAGGATCCTTAGAGGACAACAAATCAAAAAATTACAAAAACATTATAGTATAATCCAACAAGTAAAAAACACTACAATCTAGAAACTTAAAAGCACAAACAAACCAGCCTTCAAATCATCCTTTGACTGATTGTAGACATCTACCCCTGTTGGATAGCAGCAATTTCATAGTCCATTGAGTGCTACCAAGAATAGAGTTTTGGGCATTTAGTTGAAGTATTTTTGCTTTCTACTTCTGACTTCCTACCTCTTTTTCTTTTTGATCCATAGTTAGGGTTTTTTAAATTGCTTAAACTCTAGAAAATAGATAAAATTGCTTTACTTGCCAACTCTTTTTATTCATCATCCCAATCCTCTACCTCTTCTTTAGAAACTTCATACTCTTGTTTATCTTCTATTAAAGAAAAACCTTTTTCCTAGACCTCAAGTCCTACTTCCAAAATTTGATCTAGCTTGAAAGAATAAAGTTAACTTGTATCCAAAACATTCAATTCTATCATTAATCTAGATGATTTGTTCTTCTTAGAATTATTCTACACTGAGGAAGGTTTCCCTGTATCCAAAATATTCAACTCTATTGCTACTGCTAAAGCTTTACTCTTTTGGAGATTGATTAGAGCTACCTGAGGGGATTTTCAAGAAAGAATTTTAGCTGATTTAAAATTAGAAGATAACAATTTATGAACCAAATCATGGTTCAAACATCCAATATTCCTAACCCATTTTTGAAAGAAGGTTGAATGAGATCCTTAAAACATTTCTCAAGACAAGCTGTAATCTTATGATCAAATTTGTTACAGTTGAAAAATATAAATGATAAACCTTCATAATTAAAAAATTGATTCTAAAATCCATGAGAGGAGGAAATCTTGATTGAATGATGTAGATGTTTAGAATGATATACCAAGATGCATACTATAACAAAGCTCAGGTTAGATGTAACTAAATCATCTCTTTTGATAAAAATTCCTAATTTGCTCACCAGCTTCTAGAGAAGCCCTGAGTCACAAAAAGCTAAGGGAAGATTATAAAATCTTACCCAAACTGGAGCTTGTAAATTTACACTAGATTTAATGTCAAATAAAGGATCCCATGGACAAATAAACACAACTTGATTATAAACAAACCAAGGTCCTTGCATCCACAAAAAATCCCTACCTTCCATAGATTGAAACTGAAGCCAAAAAAACAATTTAAAAGCATGAAAATTGTGGGGATTTTGAAATAGGGCCAAGAACATTTCAACCAATATAGAATAAATTATCAATATGGTAATTTCCTAATACATTTTCCTATCAATAACCTGTTACCACTTGCCAAACCCACCACAGATAGATCTGAATCGACAATTTCTAGATTATGGGGAGAAGTAGAAAAGATTAAAGGTATATCACCTAGAAAATACATCTTAGGATATTTCATTTGGGAAGAACCTACTTATGTATTCCCTTGAAAACCCACTTCACCATTTGAAGCTTTCTCTATGGGTTTATTTCTCTGAATCTAACTTTTGGGAGAAAGAATTGGATCTGAACCTAGATGAGCCTTTAGGATAGTGACTTTGCAACCACAAGAATGATAGGGGTTAGAATTATTGATGTAATTTAGATAGACTAAATCTAAATTTGAATCCTTACCATTTCAATTGAGGCTCCAACTACTCATGCTTCAAGGCTAAAACCCTCATTAAAAAAACCCTCAAACCTATTTAGCCAATTCTACCATAAAGGGTCTTTAGAAGGATCAAACCCTAGAGATAGTTGATCATTAAAAACCAAGGATTTAAAGCCTTTAAGATGTCATCAACCTCTTCCCCAATTGGATCTACCAGAAGATCCATGCTCTACCATTTATATCCTAATCCCACCTGCTCCTCTACCCTCTCCTCCTTTAAGCTCGCTCCCACTACTTGATGCCTGAGCATAGCTGAGAACTTTCCATTGCCTATGCCCTACCTTACTAGGCTACAAAGATTTTTCAACAACCAAATCCTTTACAACTGCATTCCCTTTCTCCAAAATTAATCCACCACCACTCTACTTTACCCATGATGCCTTATTTATTTTGTTAGTTTCTTCTCCCTCCCTTTTCACTTTACTTCATCCATCATCCCTTGCCATTTAAAATCACTCTTCTAGTTTTTTACCTTGAATAGTTGAATCAAATATTCTTCAGAGACCTCCAAAGGTGGGCTTGGGATCAAGACCTCACATCACTGAAGATTACCAAAAAAAACTTCTTGTCAATTTCTACTTGGATTTTATTCAATTATTATTGTATGCTTATGATCAACCTCAACATTTATCTCCTCTTAAATAGTGTGTAACTTTCTATGCTCATGATTTGTCTCATGTTCTTGAAAGGAAATTGAAAATGGATTTTCAATGCATTCTTCCATGACTTCTCTCTCTTAGGTTGAAATGTTAAGATCCTCTTCATTTTCATGCCCAACACCAAGAACCTTTTTTTATAATCCCACTTATGCAAGTTTTGAAATGGGATAATTTATCTTCGCTTGATATGTACAACTCCATAGAAATATTTCAAAAACTACACTCTCTTGGGATCATCAACAATCTCAAAAATTGAATTTTATTTAAAAACAAATGTAAAGAAAAATATTTCTCACCTTTATCATCACTTACAAGAATCTAATCAGCCTTTATTTTAAGATCCTCTAAGATTATTTTCTTATTTATTTCTTCTCTTTTCCACTGCATATCCATATGGCCCATTATAGGCAAGAGTCGAAGGCTCATACACAAAATATCAGTCAATCAATTAGCATTTTATTTTATAAAATACTATTACATATATAAGAATAATATCTCCTATAAATTAGGAGATTGTTCCAACTACCAATCCCATAATAATCTCCCATACTCCTAAATATGTGAGTTATATAATTCAGTATTCACGTGCATATAATATAATATACCAAGATATATGTTGTTACAACCAACTTATTTACCTCATGGTGAAATACTAATCACCATGGTAACTCTAATTTCCCAACATTCCCTCCCTTAGAGGTCACATGGGGAAAGAAGGGACAACTACACATCACTATATTTCCCTCCAATAAGATTGGCATACGGATGTTGGGTTCGCTCAAAAATACATTCAATTCAAAATTTGTAAAAATTAATTAGGAGAGGAAATTATTATAAACATGGATTTTGAACATATGATTATTTAAAAATCTTGGCAAAAAACTTGACTCACAAATGATTTTTTTTAATTAGATAAGGTAAACCCAATTTTTATAGGGACCTAAATCCATAAAAGTGAAATAAAGAGTTTTATTCAGGCCTTACATGGTAGAATGAACAAAAAGACAAAGACTAAATAGTAAAAACAAGAATAGACATAGAAAACATGTTAATTGGGGGACCCTCCTGGATATCCTCCACAACAAATTTTACCTTTGGTGGGAAGTTGGTCTTGTCTTTCAAGGATTTAGCTCTAGTCTAATTCCTTGGACCCTTAGCTTGTTCACCAAGGAAAATCATCCTTGAGTGTTTCCTTCCTTTCACTTGGGGGAAGGGATGCTTAGGGGGGACCCCAAGGGGGATTTGGGGACCCTATGGGATTTGAGAACTAGGGAAAGGGGAGGGGATAGGGTAGACTAAACCAACCCATGGGTCATGGCCTCCACCACTTAATGAAGCATGTTCCAATCCTAGATCAATTTTGCCAAACCAAGACCCACTTACTGGACCTTTATGTTAAAATTTTGTAGCATTACTTTATTTTTCTCATGCTCCTCTATTATAATGGCCATACCTTTCTGGTCACAGGTGGAGGGAGAGCCGAGGGTGATGGGTTTAGGTTTAGGGATGAAAATCATTTTCAAAGGAAGGTCATCTAAAGGGGAATGGGCCAAGTTTTTATGAGGAAAAAGATCAGTGGTGAGGAGGGAGCTCACAGAGGGATCCCCCTCTAGGGAGCCCTCTGAAGAGTATTCCTTGGAGGAGGATCCTTCAGGGGGACTTTTTTACCAAGTAGAGTACAGCCATGTTTCACCATTAGAAAGATGAGGCCTTGATTCAAGATTAGGTTAGTTGCATTAACCTGGTGGAGTAAGACTATGCTTTCCAAGGATTTCAAGAGAAAATAGGGAAGGCTAATCTTAAAACTGATGAAATGATTGAGCAACATGAAATGATTGAGCAACATGAAATGGTGCAAAAATATCATGGTATACTTACCTTCAAGGGTAAATTACCACATGACCTATAAGTATAATTCAAGCCAATATTTGGTTAGGTCAATGCAGGGAAATCCCTTTTTTCTATTTGCACAAATTTATTGGTTCAAAAAAATCACTGTAGTGACTACTATTTCTTTGATTGATCCTTGTATTTTTTGTGCCTGTGTAAGCCATTCCCATGACTTATCCTATTAACTCCTTAAAAACATTAATGGAGATCCCCTTCATGGAAACCTTCCTTCTCGACCAAGATGCAACATAAATCTCTTACCACTAGAGGATTATGCTCGGTGATATGCTTCATATACTTAGTTAGCCAACCTTTCTTGAGATTTTTCCATACCTTTTTATTCTCACAAACTTATTTTTAGTATGTTATCTCCATTATGTCTTTATCACTACCCATGTTGATAGAAGCTACAACGTTGGAGGGAGTGCGTTGAGGGTTCTGGATGCTGGAGAAACAACTAAAGCTTGTGATATGAGGGATGCCCTCCAAAGTCTTCCAAACATAATTTCATTCCATTACCTTGAAATGAATGCAGGACAAAAAATCCATGAATAGGCTCTTCAAGGTAAAAAAAA
This sequence comes from Torreya grandis, assembly GCA_037957365.1. Classification (NCBI taxonomy): domain Eukaryota; kingdom Viridiplantae; phylum Streptophyta; class Pinopsida; order Cupressales; family Taxaceae; genus Torreya; species Torreya grandis. The sequence continues at coordinate 495,241 of JARHVA010006973.1, read as the reverse complement.
ACATGTGCAAAAACATGATGTATTTAAGTAGCTATTTACTTTCAGCTTGGATGACACTTAGTGTCATAGGGGGGATGTTGCCTTCACAAACATTTTTTTACAATGACTTTGATAGTTTTATTTTTTGAAAAAAGGTGTATGTGGAGACTTAAAAAACAATGACTCTAGACACTTATAAATATATAAAAAAATATTGACTTAAATAAAAAAACTCTATAACAAAACCAATAAATTAAAAATTCTAAAAAATTGAAATAGTTAATATCTATAAACTTCTAATTAAAAATCTAAACAACTTAACATCAGATTTTAATATGACTCAAATACTAAACAAATAACTATACCAAATAAAACTCAATTAAAATTCAAATGAATATTGAAATCACTAACTTTATCTTAGATAATAAACATCACCTAAAAAAACTATAGGTGATAAAGACACGTATAAAACCTAAAACATCAGAATACCTCCTATGTACCTAAACAAAATTAATAACAAAGATAACAAATTTTAAAAAATACAAAACTAAAAATCATAAATAAAAAACAAAATAAAACCAAAAGAAGAAATCAAAACCTAAAATAAATGCTCTTTTATCATTGTTGATATTTGCATATCTGATCATGAGATGATTGCCATTTGAGATCTCAGTGTGTCTGCAAGGTTTAAACAAAGATAGAGAGGAGTCATGCTGAGTAGGAGGGATAAACACCAAGTAGTGTAAATTAATTAGTGAAGACCTTCAACATTTTCATTTGTCATAGGTTGGTTATCATGGCCATTTGGAGGAGTCTGCTACTTAAACGATTTGTTAATGTAAGATCTAGTTGAGCTTGGTGTTATGTAGGGTGAAACCATTTGATCTCACCAACATGATAAGGATTGATCTAGTGTTTTATATAACATGTCACTTAGAGCTATTAAACATTGATGTAGATCCATGATTCAAGGAGATAAACTTGCAAGTTGGAGAGAACACCAAAATAAAGGTCAAATCCATTAGTTGGTTAGTCTGATGAGTTTATTGGTACATGGAACTCGTGCATCTGATCTAATTTGTTGATATCTTTTCCACCAAATGGATAATAAGAGCTTGATTAGATCGATGATGTTGTGAATATCATCCAAGGATAACCTTGAATAAAGCTTCAATCCAATAAATAAACCCTTATAAATGCATTGCATATGTATTGCATTGAGTAAAATATCTGAAATATATACTCTAATTTTCTTTACTTTTATTTTTCCCTTGCAACTTTATAAATTTATTCCAAATAAAAAATTACATGAAGCTCCTATATATATATAATTTTTCTTTTTCTTTTTCTATTTTTTTATATGAAACATCGAACATTATGGAAATGGAAAATTGTGGACATAATGAATAACATGTAGAGGAGGGAAGTGTATACATATAATATTTTCAAACTGTTATTGATTACTAACACTTTGTATCTTGTAAGAACCTATCAATTCTTAATCTCTCTAAGTTCATGCCTTAATGGGTACACTAAGAAAGGGGTGGCCAGATCATCGGTGCTTTGTAATATTGTCATTCCTTTTTCCACTTTCCCTCCACACTCTAGCCTCTTGAAACCATTAAACATAAGCTTATTCTTATCTTTCCTAACCATCCCAATCATTTTCATGTTTTATTCCTTCATTTCTTGCCTTAACATCCTTTTGAACTATTCAACAAACTAGGTCAACTTGGTCGACTTAGTATAGTTTATAGACTTTTTCTTTCTTTTGGTTTGTTGGCCTCTTGGTCGACCTAGCATAGACATAGAGAGTTAGCCCCAAAAAAATGATATGTCAATCGGGTTGACCTAGCACAGTTGACATTCCTAAAATATTTTAGGGTAATATACTACTATATATACAAGGTCATTCCTTACCATTTCATAAGAGTGAAGAATTAAGTGAAGAAGAGCAAGTGAACATCTGGCTATTGACCATTCTACTTGGAGAATAGAGCTTTAGGGTTCAATGCTTTCTTTAGAGCTCTGATAGCATCTTGTGGATAAGTATTTTATATGATTGGATATGTTGTGTATCCTAGAGTTAATTTATCTTATTTATCCTTACATACCATGACAATCTCTTGTGAAGCACCTTGGCCAAGGGAGAGATTGAGGCTCGATGGGTTCATCTTCAAAGGTAAGTATTCCTAACTTTATTCCTCCATTGTAAGAGTAGATATTTAGAGCATTTGTATTCTTCTCTTCCATGTATTATGATTCCCTATACATTGGCATGAGTATATGTCTTCTATACATGTTTAATTTAGTTAATTATTGGTTTTGTTTCTAACCCCTCACTTTATCCCACAAGTTTTGGTGTGCACTAGATTAGATTTACTTTTCTTGTTATTAGATTAGTGAAATATTAAATCATATGATTTTTTAAGGGTTGTTTTTTTATTGTGTGTTACTATAGTCTTTGGAACCCTATATTACATGATGTGTTGTGACAAGTGATCCTCTAATCAGGTCTAGTGGATCCTCACAATGGTCAATCTCCCACTTAACAATTGTATGTTCCCCAATTAGAAGTGTAGGTGTGCTCTATCCCATCTGATCTAGGATTGATTTATGGACATGATGCATTTATGATTACATATAGGAGGGAGATGCAAATGGGTGATGCATGCCAATAGTTTTGCATGTGGTCTACATTGCTAGACCAATGACAAGATGCATGAATAGTGAACAAACACAATAATGACATTAACAAGTGGTTTTCACTACTTGGTCATTGTGTCATGTTGAAAATAAATAATGAACAAATGAAACACTATGCTTAGAGAGGCCTAGACAACCTACTCTGATACCAGATAATGAAGATGACCCATTACATCAAGCACTGAAGGCTCATACACAGAATATTAGTCAATCAACTAGTATTTTATTTTGAAAAATACTATTACATATATAGGAATAATATCTCTTATAAATTAGGAGATTGTTCCTAGTACCAATCCCATAATAATCTCCTCTACTCCTAAATACATGATTTAGTTATACAAATCACTATTCACATACATATAATATAATATACCAAGATATATGTTATTACAACCAACTTATTTACCTCATGGTGATATACTAATCACCATGGGAACTCTAATTTCCCTACATATCCATGTTACTAATTTTTTCAATCATGAATCACTTTGGGCAATGGTAGTAAAACTCAAAATATCAAAGCATGGGTTACGTTCCATCATTTATGGGCTTCATTTCAATATAGTTTCTAATGTTATTTTTAAAGGGGAATATTTCTTTCAAATTTTAAAAATAAAATACACCATTTAATCTCAATGGATTCGCAAAATAAGTGTTGGAAAAATTTAGGTCTCTTTTGTTTTTCTTGGTTTTACTATCTGACCCAATGAGTTATGACACAAATGGATAAAAAAAATTGGGATGATGATTTTCCTCTACATTTGAGAGAGGAATCTCCATCATATGATTATGTGTTTTTGGGGATTTTGGATTACTCATAATCTCAAAGCACAAAAAGGAAACAGAATTGGGAAATGGTAGAAGCTAAAAGTGGAATAATAATTGAGGGGAATGAAGGTAAAGGTGATAAAATCATGATGAAATAAACTCAAAGAACCCTGAAATAACTTGGATATAAATTAAATGGCTATAAATTATTCTTCTCACACAAAAAATAAATTGGATAAATAGATGTAGTATGAACAAAAGGCTTGTTTAGAAGTACAACATCTCCTCTAAACTCAGATTAGGTACACTTGGTACAAAGCTGATACATTGGATTTGCAACACAAAGTCTAGAAACACCATGAGTTTCACACAACAAAGTAAAGTGCACAATTTTAATGGATTATCTATCTATAAAAAAGAAGACAAATTTCACAGATAATGAGAATCAAAACCTATAAAGCCAAATATTAATCTAACCTGCTTACTTGCATTCTATTGCTCAAATCTATAAAAGTACATAGCCCACACATAAAGTTACAGACAAATATTCTCCAAGATCTTGAAATAAATAAAATAAAACCCTCTCAATTTTATATATTTTCTCTTTGTACAATCTTTCCACCCACAAAGGAAATTGGAAAGCCATCCATTTCACTAACTCAACCTAGAGCTAATTTTATTCTAACTAGAGTTTTCCCACATTTTATTTTACTATTTGGGCATTCTTACAATATTAAATTCAATTGTGATTTTGCATTTAAAATACATAATTAATTTTTAAACTAAATAATTTACTCATTGATTCCAAATACATGGCCATTTTTTGATGCTCTTTTTGACATTATTGTATGACTTTAATTAAAATTATTTAATTCTAAAAATAAATAATAATTTATTTAAGTCAATTAATTTCAAGTTTGGGCCAATGAATTTCATCTAAAAAAATTGTTCCATGTGAACCTACCTATACTATTGCCTTGTCGATTAGGCCATGGAGTCAATTATTGTAGTATAAAAGATTGAACAATTAAAATCAATGAAAATTTCTCAAATGAATAGTGACATTTAGATGGAAATTCTTAACTACAACAGTTTCCAACATCAAAATCATGAAAATTTAGCTCCAAATGAAAATTCCATTGACACCATGGTTAACCCTAATTATTCAAACAATGGATAAAGCTTAGTTAACATGAATTATATGAAACACGTTATAGCTCACATCGACACTCACTTAAATAATCAAAATCAGCTTATAATCACTTCTAGATTATACAAAACTATTTCGGCCTATCATATAAGTCACATTTATACCTCATCACTTTAGGACACATCAAAATCACAAAAAACAAAAATGTCCTCGACCCAACCAAAAAAGTTAAGGGTTTCTCCTAGGTTTTTACAACTACCTTGGTCATGCCAAAATAATTATGTGTTGGATCTAACTTCCTTGACCATGTTGAATTAGTTGCCTATGTCTAATATAAATAACTCATGCATGCAAAATTAGTTATTTATGTTTGGCATTATTGCTTTATCTCAGTTGAAGCAATTCCCTGATTCCCCATAAGCCTTCTACCCAACTGAAGCCATTAGGCAAATATAAAAATATGAAAATTCGATTCGATCCCCTTCTAAGGCTAAATTTAACATCATCCAAAATTATTTTTCTCGATTATAGACTATATAAATCTAGTTTTAAGGAATGGGATCCCATCAAATAATTTTATAATCTGCCTAGTCATATCCCATTTCTTGAACTCATGCATACCTCTTTACCCTATGTAATGTATTTTCCTAGACGTTCGGTTTTAGTAAATCTAACCTAACCTTCCCAAAATTAATTTCAAAAACTACTTACACATACACTATGATGGATCTAATTTACATGCCTTTGCATCCATCTCTCTATCTCTTACACATCTCACTGTACATTAGAAATATTTTCCTAAAGTTCTTAGAATCTCCAAATCTCAAAATGGAAAATGATCAAATGAATAGTTCCCCATATATATATATATATATATATATATATATAAAATAAAAATTCTAAATATTATAAACTTTTATTCTAAATATTTTATTTTTCCCTCATATTTGTTTTCATATGCCTTTTCACAAACCTAAATAAATGCTAAATCTTGGCATCGCAAGGAATTTTATGGTACTAATAGAGTATTTTCTCAACAAATTTTGGTTTTTATCTTATTTTTTAGGCCTATAAGATCTATCATATTACCAAGTGGGCACCTTAAATAAACATTATTATGTGCTTATCCTGCAAAATCCATTTCAACACCTCTTTTGTACCATATATCATCATTCTATAGTTCATTTGGGTACGTAAAGGTACATATATTTATTTATTTACTTTCATTTATTAAAACACTTGATTTTTTCATGTTTATATATTTATTTCCCAAAGAACCATCCTAAATTATATTATTTTTACACATGATGAGCTTATTATGGGGTGTATGTATAAGCCAAATATTTTTCACTTACTAACGATTATTGCCAACACATCAATCTTCCTGAGTACACATCCTATGTATTGTACTAGAATTAGGGTGGGTCAGTTCATGGTAATTTTATGAGAGATTCCCTTAATGATTATCTATTATTCATGCCTTCATCCATCATCAACTTCCTAGTCTTATCTCAAATTTTTCCCACTCTCCATCTTCTCTTCTCTTTTAACTACGTACATGTTTTTATCGTATTGCTTTGGTTTGACCAAATTAGTTCTACAATGCTTCCCATCTTGATTAACTCCATCATCTAGGCCAAATAATTAATATATTTTTCATTGCTTTTCCTATGACTTTGGCCTAATTGAATAAGTATTGTGTCTACTGATATTGTATATCTACTTTGACTGGGTCGATGTTGTCAACCAAGTTTGATTAACAACTTTTAGTATTTGGATCCTTATATATAGGCTTATTAATTATTAATTTTCATAAGAAATAAATATAATCTAATTTTCTCACACATTTAAATCCACATTATTAATAATAAATTGAATTAGTGTAGAGGAGCTCACAATTGTGGAAAGCTAGTTTACACAAGGTTTTTGAAGATCTTAAGGAGCTAAGTTGAATCAACAAAGTATGCCAAATATTTGGATTCCCCAATTAATTAAACATATATATTATTATTTACATATTTATTTTCATCTAAAACATCTCTTATAAAGTTCCACTTGAACCAAGGGTGAGAATAATGCACTAAAAATTCAACTCAATATAGGTATTCATATCCCTTCACTCATTCTTTGTTTACTTTGGTGGATATGTATATGTATGTGTGTTTTATATTGTAATATTTTTATATTTAATTCTTATATTACTATATGATTTTTTGTATAAGTTATATTTTCATGATTCGATGATTTTATTACACCTCTAGATTACAATGCCTAGTCTAGACATCACTTGGTTACAATCCTTAGTTTAGATACATCTTGGTTATAATTGTTGGTTTAGATAAATCTTAGTTACAACCTAATGGAATTTATATCTCTTTATATTACCTAATTTTCATCTCATATCTAGGTGATTCTTTGTTCATCAATTCCTTGCATAGACTTCCTAATTATATCCTTGATATCCTTATTACAGACAACTCTTACTTGCAACCCTACCCCTCTTTGAGAAGTGGCATCCTATATATATGTTGTATATAGTATGGTCTTATTATTTTTCCTAAATTAGATAGTATTTATATTTTTTTCCATATTCACCCTACATACACTTACCATTATTGAATACTAAAATAAAAAATACTCTTATCAATATAGAAACTAATCTTTGATACCTGATTAAACGAACATGAAATATGAAAGCATTTTTTAAAATCCTATATAATATATATATATATATATATATATATATATATATATATATATAAATAACATAAAAGAGATAATGAATCTACAACCAATATTCATACTTATTCCATACATTAATTTCATGCATTTAAATCATAATTGTTACATATAAAAAAGTTGTTGCTTCTTTTTTGGGCATGGTAAAATGTTTCCCTTTAGGAGGACTTGCCATTATTATTTTTATAATATGATCCTTAATATTTTTGATTCAAATATGTCATGAAGTCAACTCAAAACATCATTTATAATATTAAATATAAATTTTGACAAAGATATGTTCACGTGATTAAAGTTATGCCACAATTACTTGCCCTTAAAATATTTTCTCTATCAAGTTCCCTTAGTTTAGACATAAAATTACAAGTGTGAGCCTATTTCAAGATATAACACATAATTAAAACCATATCTTGTCCTCAAGGAATTGTTGACATTTTTTTAGTCTAAATGTTTTTCTTTAGAACTCATTAGCTAAGCAACATACTATGTTAAAATTTTAATTTATCTCAAAACTTAAGTTATTACAAAATACTTAATCAATGTTCAATTCTTTAGTTAAAATTTGAGAAATATTAATGGTTCATTTATAGTTTCATTGCTACAATAAGGATTCTCATAATAATTCTAAGTTTCAACTCATAAAATAATGCCCTTCTCTTTATGTTTCTCGAACAATTCAAAATAGGCCTACCCCTTATAACATAGTTTAAAACAATTTACTAATGCATTAGAATATGTAAAATTTCTAAGATTTAATGTATTTTGGATCATGACTTGAAAAGTAGCATGGCCCTATTCCTGAGCTTCAAACTCACCAAACAATGTAATCCTTATAAGTCATTGTGATTGAGATCTAAAGTCATTTTTTTAATAAAGGGAAAGATTGTACAATGTCAATTTAAGAATGATCTTCAAGTTTCTCAACATTCATGCCCACCTCAAAGCCATTGCAACTGTTATAGTTTTGAGTTTTGATCAAGATGGAATCTTCCTATATTATTAAAAAAACAAATTTTACTATCAAACAATAATCTATACCATGTCATGTGTTTTTTATTACAGTTAAACATGTGCTTCAAATATTTAGAAAAATTAACAAGCAATGGAATAAAATAATAATATGCTCTAGGAAATCAGACTAGTCAAATTTGCAAATGTCAAATTTGACTAATTTACAACAATTATGAATATAGTATACTTCTAATTTCAAGTCTTAATACAAAGAATGTATCAAAAACATGGTTTCCTAATTGTAAAACTTAATCTTAAATGTAGTGGAAGTTGTATTAATTTATCACACCAAAACCAAATATTGACATTGATGATATCAGGAAAGAATTAAATTAATAAAACATCTTTAACAAAGTTCCTTATTTACTTATTCAAATAAAGGAGACTTAAAAAATTATGTAATATCATGCCCTATTTCTAATGCCATAACTCGTACATGGTCATTAATGTAAGTATACTCAGTTCATTATATTGATTTACCATTTTATCTAACTCTAAATCCACTTACTAAAAATCATGCCACAATAAATTAATTCACCAATGTCTTTAATGATTAATAAAGTTACCCATACACAATCCAGTGAGGATAGCCTAATAGTGAGTGAGCTGAGTGTTAGAAGTTAGAGGTCTCAAGGTCAATTCTTGGGATGACCATTCTGTAGTGTCATTCCCAAACTAAGCGATGGTGGGTTATTCATGAAAATTATCCAATTTAATGGACTAATTTTTTGGGTGTTTAATGCGACAAGGGTTAACATGTGGCTTGAAACCATTGTTCAATGTGATGAGGCAAGTCCACAACCCATGGATAGGAATACTATTCACCACTAGTTTGGGCATTCTAGTTATAAAAATGTATGTGGTTCTAGCTCTATTTAAAAAATCCTATTCCCCAAAAAAATTTAGGAGTGGATGCGATGATGTGACAGTGGGAGCAGGAGAAAGTAATCATGAAAGGAAGTAAGAAAGGGAAATATCTATCATTTTTTGGGGTTTTTCATGGAAATAGAGAGATTGACAAATAAGTGTAGGAATAAATTAGAGTGACACATGAATGGTTTGGTTTTTATGTGCACTTCGAGCAACAAGAAATGGGAGTAATGGGTGAAGAAAAGGCTTAGGAGAATCAGGAAGAAAGTTAGAAGGGCAAGGGGCAATCCACAACTAAGGGGTTGGCAAATAGAGTTCACACATTGCCAATGGGCTAGGAATGGTAGTAAAAAGTAGAAAAGAGTAAGGCAAAGGCCAAAGATAATGAGGATTTGCATGAGTAAATCTCAAGGTATCGTCTATGGATTGGGGTGCCAGTGGTGTTAGAGTGGGAATTGGAATCCTTTGTTCTAAACTTTCAACTTCTATAAAATTGTGCCCTAATTAGAAATTTCAGATGGAACTGGCCAACAATTAGGGAATTCAAAGATTGGGTACATAGGAATTGGAGGAAGGAGACTAAAGTGAGTTTCATCCCTAGAGGGTTTTTAGTGGTTATTTACAACTTGGGGGAGGACATAGAGCGCATTTTGAAAGGTCCTTTTTGGTTGATGGGTGGTGTGGGGATTTGGATCCAAAGATGGAGCCCTAATTTTGACCCTCTACTAGCTTGAAAAGGAATGTTTCTAGTTTAGACATGCCTCTATGGCCTCCTTATAGAATATGGGAATAAGAAGTGTTTAACTACTTTAGGCAGTTTGTTGGATGAGTTTATTAAAATTGACCCAGTGTCTAAAGATGGATTTATAACTTTATATGTATGGGTTAGGGTGCAAAATAATTCTGACAAGGATATTTCAAAAAACATAATGATCAAATCTCATGGATATATATGGAAGTAATGGGTGGACATTGAAAAAATCCCATTTAGATGCTTTTGGTGTTAGTAACTTGGTCATGTCCAAAAAAATTTCAATTTTAGGAGAAAGGCCCCTAGAGTAATAAATTAATGGTAAAAAATGTATGAAATAAAAGACAAGAAGAGTCACGTTTGGCTCCTAAGGTGGCTCGAAAGGAGTTAGTTGTTCTAGACAAAGGAAAAGGATTGATGGTGAGTCATCAAGAATAGAGGCCAAAGATAGGGGAGAAATAGGCTTTGCTAAATAAATTAGATAAAGGGAGTGAGCTTTTATCAAATTATTTGATCAAGGGGTGTGATTTAATTAATAAATAATCTTAGATGAATATATCTTTATTACAATTTCCTCGGTGCATTTAAGATAAAAGGGACTAGGGGATCTAGGGATCAGAGGAGGTGTTGAGGGTGTTGGAGGATGAAGAAGTTGAAGTAGTGTTTGAGCAGGAAGAAGAAGTAGAATCAGAAGAAGAATTGAATTTTCAAGAGGTTATGTTAGTTTCTAAGGTGTGGTGCTCATTGCCTCACCCAAATTAGGGCCCAAAAAATAAAAATGGGTAGGAAGTCAAGTAAGGAAAAGGTAGTTGGAGAAGTTTAGGATGGTACATAGGGTACCTTAAAGTATTTTTTGAATTCTATAAAGTGGGAGGTGGAAGCCCTCCCTTCATATGCATAAAGATCATATCTTGGAATGTTAGGGGTTTGGATTCCCCTAGTAAGAGACATTTAGTGAAATGTTTGTTGGTTACAAAAGCACCTAAAGTGATACTATTACAAGAAACTAAATTAAATATAGAGGAAGTGGGTAATTTAATTTATAAAATGTGATCAATATGGATCAGTTATTTTATGGAGGTAGTTGGATCTTCAGGTGGTTTAGTGGTAGTTTGGTCATGGTTGGCAACATATGTGGAAGATATTACCTTAGGACCTTGGTGGTAATTATGCAAGTATTCTAGATATTCTTTAGATATTAATTTTTTGTTGGTTAATGTGTACATTAAAATGATAATAGACTAAATATTTAATTATGGAGAGAATTGGTGGAACTTGTTGATAGATTTCCTAGGGAAAAATAATTAATGCAATTTTACAGCCAAATGAAAAATTGGGTGGCCTTGCAAGATTAATTCCCTCATAACTATATTTATATAAGTTTTTTGAGGATAATGAATTGATGGATATTATTACAAAGGATGGGTGATTTACTTGGAATAATAAGTGAGAAGGTTTTAATAATATTACGAAGTGACTAGATAGATTTTTAATCAATCCAATTTGGCTAGAGAATAATCAGAATGTGGAAAGTTTGATGTTATTGGTCTCTATATCAGAACATTTTCCAATTTCCTTAAAGGTTTAGAGGGATAAACCACCTGATTAGAGTCCTTTGAAGTTTTAATTGTTGTGGCTTAGGGACCCAAAGTTATTCCAATTGGTTAAAGAATGGTGGACAAATTATCCTCCATTGACAGGTTCTTTGATGTATAAAATGTCTAAGAAGCTTTACTTTATTAAATGGTCTATCAAAAAATGGAATGAGGATCATTTTTAAAAAAAATTCAAAGAAAAAAATAAGGTTCAAGTTTCTCTTCAGGTTCTTAATCACCAGGTGATCCAGGTAGGCATGGATGTGGCAGCTTTTTGTTTTGGAGAAAAAATTAATGTAGGAATATGAGGAATTGATACTTTGGGAGAAAATTCACTGGAAATAGAAATAAAGGGTCAATTAGCTCAAATAAGTGTAAAAAAATATGGTTTTTTTTCATAATGTGGTTAGGAATAAAAGGAATGTGAGTCACTTATCAAGAATTATCTTTAGTAATAGCAAGGTGTTGGGAGTCCTAGAAGGCTATCAGAGATGAGGTGGTTGGTTTTTTCATAATTTACTAGTATGGGAAAAATCATCTAATTTGAGGGAACAACATGTGAACTTAGAGTTGATTCCCAAACTGATCTCAAAAAGATAAAATACACAACTCATTACACCTTCTCACTTGAAGAGGTTAGGGTGGTGGTGTTCTCAATGGGTAGGGATAAAGTATTAGTAAATTATGGGTTTCTTATGGCTTTATTTCAATATTTCTAGTAATTTTTGGGTAAAGATGTCCTAAATATGGTATAAGAATCCCATTGGTAAAAGAAAATTCCTCTAGATCTCAATGTCACTTTTATTTCACTTTTTACTAAAGGGGAGTCCCAGGTAAGTTTCAATGACTTTAAGCCCATCTCTTTGTGTAATTTGGTGTGTAAAATAATTTCATAATTTATTTCAAATCGGTTCAAAGTCATGCTTGATAGCCTAATCTCCAAAGAACAAGTAGGCTTTATGTTGGGAAAGAACATTCAAGAGGGGATTATTGTATCACATGAGATAATTATTTCCCTATCTCATAATCATTATAAAGGTATGATGATAAAACTTGATATCAGTAAGGCTTATGATGGGATAATATGGCAATTTTTGCTAAATTTTTTGGAGAAGTTTAGTTTTAGTAAAGTTTGGTGTGATTAGATTTTTGGTTGTGTGGCTATGCCAAAATTCTCAATATTGATTAATGGCATCCCCTTGGGTTTTTTTTTAAGGTTTTGAGAGGGATAAAATAATTGGATACTTTTTCCTTTTTTATTCATAATCATGGCAAAGGTTGTGGGTAGGGCAGTGTTGCAGGTAAAAGTGGAAGGTATGTTATTAAGGATTAAGAGTGTGGATGAGATGGATAATTTAACTCATCATCAGTTTATCAATGATACATTTATTTTTAGGCATGTTTCTAAAGAAGAATTAAATTAATTTAAATAGATCTTGAAAAATTACAAGGTAGATTCAGGGCAACTAGTTAGTGAAGGCAAATAAGAGGTTTATTTTCTCAACTGCAAAGAAGTAGATTAAAGGGAGATTGTTAAGAATTTGGGTTTTAAAGTGGGTAAGCTTCCTAGTAAATATCTTTGGGTTCATATTTTTTATAAAGTATGAAATTTTGGGCTATAGGAAGATCTAATTAAAAAATTCAAAGCCAGTTTGGCTGATTGGCAAGGGAAGTGGTTGTCTTTGGCAGGGAGGATCACTTTGATTAAATCAATTTTGAGTACTTTGCCCATTTAATTGCTCTTGATGCTTCAACCACCTAGTAGTGTGGTTAATATCCTCAATAAAATGATGAAGTATTTTATTTGGCAAGGAGCTACATAAAAGAAGAGGATTCCCTTTTTCAAATGGGATAAAGTGTGCAAGCAAAAAAAATATGGTTGGGGCAGGGATCAAAAATGTGTAGCTCCAAAACCAAGCTTTAGGGGATAAATTGGTGTGGTCTATGGTATAAAAACTAGAGGCAATTAAGTGTATAATCCTTTGCCATAAATATCTAGGTTTAAATGTTCTATGGAGTACGGTGGCTATAATATCTCACATGTGGAACTTTTTGTTAAAAAGTAGAGTCATCATTTATGAGCTTGTTTCATGGATAATTAACAATGGAAGGTTGGTAGATTTTTTGTTAGATTATTGGTGCGGTCATAGTCTATTAGCATATATTAAACCTAACATTCCCCTTATTTTTAATGTGGATGAGGTGCATGTCTTCCTAATTCTCATTAGGGGATCAAGGTTACAAATTATTTGGAGGCTCATAGTAGTCACGGTTTGGTGTGTTGTAAGTGGAAAATTTTAAATAATTTACCTTTTCTATTTGAATAGGGTAGATAAATCTTAAATTATCTATCTAAAATAAAGGTGTTTCTCAATGATAAGGAGGATAAGCTTCATTGGGTGGGGGCAAAATTTGGTCAATATGTAGTAAAACTAGGTTATTAAATGGCAGAAGTATTTGATGCTTTGGTAACATGGGCAAGTAAGCTATGTTGGGGGAAGGAAGGGATATAGAAAATAGGTGTCTTTGCTTGGATAGCAACTTAGAAGATAATTCTCACTCAAGTTTGGATGCACAAGATGGGTTGTTAAGGTCCTTTTAGGTGTAGTATGTGTAAACTGGAGGAGGAAATCGCTGATCACTTACTATTTGAATGCCCCTTTATGGTTTGGTGTTAATTGTGGTTATGTAGTAAATTTGATTAGATTTGGGCTTGGACACCTTGCCTTCATAAGGATTTTTCATCTTGGACTGAGGGATATGTGAAGCATTCATTCTAAAATTTATGAAGAGTTATCCTAGCCATTATCATTTGGACAATTTCAAAAGAAAGGATTTAACATGTTTTTGAAAGGGTGGAATGGTTTTTGCATACGATCTTGATAAACACATAGATTGAAATCTTAGAGGTGGTATCAACTCAAATTAAATGAAAGAAGGGATACATCAGGAGCTAGGATATGATAATAAGTGGGAAATGGAAACTATTAGTGATTTCCCTCATTAATGGATTAGTAATAATAAAGTTAAAGGGAAGTAATAGGTCTCATGCAATGTGGAAACCGCCTAGTCCTAGCTAGTTTAAGTCAAATTTTGATGGTGTATGTAGAGGTAATTTGGGTGTGGAGTATGTTGTGAAAGATTACAGTTGGTCTCTAATAAGAGAAGCCTCTATCAAATTAATTTATGGGACCAATAATGAGGTAGAAGCTCCAGCATTCGTGGTAGGGTTGGAGCTTGTAATTTTTTACAAAGTGGAAAATTTAGTCATATAAAGGTATTTTTAATTAGTTATTCAAGTATTAAAGAAGTAGAATGTAAAATTTTCAAAAATTAATAACATCATTTCTAAAGTTTGGTTGTTTCTAAGTAAATTAAAAGATTGGTAGGGGTCATTATTTCTGGGAGGCTAATAAGGTTACTTTTTATCTAATAGTGGTATTGATCAAAGTGAATAAATAAGGAATGATAATAGTAAAGATAGGTGGATTGATAATGCAAGGGTGTAGGAAATTGATTTGTAATGATTTTGAGGGTTGGGGGAGTATGTCAAATTGAAGGGTGAGTTTTCATTATGATGGTCATTATTTTTAGGCATGGGAAATGTTAATCACTTAGAACAAAGGCATAATCAGTGCATTCTGGTAGAAGAATCAGTAGTAGGTGGTGGGCATCGATATTACCATTTAGATTGGCTAGAGGCTCTAAAAAGTAAAAGGTAGGACTATGGATCAATCAACATTGGAAGCTCTAGTGTGGTCATTAATATTTAGAAGATATGGAAAGAGGTAAATGGATTTCACTGGTAAAGTGTATTCATGTAGAGTGAGACATGTTTTTTGGGCTTCCTTGATAGAAATTGAGTAGGTGGTTGGGGAAGTGTTAGTGTGGAGGTTTTATAGAAAATCCAAAATATGAAGGTGAGCTCTGATTTGGTTGATTTATTTGATAGCACTCTATTATTATTAGTGTCAAATAATGATCTGGTGGCCAAAATGGTAGAATTTTTTATGTTTCTAGAATTTAGGGATAATTCGTTGGTATAAATTATGAAGGTGGAGGCTAGGATGTTTGATGAAATTCATTTTTCTAGGAAATATGTCCTGGGTATGATTCCACTATCATACTTCAAGGCTTTGAAATCAAGGTTTGTGATGTTATTGAAACTACCAGAGGAATTGGATGGATTATGTTTTAAACAGTTAGAGCTAGTAGTGGAATGTAGGGTAGTCTTACCTAATGTGGAGGCTCTCAAATCTCCCATTCTAGAGTTGAAGGCTTGATCAAAATATCATAAGCGCTAAAAAATGGCTATGGTGGTCAAATGTCTTACTTAGGGCTTTATTAAAGGTCAATTTCCCTCACTACATTGGATGGGTAAGTGAAGGTTGGAACCATCATCATTTAGAGTGGGTAATCTAGAGTTAGGGTCATGGGAGGCACTGCTAGTTGTGGATCACAAGAAATAATTGGTAGAGGCACAGGTGGGTGACTTGGAAAGTTTAGTGATGGAGAATAATGTGGTGGCTATGAGGGAGGAAGGAAATGTACTTATAGATAGTGAAGTGATAAGATAAAGTTGGGGAGGCATTTAATTTGTTCTACTAGATTAATAGTATGTTGGGTTTTTGGTAGTGCATTTTGGTGGTATGATGGACTAAACAAAAGTAATGTATGAAAAACATAGTTGTTTTTTGTACTAGTTATAAAGCATTGATAGTAAAAACTAATATAATTTTTATAGTTATTGGAATTGTCATGGAATGTTGTTTATCTTGGTCATGTGCCTTGTTAGATTATTCTATCAAGCCAAGCTAGTTTTATTATGTTTTCTATGTTTTTGGGTAGGGGCCCTGTCAACCCCAATACCTATCTAAAAATAAATAAAGTCACTCATACATGAATAGGACTAACCCAACCTTTGAATGGGAGATTCAACATCATGCAATAAGTATTTTAAAAGACAGTCTATTATCGTTAGGTAACCATAAATGGTTACCTAATGATATTATGTTATCTTGATAAATCTAAAATTCATATCTTCAACATATCTAGGTTTACATTATACATTTTTTTTCGGAAACATATTATAATACCTACTAAATAATAAATGAACTATGTATATATCTTAAGTTCAAGAAAAGCATCTCCAAATTGTTGACAATGTATATTACAACATCTTATCATTTTAAATAAATTAAACAATGATATCCATTACATGGACAAAGGAATTTGTAAAGGGGTCAATCAAGCATCTAAGAGAATTAGGAAACCTTACCTTAAAAATGTGTCAACTTAGTCCTTCTTGGGACTATGTTGCTACTTTATTGAAGAAGGTCCAATTAACACCTCAACTCAACAAAATGGACACTCAAATATCACAATAACAAGCATTTTATACATTCACAAAGAAAATACAATATTTACTTTCTTGGTGTTATACCATAAAATTCCCATAACCTTAAAATGTTTCCATTAGGATTGTATTACCATTTACCTAAATACATATTACTCAAATACATGTTTTGTATAACCAATCAAATACATGCTTTGTATAACCTCAAAAACCTTCAATCCTACATTATCATTCTATAAAGACATTGTATGGACTTTCACTAACCATATTTCAATATGAAACTTCTTTGAGAGAATTTTTTAATAACGAAAAACAACATGAGTTAGCAAACAAAATTCCAAATATTAAATAGGAATGAATACATTCAATGGATCAAAACACATTAATTTATGATTCAACAAATTAATAAGAATGTCTTAAGTTCAAGTTTCTATCGTAGATTTAAAAATGTTCTCTTTTTCTATTCCAACTAAATGAAAATATCCATATTCTTAGTACAAGATATGTTTCAAAATGTTTTTATAGCATGAATCATAATATTATTTATATAAAAATAACTATTGTTAACACAAAATAAAATTGAGTAAGAAGTAATGATGTAACAATCATTATTACAAATACTAAAGAAAATATGTTTGATTCTTTTAACTAGTATGACACACATAAATAATGTTCTCAACAAAATTTTATATCTCATTCCAACCAAAATAAGGTTTAATAAAACTTCCATGATATCACTATATTTTAAATTCATAAAAAATTACTTTAATATATCTTTAATAATCAAGAAACTAATGTAAAGTTGAATTTTAGTATAAAAGCTAAGATATGTTATAACCAATTCATCATGCACTGAATAGCTCATAAAACTAATTCAGGTGTTATGGTGGGGAATGGTAGACATTGATCCTCCTATGTTATCCCATTCCACCTAATCCATCAACCCACACTTAAACAAGTGACACCATCATGGATGTCATGCCAAACATTATTGCAAACATAGAGCTAGGGTACACACCTATTCTAATTTTTAAGCATGCACTAACCAAAAATATTAAACAATCACTCTTAAGTCCAATAATAAATACTCTAGACAAAATATTTCTATTGATGAAGGCAAAAGGTCTATTGGAGTAGAACTAAGTTCCATATACGAGTAATCCCCTTTCAAAGTACTTGTATCTCATGACATAACCAAACCCCAATATGTATGTATAACTACATATCCAACTCATGTCTCAGGATAATAATAAATTGATAAGTAAAGGGACATATTTAATGAAGGAAAAGCTATAGTGGTACATTTATATTCCTCATGCCTTATCCTTGTTAAAAATATGAATTTATAATTTGTTACAACACTAAACAAATCCATGTGTAACTATCTTACCTTTGTCAATATTTAACAAAAAAAATTGAAGAATGAGAAAACTCATCAAAATAAACATTCCAAACCAATAATAGTGTATTCATTCACATCCCTATCTATTATAGCATATTTCTCAAGGCTCAGCTTGTATACATACACATTAACAACATGAGACACAATCCTGATTGGTCTTTCTTACAGAAGACATAAAATAATTATTCTAAAACAATAAATGATATTTCCAAAAAAATGATTAGTAGTGCACATACATAAATTTATAAAGTATTTATGTTATCAAACAAAAAAACAAACCATTTTATTTTATTTTCAAGTTAAATACTTAATATTTGACAGATGCACTTACTTAATGGACAATCGAGATAGCTTGTTACATATACCAAGCCACTTCAACTATCTATAGTATCCTCCTTCCTTCCTCTCTTCAACAACCAATCCATAAAAACCATATATATATATATATATATATATATATATATATATAAAATTTATAACCTCATGACATCTTAATATATCACTTTCTATTTGTAATTTTATGCTTAAAAATCAATGCAAAACAAATTCTAACAACCCATTTAAATACATCAAGTACTGAGATGAATCATTAAGATGTCATCATGGAATATTTCTCATAGTATTCTCTTCTTTAACTACTTCCACTCTTCATAAACCCTTCATAATTTCCTCAAGATTTGGATGCAACTAATGGGTTCAAATCATACATGAGACCAAGTAAATATCCTTATATTAATTTATGGTTAAAACACTTCCTCCACTCCTTTTTCTCATTCTCCTTGACAAGTTTACAATCCAAATTCCTTTGAAACCCTAATTGACCTTTTAATAATCATTCCAATCCATTTATTTAACATCTTTTTTTGTGGACTCATTTAAAACTCTAAAACATCCATGTCTATTATGCTTGGTCAATAAAATCACAACATGCATTATATCACCAAAAATCCTTTAAATAATGTTACAAAAACACAACATAACTATCACTTCACCCTAATATCATGGAGCATGGTATTAATTTTTTTAATTATTAAAAGAGGGTTAGAGTGCCCCTCATCATTTTCATGAATTTTAAAACTTACAAGAGAATCCCCAATAACCACACCAAGAAAGTGAGTTACCCCAAGGGTAGCACCAACAACCCTCAGATTTTTAAAAAGGTTTAAAAATAATATTCACCTAAGACCTACTACTATCCAAAATAAAACATCTGCATAAAAAAATATAAGAGTTAAAAAAATCATAGGGGTAACACCCAAGTTAACCACCACCAAAACATGCAAAAGCTTCAAAACCAAACACTTCATAAATATCCTTAAACAACCTCTATCAAGGCCAAATCATATCTTTAGCCTACTAGTATGACATAGACTCAAACCATAATGTATGAACACAAAGTATGATTAGGATTAAACCCAAGTCTAAGAAGCCATATAATAGTAGTAGGCATAGCTTCCTAAAAATTCATCACCTCATTTTCCAAACACATATAATAAAATCTCAACCCCTAAGCATCTAAACTCATCATCATAAAGAAATTAAAAAATAATATTTATTTTATGCATCGACACATCCATAATGAGAAAATAACAACCAAGATGATAAAATGCATTAACATAGGTATAGTTTGTCCCTACCTCCTCCCCCACCACTGAAACCATTGCCTTAACAACACATTATAGAAGGGGGGGACCTCCACCTGTTAGGAGGCCACTCCACCTTAAGCTCCAAAATAACAGAACACCAAAAAACTTATAAAATCTCAAGCATCACCCCACATATGACTATGCTACTTTGTTAAAAAAATAAAAATTAAAAGGACTTATGTAGCCATAAAATTCATCTACAAATGAAACTTTCCATGTGTACTCACAATACCTGACAAATCTAACTAACCCAACCACACATGAATTAACCACCACAATGTCCATTAAAAAACCAAATTGGATAAAAGAAAAAAAAGTGAGTATCAATCAATAATTTCATCGTAAAATAATGGAGCATCTAGAACAAATCCATATCTCTTCAATCACTTTTAGTAACTGTTATGCCAAAATTGATATGAGCACTATCCCTTTTTGCTCAAACTAGCAATGTTAAGTAACATAAAATACTCTAAACAACATATATCTATCCTTAATTTATTCAAAACCATTCACAATTAATTGTCTCCAAGATGCCATCATGATCCAAAAAGGTAAATTCAAACCATGAAAATGTTATACTATCCATAAAATATGAACTAATAATTTCCCAAAATTTTGAACAACTGTGTACCCATAAAACATTGAAACAAAGGCATATTTAGTACCATATTCCACTTGCAAAAATGCTTCCATACAAAATTATCATATGCTTATTTCTCTTACCACCTCCAAAATTTTCTATAATACTAAGCTTATTCCATCCAACCTTCAATCTTTATCCAAAAATAATTTCAATAGATGTAAGGTCAAACTAATCACTAATTCTTTAAAGATAATCCCCTACATCTAAAAACCCATAAATATCCACATCAAGCCCATCATCCTACAAAAACCATTTCATGATTGTCCCCCCTTATCCATAATATAATAGACATCACTACATCCATGAAGAAATATATATGATGATAGGAAACCAATTATCCTAGATTTGATGGGAGCAAATAAAGGGCAAACAATCACATATTTGTGGGTTGAATCAAGCCAACAAAATCCATGATCCTACCCAACCATGGAGAAACCTAAGATAAGTCAATTAGAGGACCAAAGTACCTAAGATAACACAAACAAAAAATCAACTTTATCATAGTTTTTTTAATCTGCTACCACATCATTACCAATTATAACTTTTCTTAGTCCTCAACAATCTCCCTATGCTTACCACCTTCAACCATCAAATGTTTCCTTGAATAAATAGAATCTAATTTATGAGCAAACCCAAAGGAGTAAGGATGAAACAAACCAATATTTAATTTTAATTAAAACCCATTAGATATAGATTTTCCAAATAAATATCTAAGGAAATTATAGTAGAGGGAAAGACCATCTCCAAGGGAAAGTAGAAGAAATCTCAAATGAACCTAGATCTAGCATAAATTTAATCAACAAAAGACTAGAAAATGGATAGTAAGAAAGAATATAAAATCCTTTTAAATATGCTTCTATATTGTGATTCTAGCCATAAAAATAATTAGCAACAAAAGCAAGTAGATCCTAAAACTTCCAATCTCATATCCACTTTCATAGTCAACTATTGATCTTCAACACCCAACACTAAAACCTTATCTTTCTGAGCACTAAAGGCACAAACACTAACCATTATCTTTATCAAAACTACATTTGCCACTTTTTCCTTTTCTCTAGCATCACCGTTATGATAATCATCCTTCACATTTTACTCTTCAAAAACCACATCCTCAAAATGGTGAATGCCTCTCTATTCTAAATCCACCCAAGACATCAAGACATCAAATTGTATGCTAACACAATCCAAAGTGACTAGAAGGTCTATTTCATAACATAAGGTGAAGTCAAAAATA
The DNA here is from genome assembly GCA_037957365.1 of Torreya grandis. Lineage (NCBI taxonomy): Eukaryota > Viridiplantae > Streptophyta > Pinopsida > Cupressales > Taxaceae > Torreya > Torreya grandis. The sequence continues at coordinate 473,388 of JARHVA010006973.1, read as the reverse complement.
ATGCATGAATCAAACTAGACATAAGAAAATAGGCTAGATATAGGTTTTTCAAGTGTTAGGGATGTTTCATGTGGTAGTGTCATTGTTTTGGTGTCAACCTAGCTAGTCTAAGACCATTCCCCACCTACACTTATACCTACACCCACATAAACATCAGTAGCATCTAAAGGAGGAAATAAACTAGTAATATGCATATGTAAATGTGAAAACATATGAATCTTAACTTAATGTAATATTACAAAACTTAATAAACATAATAAATATTTAATTATAAACTTCATCATCAGTAATAATTTTATTATCAAAACCATAGTTTCAAAACATTATTACATAGTTTTTGATTAAATAAAGGAAGTATCTCAATATGAGACAAATGAAGAATATGACATCTAATCCCCTTCAACAAGGCATCAAGTTGACACTCATGAAATTAAGTAAGATTATTCATTATTGCTAATATCCTCATCCTCCCATGTAGCACTACACTTACTCCATTAGTCCCATTGGAACAACAATCATCAAATGCCTCTGTTACACAACTTAACATTGTGATAGTCTAGGATCTGAACCAATTCCTACCATGTGGAAACCTCATTCCCTAGTTGAATATTTTACTAATAAATAACTTTTGAAGGATGAAAAAATTTATACACGTAATATTTTTCATATTTGTCATTTATTGACAATTTCTATTACAAGACTCATTGGTGTATCAATATGCTTAAGTGAATATCCTAAGGAGTGTACCAAGAATGGGGTAGGGTCAGCTTTTGTTACTTATTGAGAGGCATTTTCATATTATTATATCATACCTTCACCACTATCAATCTAACCTCCTTTGAGTCTCTCTTTGTCTTCTTTCTCCATCTTTTTGTGTCAAATTATGTTATCTATCCTATATTCTTATTGTATTTACTTGGCCAATATATTTTGTTTCCTACCTATTTATCCTTTTACTGTATCAACTTAGTTGATACACTTTTGATTTTACCTATGTCTTTTGTACTATATTCGCCTGGATGACACTTACTAAGGAAATTGACACCATTATATAATATTGGTATGATTGATACCATTGTCTTGGAGTTTTAATTGGTTTTGGGTTTGAATATGTATATGTAGGGATTATAATTATCATTCCCAACACATATAATACTCATCTACACTACTTTCACTTTCATTTCTAACCTTACGTAGTAAAATGAGGATTTAGAGGATTATATTCTTATTCTTATGAAGGTCATGTCTTGATCAAGGTATTTAAATATCAAGAGGAAGAGTTGAATCAAGAAGGTGTCCCATAGTCTTTGGAGTCCCCAAATAAGTACATGTAGGTCTACATCCTTTCCATTTGAGGTATTCACCTACATCCCTTGAAAAATACCACTAGAGCAAAAAGGGAAATTTATGCACCAACAACTCAATCCAAGGTAAGTATTTTTATCCCTATTCTCTTTCCTTTTATTTACTTATCAGATTGATATGTTTTATTTATTGTTAGAGGAGCATGTATGTTATTGTCCTTGCCTAGTTCCCCTTATATTGATTAAGTTGGTATAGTATAGGGCTCCTAGGCTTGCCTTTATAATTGACCCCATTATGAAATTTATTTCATTTTTAGTTTAATTTTATTTATTATCTTGGATCTATGTTATCCATGTTCATTATTTCATTACATGCATTTTCCTTACTATATCCTTGATACCCCATTATATAATTTAATTCATTTTTAGTTTAGTGTTATGTGTTATCTTGGATCTATATTACCCCTATTCATCAATTCCTTACAGTAGATTCCTTATTATATCCTTGATACCCCTTTTTTTATAATTAATATACATCATTGATTTATCTTGAAACATTAAAATTCTATATTTATGCAGGAACATCTAAGGTGAAGGGCAATCTTGCTTCAACAAAAATATGCTAGCTTAGGTTTTATTTTGTGTTTTATCGGTGACCTTATTTTCATAAGCTTGTTAACCTATAAGAATGATGGTGTAAAATTATTCCTTGCCATTAGAATAGTGTAGAGATATTTTGTCTACTTCAAACATTTTGAATGTGTGGAGGGAGTGTAAATCAAATTTGATTTAATTTTAAATTGAAACTATGTATCAATCAAGTTGTCCCAAAATTACTAGGTATTAATCTACTTGTATTGTAAGTGATATTGTTGACCAAAAATTGCACTAAATAACTTAAACTTAGAATAAATATGCTTGTTGGTTTTATTTTGTGAATAATTTCACTAAAAATAGAGCTTTACACATTTAAAAATGTTTCCCAAAAGAAACTATTGCGCCACACTTCCTTGTGGACAATTCATTATTAATAAACAAAGCTAGAATAAGCTTATTAGATTAAAAACTTACATGTCAAATATGTTCGTAAAGTGAAAACAAAATATATAAATTTACTTAAAAACTAATTAATCTAAAAATAAATTCTAATACAACTAAAATTAGACTCAAGAAAATAAGGTTAACTTATTGACAAGACAAGACCAACATGCAAGAAGGTTTCCTTAGCAAGTAAGAAACTCATGCAACATATTCAAGTGCCTCAATCCATATTAAATAGTAAATTGAATAAAATTACATATTTTATCTACCATTTAGGGATGAGTTAATTATTTTTTGAGTTTATATAATTACAAATTCAGTGAACTGCACTCTAACTGACACTTCTAGTTATTTTTTAAGAAGTTCTCAAAAAGTATTCAAAATTGACCAAATAATTAATTTAGCACATAAATAAATTAAATAACCTTACTAAAATAATAACATACTAAATAAAATAAATCTAACATTAATAATCAAGTTCTCATGTTGGCGTCATACTTAGCATTCTCCCCTATGATGTAAAGAGGAAAGATGTCTATCATCTCCTTTAGTCTTCCATGAATTTTCTTGTCCAATTCTGTGATGAGAATAGAAAATAATCATCTTAAATTCTCAAATACTCAATAAAAAATATTTATCATTTACCAAGTCCTTGATAAAATTATGTTTGAGTTCAATACATTTAGTTCCAGAATGGAAAATATGAATCTTGGACAATTATATTTCCCTATTGTTATAAAAAAAAATTTATGTTAGCTCAAGTTGAGCCTCTCTAAAATCAAATAAGAGTCTTCTCAACCATATTATTTGTGTGAAATTTGATGTAAGGGTTGTATATTCAGCTTTAGTAGATGACAATGCAATTCTAGCTTCTTTCTTTAAAGACTAAGAAACTAACCCACTTCTCAATGTGAAGCAATACCCTAAAGTTGACTTCTTGTCATCAAGAAATCCTCCCCAATATAAATACACGTATACAAATAGACATAATAAAAAATTTGTTTTGAAATGAATATCATGATTATAAACTAGTGAAAATTTCCTCTTACATATCTAAAAATTTCTTTTCATTGTTTAAAATTATAGAAACTAGTGAAACCCCATAATTGATAGTAGGACTTGTCATAGTGAGATACATAAAACCTCTGTTGAGTTGTGGAGCTAAAAGCTTCATTATTGAGCTCTTGTGGAGGTTGCTAGGCTTTTACCAGTAACCAACATTGGCAGTGTCACCGACATTGGTCAGGCGTGGACCAGAAGCTACCGACATCAGTCAGGGATCGCTTGATGTCGATCATAAGTAGACTGATAGCAACTGACGTCGGTCACCTGTGTGTGTGCATGCATTTCTAGAATTAGACTTGTCTAATTTTAGGAGGTCTGAGTGTTTGCATGTGAAGACTAATTTAAGTCTTGGGTCTGTGTTTCTAATTATTGTAATTGGGAAGTCTAATTATTGTATGCCTTGGATCCTATTTACGAGACCCATGGGGCATGTGTTGTAATCATCCAAGAAAGTTGTAAGTAAAATCAATTAGATCTACAAGGTGTGTAAGATTAAGAAGATCTGCTGAAGTAATTGGTTGAGAGAGAGAGAACTCTTGAGAGAAATATTGTACACCTAAGAGGTGTGGAAGAGTGTGATTTTTTCATTGTATTCTGGAAGAGTTTTAATAGAGATTGGTTGTTTCTCATATCTCTTCTTATTTGCTATTTCATATTTCTAGTTACTTATTGCTTCTGGTTCAATTCCGTGTTTAGTTGCTTATACAAAAGGTAATCAAGTGTACTCAGTGGTTCCTAACAAGTGGTATCAGAGCTTGGGTTCACTAACAGGTTGTATTAGATCAGGTTAGTGGTTGTTGATTACAGGTTCACTCACAGGGGTTTCTATTTGAGTGAGAGCAAAGCAATGGCAGAAGAAAGTAAGCTAAGAATGGAGAAGTTCAACGGCAAGAATTATCAATTATGGAGGATGTAGATAGAGGATTATCTGTATCAGAAAGATCTATTTTTACTGTTGGGTGGGGTTGCATGCAAGCCCACAGATATGCAAGATGAAGAATGGAATGTTCTTGATAGCAAGGCTCTTGGATCTATAAGGTTAAGCCTGGCATCTTTTGTGATTTCTAATTTATCACAGGCAAAGACAATGGTAGAGTTAATGGATACTCTGGCAAACTTATATGAAAAACCCTAAGCTTCGAATAAGGTATATCTTATGAAGCAATTATTTAGTTTGCAAATGCAAGAAGGTGGATCTGTATATAGTCATCTTAATGATTTCCATGAAATTGTAAATCAATTAAATTCAGTCAAAATAGTTTTTGATGATGAAGTTAAGGCTCTCTTGATCTTATGTTTTTTACCTAAAAGCTGGCATAGCTTGGTAATGGCGGTAAGTAATACTGCATCTACTTCAAATATCTTGAAAGTTAAAGATGTTGTTAGTGTAATATTGAATGAAGAAATTCACAGGAAAAGCACAGGTGAAACATCAGGTAATGCTTTAAGTATTGAAATCAGGAGAAGGCAAAGAGAGAAGAGCAAGCATGGGAAATCAAGGTCAAAGATAGGCAGGAGATCCAAATCCAGAACTAGTAGAATAACCTGCTAAAATTGTGGAAAGAAAGGACATGCAAAGTAAGACTGCTAGTTGAAGGATAACAAAGAAAATTAGCAGGAAGGTAATAAAGAATCAAATGTTGTAGGTATTATTGCACAGGATGCTCTTATATTTTCTTTGGATAGTCAAGTAGAATCATGGGTTTTAGATTCTGGTGCTTCTTTCCATGCAACTCCAAATAGAGAATTTTTTAATGATTATGTCCATGGAGACTTTGGAAAAGTTTATTTAGGGGATGGTGAGCCTTGTCAAATTGTTGGCAAAGGAAGAGTGCAGCTAAAATTGTAGAATGACAACACATGGGTGTTGAAAGATGTCATGCATGTACCCATCTTGAAGAGGAATTTGATTTCTACAGGGAAGTTGGGTGATGAGGTTTGCACAATAACTCTCACAGCTGAATCCTGGAAAGTTTCCAAGGGTGCACTTGTATTAGCAAGAGGTAAGAGAGTAGGTACTCTCTATTTATGTAATTGTATTACTGATTATTCTCCTTCTGTTCTATCTACTTCAGATGTAGATGCAAAGATGTGGCACTATAGGCTTGGTCACATGAGTGAGAAGGGAATGAATGTTCTTAAGTCAAAAGGTAATCTTTCAGATTTGAAAAGCAAAGATCTAGATTTTTGTGAGCATTATGTTTTTGGAAAATAGAAGAAAGTGAGGTTTCTCAAGATTGGATCAACAAAGAAGAAGTATAGGTTGGAGTTTGTTCACATAGATGTGTGGGGACCAGCTCAGGTAGCTTCTATTAGAGGATCATAGTATTATGTTTCTTTCATTGATGATGCTACAAGAAAGGTATGGGTTTAATGCATAAAGAGGAAATCTGATGTTTTTGACACATTTAAGAAATGAAAAGCTTTGGTTGAGAATGAAACAGGTTTGAGATTGAAGTGCCTTAGATCTAACAATGGTGGTGAGTACTACAACAATAAATTCAACAGTTACCATTCTATGAGTGGAATACACAGGGAAAGGATGGTTCCAAGGACACCTTAGCAAAATGGAGTTGCTGAAAGGATGAATAGAATAATAATGGAGCGTGCACAAAGTATGAGGTTTCATGTTGGTTTGCCCTTAAAGTTTTGGGTAGAAGTTGTGGATACTATAGTGTACCTGATTAACAGAGGACCTTCTACTGCTTCGGATGGTGGAATACCAGAAGAGGCTTAGATAGGTAAAAAGGTAGATCTTTCATTTCTTAGAGTTTTTGGTTCTAAAGCTTTTGTGCACGTTGATAAAAAAATAGAAAGAAGTTGGATGCTAAATCCATGCGGTGCACTTTCATTGGTTATGGCTTTGGAGATTTCGAATTTCGGTTGTGGAATTTAGAAACTAAAAAAATTATTAGAAGTCATGATGTAGTTTTCAATGAGAAGGTGATGTACAGTAATTAGCTCAAGAGGCTGAATAATTTTGAGCAGGGCAATCTTGATTTAGATGAGGTAATGATCCAAAATGAGCTCACAGGTAAAAATCATTAGTCACAAGAAAACATAGAGATTGACGTCGATCAGGTAATCAACGTCAATCAGGGAACTGATGTCGGTGGTCTAACAGAGACCAACATCGGTCAGGGAACTGATGTTGACAGTCAGTCAGAACCGACATCGATTGGGTACAGACAGAGAGATGACTGAGATCGGTCACTGACAGAATGAAATTTGGGTAGATAGCAAGCTGTGGATGAGTCTCAAATGCCCATAAGGAGGACTAAAAGGGTAAGTAAACCTCCAATTCATTATTCCCCTTCTTTATACTATGTGTTGAAAACTGATGGTGGAGAACCAAAAAGTTTTGATGAGACAATACAGGTAGAATCTAGGAAACAGTGGGAGCATGGCATGAATGAGGAAATTGATTCCTTAGTGAAGAACCAAACGTGGGATTTGGTTGAGTTTCCAGTTGGAAAGAAAGCATTGAAAAACAAATGGGTTTACAGGTTAAAGGAAGGTGAGAATGGATAGATGAGACATAAGGCTAGGTTGGTAGTAAAGGGATTTACACATAAACCAGGTATTGACTTTGGTGAAATTTTTTCTTCTATAGTAAAGATGACTTCTATTCAGATTGTATTGTCTTTAGTTGCGATTGAGGATTTGCATCTTGAGCAGCTTGATGTTAAGGCAGTGTTTCTTCATGGAGATTTGGATGAAGAGATATATATGGAATAGCCAGAAGGTTTTGAGGTCACAGGCAAGGAAAAACTTGTGTGCAGGTTGAAGAAAAGCTTATATGGTCTTAAGTAGGCTCTAAGACAATGGTATTTAAGGTTTGACAAGTTTATGACAGAGCATGGCTTTAGTAAATGTCAATCTGACCATTGTGTTTATTTTACCAGATTGGATAATGGTCATTATATTATCTTGTTGTTGTATGTGGATGATATGCTTGTTATAGGTTCACACATTCAGGAAATTACTGAGCTAAAGGTAAAATTAGCTCACACATTTGCCATGAAAGATTTAGGAGCATCAAAAAAAATCCTTGGCATGAGTATTAAGAGAGACAGGAAAAATCACAGGCTGATTTTGTCTGAAGAGGATTATGTGAATAAGGTGTTGGAGAGGTTCTATATGCAGGATGTAATTGCACACCTATGGCTGGACACTTCAAGTTGAGCAAAGAATAGTGTCCTAAATCACATGATGAGGTTGAGTACATGAGCAGAGTTCCATATGCTTCAGCAGTTGGGAGCTTGATGTATGCTATGGTATGTACCAAACCTGATATTGCCCAAGCAGTGGGAGTTGTCAGCAAGTTTATGGCCAATCCAGGAAAGGAACACTGAAAAGTAGTTCAGTGGATTCTCAAATATCTGAGAGGGATGAGCAGTAGGTATTTATGCTATGCAGGGTCAAACACTTCTCTACATGGGTATGTAGATTCGGATATGGCAAGTGACTTAGATGGTAGGAGAAGCACCATATGATATGTGTTCACTATTGGTGGAATGGTGGTTAGCTAGATTTCAAAGTTGCAAAAGGTTATTGCCTTGTCTACTACAGAGGTAGAATACTTGCAGTCACAGAGGCTAGCAAGGAAATGATATGGATGACACAATTCATGGAAGAGTTGGGAAAGGAGCAAGAGAGTTGCAGATTATACAGTGATAGTCAAAGTGCAATTCATTTGGCGAAGAATTCAGCTTTTCATTCAAGAGCCAAACATATATATCTTAGGTACCACTTCATTCGCCAGGTATTGGAGGATGGACAGTTGAAGCTGGAAAAGATCCATACAGATAAGAACCCTGCTGATATGTTAACAAAGCCGGTAACAAAGGAGAAGTTGAATCTTCATTCAAATTTTATTGGTCTTCAAGATTGATCTTGAAGATGGAGATGCAAACCAGAGAAACAAGATAGAGGATGTTGTTGTACAGGTACAGGTGCAGCTATTTATCTTCAAGTGGGAGATTGTTGAGTTGTGGAGCTAAAAGCTTCACTGTTGAGCTCTTGTGGAGGTTGCTAGGCTTTTACCAGTAACCAGCATCGGTAGTATCACCGACATCAGTCAAGCATGGACCAGAAGCTGCCAACATCAGTCAGGGATCAACTGACATCGGTCATAAGCATACTGATAGCAACTGATGTTGGTCACCTGTGTGTGTGCATGCGTTTGCATGCATTTCCAAAATTAGGCTTGTCTAATTTTAGGAGGTCCGAGTGTTTGCATGTGAAGACTAATTTAAGTCTTGGGTTTGTGTTTCTAATTATTGTAATTAGGAAGTCTAATTATTGTATGCCTTGGATCCTATTTAAGAGACCCATGGGGTATGTGTTGTAATCATCCAAGAAAGTTGTAAGTAAGATCAATTAGATCTGCAAGGTGTGTAAGATCAAGATCTGCTGAAGTAATTGGTTGAGAGAGAGAGAACTCTTGAGAGAAATACTGCACACCTAAGAGGTGTGGAAGAGTGTGATTTCATCATTGTATTCTAGAAGAGTTTTAATAGAGATTGGTTGTTTCTCATATCTCCTCTTATTTTCTATTTCGTATTTCTAGTTACTTATTGCTTTTGGTTCAATTCCGTGTTTAGTTGCTTATACAAAAGGTAATCAATTGTACTCAGTGGTTCCTAACAACCTCCCACAATGATTATAATTTTTTTTATTAAATAAAGGACTTACATCCTCTCTCATAATAATTTCTCTCCTTTCCATTGGAGTGTCCACTGGTTTAAAATCAAGAAGATTGTACTTCTTTAACATGTCTTGAACATATTTGGCTTGACAAATGAATACTTCATATTTATTTTAGTGTAATTTCATGTCAATAAATTACCTAATAATTACACTATCACTCATCTCAAATTAATATTTCATATCTTCTTTTATTATATTCAACATCTTCATATATCTACCTATAAAAATCAATTCATATACATAGATACAAACATATCAAACATTAGAACATAATGATTGTATGTAAAGAGTTGGTTAATTTTGACTTCTTACAAAGTATTGATCTAATAAATAGCTATAAATTCTTGATTACCAAGATTTCAGATCTTTCTTCAGCCCATAAAGATCCTTCTTCAACTTATATATCCAAAATTCTTAATCATTTACCTCAAAACCTTGTGGTTTCCCTACATATATTTATTCTTTAATAACTCCATTTAAGAATGCAATGTTGACATCTATTTGATAGATTTACATGATTTATGAGTATCTAAAACAATCAATATTATTATATATTTTTAGTGTTCTATAGGTTCATAGGTTTTCTTATAGTCAACCCCATATGTTTGTGCAAACCCTTTTGTAACTAGTCTTACTTTGAGCTTGTCAATTGTACCATCATTCTTGACTTTGGCCTTGTAGACCCACTTGGTTTCAATGACATATTATTTAACTAAGGTTGAATAATATTCCATGTTCCATTCCTCTTAATTTAATCTTTATATAATTTCATAGCATCAACCCATTCTTTCTTTTGACTAGTTTCTACATAACTTTTAGATTCACTAGCCACATATGCTAATGCATACATAATATTTTCATCATAAGCATTATTAAAAAATATATTATTTATGTTGAATCCTTGTGATATTTATCTCATGATTATGATTTAACATTTGGTTTGATGGGTGTATATTCAACAAACACTTGTTCTTGCTTAGAGTTGATGAATATGGATGACTAATCTCACACAAAAAGCTAGTATTATTTCCTATTAAACTATAAGCATGTATAGGACTTTTTAAGCCCTCAATTTAGAATCAAGAGGATACTCTAATTCACTTATGATATTTTTAAATTTAATTGTGTTGATTTTTATGTTTCCCTTTCTTTCAACATGGATAGACTTCTCATCTCCCAATTGCTCTTAGATTTTGAAAGAATCATCTAACTTGTTGAAACTATCTTTTTGACTTTTCATGTGCTTTGATAAACCTGAATTAAGAGACAACAAAGTATTTTCATCCTATATTGTAATAATAAATTTGATAAGATAATATAAATTCTCTTTAACCTTAATTTTTTCATCCTAAAAAGTCTTCTTTTCACTACCTTGATTAACTTAATTCTTAGTTTCCATTATCCTACAATATTTTATCATGTGTCTTATTTTTTTCCATTGATAACAAGTAAAGTATTTATTGCTCTCACCTATGAAATTAAATTTATCTTTTCCCATTGAATTTGAGTTTTTTTAACCCCCTTGATTATGATTTTTATTTTTTTCTTTAGTCTTTCAAACCTTTCTTTTGTTTTCAAGTGCTTACTTGATCTCTTGTGAATAGTTTCATCTTATCCTCATGGGACAAGAGAGAAATAACCAATTCATCAAAACTAGTAGTGTTTATGTCCTTACACTTCTCAAGAGTGATCATAATATATAGCCATTTTTTATTCTAATATTTCAAAAAAAAAAAATTACTATAACATTATATTGAATAGTTTATCCATAAACCCCTATTTTATGCACTAAGTCATTTATCCTTATGTAATATTCTCCAACTCTTTCATTATCTAACATTCTTAAATTTTGAAAAATCATTGGATATTCTTACCTTTTAGACCACTCTTTTATCATTTTAATGTGAGCTAGGTCTGAGACAATGTTCTCATGAAGAACATAAAATAAAATTCAATCACTTGGACACATTGAGTATACTAGAAGCATTAACTGTAGAAATCCATGCCAATGTACCAAGCAATAAGTTTCCATTGTGATCAAGGACTCATAAGGTTTAAGAGTTTGGAGTTTTTTTCTCTTGCCTTAATGGATCCTTGATATGAATTTTCTAAGGTTTTCCATGCCTCATGGGTATTTTTACATCCTATAATTATTGGATAGATGACTGGGTCTATGACACTTTGATGATAGAACAAAGCTTGTGCATCCTCTTTTTCTCCATATTTTTTGGTTCTTTTCTAATCTTGTTTTAAGGTGCTCCAATATTGAGGTGGTATGTACATGTGAAGAACATTATCTCAAAGTATTTTTAATATAATAATTCTCTTCAACTAATCTCTTCAATATTCAAATTTGTCACCTTTAAAGACGGAAATATTCATAGAAATAGAATTTATTAAAGCCATTATTTCTCCTAATAATACCTTAAACTCTTATGAATATTTATTAAATTAGGATATAATACCAAATAAAGGTTTTGATTGTATGTATGGAGTGAAAATCATCTTTAATTCAATTTAAAATTGAAGCTATATATCAACCAATATATCTCAAAATTATTAGATGTTATAAGTGAGATTGTTGACCAAAAATTGCACCAAATCAATTCAAATTAGAATACATATGTTTTTTGGTTTTATTTTGTGAATACTAACAATAAAAATAGAGATTTACACATGTAAATAGGTTTCCCAATAGGAACTATTGTGCCACACTTCCTTATGGATAATTATTTATTAATAAATAGATTTAAAATAAGCATATTATAAAATAAATTGCAAGACAAGTTATGCCTATAAAGTGAAAAATAAAAATATATATTTAATTAATAATTAATTAATCTAAAAATAGGCTATAATACAATTGAAAGTAGACTTGCGAAAACAAGGTTGACTTATTGACAAGATGAGGTCAACATGCAAAAACCCTTGTTAACAAAATAAGTAACTCATTCAATCTAATCAAACTAGGCACCCAAATCCCTAAAAAATAATAAATAGATTAAAATAAAATTAATTTAAATTAAAAAATTTAAAAAGTGTGTTCCACCTCTTAGGCATGAAAGGATAAGTGTTTGAGTTCAATTAAGTATGCATTATGTGAATTACACTCTAACTAGAACTTATAGCTATTTTTATTAAGTTTACAAAAAGTGTCCAAAATTGACCAAATAATTAATCTAGGAAAAATAAATTAAATAACGTCTATATAATAATAAAACACCAAATCAACTAAATCTAATATCAATAATCAAGTGCCCATATTGGCATCATACTCAACATGCTTTTGTTAGTCTGCATGGACTATTTAGTTTATGACACTTGGAAAGATTGTTATATTTTTGTGTTAAATAAGAGATGAATAAATTTGGTGAGGAGATAGTATCTGACACTTAAAACTCATGCACTAAATTTTAGATCATTTGGATTTAGAATGGAAATGTATTTTCTAATTTTATCATACTACATTTGTGACACTTTGTAGAATATTTATTTGCCATTTTAGATAGTTTGAATACCAAATTTGGTGAGTTCATATTACATGACATGTGATTTATACATGATAAATATCAAATCATTTGGAGTTAATGTGGAAATTCTCTATCTGATTTTGTCAGCTTGCATCACTTGTTTAGTTTGTGACACTTGGCAATATGGTTCTTTACATATGATGAGAATTAGATTTCTAAATTTGGTAAGATACTATAAAATGTAGTGCAAATGTTGTTTTTAAAATTTTACATCAATTGGATAAATAGAGGTAAATTTATGGTAGTTTTGGCATCTGTCATTTGGTATGTTTCTATCACTAGAGTGTCATGATTCACTAATTAAGTTATTTACCATAGTAACACTTTATAACTAATATTTTTAGATATTCTTGGTGATTTAGTGTTCATCATATGCATCAAGTATCTTCATTTGAAATGGTAATGTGGTAATGTTTGACAATTATGTGTGACTATCTTTGTTTTGTGACATGTCGAAGGAGTCATTACAGTTATTTTGGCATTAATCCTAAAAATTGAAGGTCACCGACTCTTGTACATTTTTTTTAAGATGGGAGAAGTTGAAGATACACCCCATGAAGCCAAGGATGTCAAATTAATATTTTATTTGGTCAAATAAGTCAGTTTAAATAAGTAAGCACGTTGTTGTAGAGGGCAATGGAGAGAGTAAAATATAATAGAATATAAGTAGTTCTATTTTTCATATTGGGTCTTGGACAATAAAATTATATGGTGGTGTGACATAATATATATGACCTAACCATTGTAATTCTTGAATGAATGAGAATCCAAAGGTTTGAATTATTGTTGTTGTCTATGTGTTTGGTCTAAATTTATGTCTTAGTCTGAGTGAATATCTAAACATCACAAAGTTAGATGATGTCTTTAGGTAGATACCCTCTTTGTCCTTGAACCACATATCCCATATATTAGGCATATGATTTGGAACCCTATACCCTTGATATTGAGTATGCATTATCATTTATTAAATCTACATCTACCCCTAGGTTATGTCGATATCTTCAAGTATATGTAGGCTCTAGTTTTATCTATTGTTTGTATCTTAGTCTATATTTAGAAACATGATTTTTATATTGATCATCCTATCCTACACATACATTCCAAAAAACTTGATATGATTCTTATCCCACCATTGGTAGGATTTTCCTGATGTTTCCATTTATTTTCTAGACATGCAGTTTTTTAGATCCCTAGGTTCCAAAATATTTTTTAAACATGTCATCCCCAAGGTTTCTAATAAATGAAGAAAATTTCATTATCAAAGATATTAATCATAATATCATTTACATAATTAGTATATAAGGAAACCTTGAAATCATTCTTTTATATTTTTGCTTTCCTATTAGAGCCAAAGATCCCATATAGGACTTTCCCAATTATATCATTGTTGAAGGTCCCACGGAGGATCTTCCCACATTTAACATGATCGAAAATCCCATTGATGATATTCTCATTTCTCACACCTCTAGTATGGGTGAATACCTCATAGAGGATCTTCCCATTTTTAACACCGGTATTTCTTCCATGCCCCCATTGAGGGAAACTCCTCATTGTGTAACATCTTTCAACCAATATCGATCATACCATTTCCCATGGTTGAAGATCTCTACCATGATAATCCTATTTTAAGAAATCATAATTTTAACTTAAGTAGTGATGAGGATTATTTCATCAATTCACCCTTAGATAAAGAACACCAAGTTCACATGTATGACACAACAAGTATCATAGGTGATATTGATCCCATAGCTTATAGGACTAGTCAAACCTATCCTAAGGTCCAATTTTAATTTAACCCTCTTCAAAACATAAACATTTACCAAATCAAAACATAAAGCTGCAACATCCCTACCAATATAGTACAAAATATGTTTAATGTCAAAGAAAACTAGAAAACTACATCGACAGTGCCAATACACTTATGTATCAACATCCTTTCAAAAAAAACTATACAATCCACAGCCCAAAATGTGTTGACACAATTATAATTCTACTTCTTGTCACAACCAATTGCCTTGACCATCACCTAGATTGTACCAATACAGTCTTACATCCTCTACTTGATAAACATCACTAATTTGGTTGTGCTAATATAGTAATCTTCTAATTAGATTATCCTAACTATATTGATAATGCCAATATAATTATATTTAGTTCCTATCAACCTTACCATATTATCCTAGTCGGTACCATAGACAAAATTTTAATTTCACCTCCCACAGATTCCAACATTGCCCTAAATATCAATATTCTTATTTTAAGTTAGATATACATATCATTTAACATCATTATCAGACATGTCAATCTTTAGGTTAAGTCCAATCCTCTTATATCTCACAAATTGGGCATCTTCTAATATTCATGCATTTATTCCATCACATGTTGGGGAATCTTATGATTCCCACTCTTTTCTTATTTTAGCCTTTGGGGCATATTTCAATGCTCATAAGTTCTTTTGGGACATCTTCCAGTGCCAGTCCCAATCTGTTACCTACTATGACCATATCTTACGATGCTTTATTTATATAGAAATCACAAACCTTATACACCTTAAAGACAAACAAATATAACTTTAAGGAATATTTTGGGACTAATATGCTTGAATTTTGCATGTTTCATTCCACATGACATGTTTCCTATTGATTGCATTCTAGTATATCATGTTCTTTAATATTTCTTGAACTTTTCTTGCCTAGTTATTACAATTACAAAATTTTGGCCATTGTTTCCTTTGTGATTCTTTGATATATTCTATCCCCATCTTTTGGGATGTTTTATTTCATTTTATGTTAGTTCATCTTATGGATATATGGTAGCACCTATTTATTTTATGTGACCTTGGTCTATTGTTTGGATGCCTTGGTACTTTATCTTATTTGTTTTATCTCATTTAACACTGAACCTTTGTTTCCCTTGTGGATGTTTGGTAACACCTCTTGGTTTTATATGACCTTGGTCTTTATTTTAGACTCCATGGTACATAATTTTATAAACTCGCATTTGTATTTTTGCCATTATTTTCTTTGTGGCCAATTGGTACCTTTTTTGTAATCCCCTCTTTTGGGATGATTTCTCATATCAATGTTTGTGCTAGACCCCTTGTAGGTTTGTATGACTTCTTCAGTGACATCACTTATATTTTTAATAGTATTTTAATTATAAGGGTTTCCATTTAAGTGATTTGAATTAAGTTTCTATGTACTTTTAAATCCCCTCTTACGGCTAGTCACTTTTGAGGTAAAACTCTTCCTTATTGTGGTCAAGTAATAACATATCCCTATTATATCACCATTTTTCACGGATGGATCTTCCACGATCCCCATTTACCCTTTTCCTTTCAATTGAGAAACACTTGGGTTGGTTTTAATATTTCACTCTTTTCTAAGGTGAAATTATATGGGTTTCTAGGTATATTAATCTCTTGGTTATCTCTTTAGCAACTACGTGTAGGTTTTATTATGTTAGTCATTTCTATCACCCATGGTTGGCCTTCCATATCCAAATGGAGGAGGAACATAGAAAAACCCAAAATAGTCAAAATCTACATTATCTTAAGAAAAATGGAAAATATATTTTAAAATTCACCCAAAGATGTGATATTATCTTTGGCACACCCCCTATTCTAATCAAATCTCAAACTCCACAATTTTTCTCATGATAGATTCAAGGTCCATTGGAGTGCAATAGGCTAGTAGATTGGGGTAGCAGGTATCTCATCTACATTACATTCTAGTGTCACTTACTTTCTCACACAAGTACCTAATCCTCATAGTATATCATTGGGCTTGTAAGGAGTGATAAGGAGGGGTAACACAATTTGGGAAGGTAGGATTGTTTTATTTCTCATGTATTAGCATTCATATGATGATATTAATACTTCACTAGTTATCCCAAGCTTACACTTTTTAGGTAGGTTTCTCTAGGGTCATTGTGTTTGAAATTTTTTAGTCTTGCTAAATTGTTTAGAGTGTTTTTATTTCTAGTAAATACCATGTTTTTATCTTGGTGATGCCCTATTTTCCTTACCTCAAGTATTCCCCCTTAACAGGTGAGTCTATTTCTAAATATATCCCCTATTTTTTATTTCATTTTATTCATTGCTATCATGCATTAACATTATTATGATTTCTATCTTTGAATAGAAGATAAATATTTGAGTGGTTGAGATAATCTCTCTTGGTCAATGCCTTATATTTTTGAGATTTATATTAGTTATGTTTGGGATCTTGAGATTCTATTCAATTTTTTTAGGCCATCTAGTCCCTTTTCTAATTTTCATGCTTTACATTTTATCACTTAACTTTATTTTTCATTGGATTCTATGGTCCTAATTTAGCCTTAGCATTTTGTCTTTTTGATCTTTCCTTGTTATTATATTCTTCCTTGGATATTTTAATATTAATTTAGCCTTATCAATCTCAGCTTGCTAAATTTTCTAGGTTTTAAAGTCTTCTCCTAAGATTTTTTGTTTACATCCATTTATGTATTATCCTACATATGTGTGTATTATTTTTATTTCATTTTTAGCCTTGTATCTTTAGAGTTTCCAAATGCAGTTACTACACCTTCCATGATTGAGACTATGATATTTTATTGCATATTTGTTTTGTAAATGTAAGTTAAAGTATGTATTTTATATTTTTAGTTATTCATTTATGATTAGTTCATACACCTTTTCCATATATGATTTAGTTTTGTTATGTGTCTTTTTCAAATCACCATTTTGTGTTACAATATTGTAACACATGATATTTTCATGGGGCATATGTATAAACCTAATATTTTTCATCTTTATAATTTATTGATGATTTATCTTAAAAGACTCATCATCACATCAATATCCTTGAGTGCATGACCTAAAGAGTGTACTAGAAAATGTGTAGGTTCGACACATGGTATTTTCTAAGATGTGTTTACATAATATGTTGTCATACCTTCATTACTATTAGTTTGACCTCCTTTGAGTCTCTTTTTATATTCCTTCTTTTTATCCTTATATACAACTATAATATCCACCCTATATTCTTATTATATTTTCCTATCCCATATAATCTATTTCATGAATTACTAACATTCATATGTATTTTATTCATATTATAGTTTTCTATGTCTTTTTTACTAGATTAACCTATCTAATATAGTATTAAGTCAACTGACACCATTCTATTATATGTTAATGCATAATACCATTAACTTATTTAGTTTCAATTGATTTTCAGGTTTAGATCCATATATATAAGGGTCATAATTATCATTCCTAACACACAACACTCATATGCATTGCTTGTGTTCACATTTTTTTCCTTTATGTAGTAAAAGGAGGAGTTAGAAGATTAAAGTCTTATTCTCATGGAGGAAAGTGAACTCTTAGGAAGGATAATAATAAATTAGAAGCTTATGTATGGGATAATTAAATTGAATATGTGGACATACCCAATATACATGTGAAGCAATAAGTGAGGCTATCAAGGTTTGAGAGAGCATCTATCTACACCCTCAGAAGGGTGATTATCATAATCTCAGCCTCATGATTAGTAGGGGACAAAGGGACTAAGTGTCTCCTCTATTTTTGGGCTATAATTGTTAGTATTATCAAGGAGCATGGTCATAGATTTACACAGATACAAGATGTACTCTCAAACATACATGGGCATTTATTTAATTTTTAAATTGAGAACTTTATTGATTGGTCACCTAGCCTTGATTGTGTTTATTGTATGATCATATGATCCCCTATCATAAGTATGTCACCATTAGAGACACAGGGGCCATCAAGGCCTCGAGGTGGATGGGTATGACACCATTTTAAGATGAGTTATGTGCACTTTGTAGCTTGATAGTGGATGCATGATTTCTCAGCCATATCAGGGGATGGTAGGTCAATGGGGAGATGAGTCCATCACTATGATGGCCTATGAGAGTGCATGCCAGGTAATAAATAAACAAGGGTAAGATGAGTCATAATTTTTAGATTGGGTTCACAAAAGTTTGGGCTATAGTATGTAGCCAATATCCTAGTTCCATAGGTTTTCTACGATGGGGAAAGAGAGAGGTTCAAGATGTAAGGCTAAGGAGGCTAGGGTGGAAACCATTAACACTAAATATGATTATTAGACTAGAATATTCTAGGAGAGGGGGAGGAGGGGTGATGGCCTTAGGAGTTAGAGGAGTGGTTGTTCAATAACCATCAATAGGAGGGGTAAGTACAAGGTAGGCTCTTATAGTGTTGGTCTATGTGGTATAGGGCCATTGAGTGGAGACTACTAGTAGTTGTAGAAGTTAAAACTATAATCACAATAGCCAATAGTGGTTTTAGTAGAGGAAGAGAAAGATGAGCCATAGTATATGGATATGAGGTTCCCACATGAGATGCATATGCAATGGGAAATGCAACATATCTATAAACCACTCCTATCTTAAAGAAGATAAATCCTAATTACACTTCCAATTGTTGATACATTATATTTTTGGGTTCATAACCAAGATGGATCTACTAGACCTAGCCAATGGATCTCTTAACATAATAAATTCACTATGGAGGGTTCTAAAGCCTCCAGTCAAGCAGAACAATGCAATAACCCTAATTAGGTCATACTTTTTCATATTCACTAGACTAATAATAATTAAAGTAAAGTATAATCTAATATTTACCAAATCTTGTGGCACAAAATGGGTGTTAGTGAATAAAAAATTAAACATGCATAAGAGAATCCTAATTAAGCTATGTATAGGTAAAACTCTAATGCATGGAGAGAGCAATATATTAAAAAGCCATTACTTATGGTACTTGTATCTACTAAAGAGAGGATCAAATTTAGAGTTACTTACCTTGAAGATAAACTCATCGAGACTGCTTCACAAGAGGTTGTAGTGGTTTTTAAGGATCAATGAGAAAGGTGAAAGCATCTAAGACTTTTTCTCAAGATAAGATTCTTCTCCAAGTAGAAACCCTAAGCTAAGAATCCTCAAGTAAAATGGTGGAACATCATATTATAAATAAGTGAAAATTAATAATTAATTCTTGTTGTCTCTCTAAGAATGGAGAAATTGATGTGTTTATATAGGCTAATCTAACCCTAATCCTTTCTAAAAGTTTAGGCTAAAAAGGTCAACCCAATCGACCTTGTATCATTATTAACAAAAACAAATTATGTCCTAGGTCAACAAACAATTTTTATCAATTAGATTACAAGGTTGATGGGGCTAACAATGTAATGTAAACTGTTAAAAAGAATTTTAGGTTAGGGAAGGGCTAATGAAAGTAGAAAATGACTAGAGGAGGGTGAAAAATGGGAGGTAAATCTTAGGGGAATGTTTTTAGGAGATGGTTGGATTAATAACAAGTGGTATTAAAGGACAACAATCTTGTAAAGCACTAATGGTTTGCCTACCCCTTTCCTAGTGCACCCCTTAAGGTGTGCACACAAAGAGATTGAGACTTGATGGGTTTCTATAAGATGTAAAGCATCAATAATTGACAAATTTTGAAAATATTGTGTATACATATACCCCACTCAAATGTCATCACACATCACTTAGGTGCAACAAGGGATGGTGCTTCAAGAAATAACATAGAAACATACAATGTTGATCCTAAAAAAAAGTATAGTATTTTAAAGCAAAAATAGCTGAAATTAAATGACTGAAAGAGAAAAAACTAAAAAAGTAAATGTAATTATGTGTACCTTGACTTACCTTTATCACTAAATGGTTGGATATTATGTTTGTAGTTTTAATCATGGAGGGAACAAAGATTTCTTTCAACAAACCCAAGGATATAAAACTAAAGAGTAAAAACAAACAAATGTAGGAAATCCAAGATAATTGATGTTATGTGGATATGACATACATGAAAATTTGGCAAGTTATGGTGACAAGTGTTATGTTAGACCAAATAACCAAGTCAAATTTTATAGTAAATTAGGTAAACAAAAATCCATGGCTACTAAAGATCAAAAAATTCAAACAAGTAAACCTTAAGGAAGAAAGGCAAACTCACCAAGTCGAACCAAGGATACATGTCAAAAATGGTGATAATCAAAGATTAATGTGGAATCAGTAATAATCCTTACATAAAAAAATATGGGAAATAAAAATGTTAAAACAACATGGATGAGTGAGTAGTAACAAGCCTTACTCCATCATCAATGGAAAAAGTGCATAAAATGGAAAACAACATTGGTGAATGAGAAGTGACAAGCCAACCCCACTCAAGAATGGAAAAAGTACATGAAATTAGAAATGGACTTAGGTGTCCACAAAAAGGGGATAGTAAAACAATAATAAATTTTAAAATAGATCAAAGTGATATTGAGATGTAAATCAATGGCAAAAAGAGAGTAATCCATAGTTTCTCAAACATATTATTTTGTTTTAAAGATTGATAAAACTAAAACAAAGTAGTGTTAACATGTTTTTAACATGTGAAGAAGAGGGAAGTATAGAAGAAGTGAAAATATATTTATAATCACACTTGCATATCAAGGGAGAATGAAATGGGTGGAGGGGAGAATGAAGTTAAAACCAAGGTAAATGAACTCTTTATCGAAGTCAAGACACTAAAATTAAGTTTGTCAAAACAAGAGAACTTTTGATATTAAGGACTCTGAAGAACTTATCCTAGCCACACAAAATTTAAGTCAATAAATGAAGTAATTTCAATATTAAGGACTCTGAATAACTTTTGATATTTATAATCACACTTTCTCATCCCATGAAGGCTATATGCATAAAAAATAAAATGGACCTACCTTCCCATAATATGTTCCCCATTCCTTAGGACACCTTACATATCCATTGGTCTACTAAAAATATTGGGTAATTGTGTGAAAAAGTAGGTAGCACCATAGAGTTTTTGAATTCTCCTATTCTAACCTACTGGCCTACCACATCCCAATGGATCTTATCTCTATCATGAGGCTAATTGTGGAGTTTGAGCTTCATTTGGATATAGGAGATGTGTTTGTAATCATGTCTTTTGGTGTGATTTTAACATTTGAAATTTATATGTTTCTTTTTGTTTTAAATAATTAGGACTTTAACTTTATAGATGGATTTTTCTATTCCTCCTTCATACGAATTTAGAAAACCAAACATGGGTGCTAAAGATGACTTTCATTTGAATACTTGGGACTTGGTTTCTAAGAGAGATAACTTAAAGAGTATGAATTCTAGCAATCCCATTACTACAGGTAATTTAAACATGTTATCTTACTTCGACCTTGGTTTATCCAATGTGGAGTGAAAGGAAAGGAAGTCAAGAGGAATGAAACATGAAACAATTTTAATTACTTTAAATTAAAAAAAAATGTGACAAAGGGTGAAAAAGGGATACAATGACATTCAATTGTGATTCCTTATCATAATAATGAGGGAAGTGTAAGAAAACATGTTAACACATTATTGTCATGTAAATTTTATCTACAAAAGAAGCAAAAGCTAAAGTTGGGAATAAGGATCAAAAACTTAGAACCATTGCTAAAAATGTTATATAAAAATAATATTGAATTAACTATGGTGATTTTATGAGGAAGTCTAGGTCCTATCCATGGTCTTATACTAAAACTCATAAAATATAAATCCATGAGGGTGCACAAAGCATTTGAAAATTAAACGAGAAATATGATATTTGTGAGGAAGGCAAGATCTTATCCATGGTCTTACACTATAACTTACAAAACAAAAACCCATGAGGATGCCAAAAAGTATTGAAAAATAAGAAAAAAAGAGCACAAAAGTGAAAATAATGAGGAATATTAGGTCTTATCCATATTTTTACAATGAAACTCATAAAAAAAAGGGAAACCAAAAGACCAAAAGGAAGGAGTTAAGGTTTATGAAAAGAGAGAATTGTTGTAGAGGGTGAGACCTATATAAGTATCCTATGAAAAAAGTTTATAGGATAGCATACAAAAAGCATGATAAGAGGGGAAAGATTCTACACTAGTTTTTATATCAAAGATGAGTGTGAGAGAGACAAGCCTATGTCTTGGTAGGTTTCTTTAAGTTGAATTAGTTTGGTATCATGCAATGTAAAATAAGAGTGGGCATCATAAGATTCCCCAATGGGTAATTGGATGTAGGGATGGGAATCACAAGATGCCCCAAAGGCTAAAGTAACATATTGATGGGCATCGCAAGATGAATAAAATTCTAAAGTAATATGTGGATGGGCATTGCAAGATTCCCTAAAATATGAAAAGAGGAATAAAAGATAAGAAAAGATAAGAAGAAAATAGCACCCCATATAGTGTCTAAATGGATTCAAGATGTCTAATAATATTTCAATAGGGTTTCATGATGTTTGATGAAAGGAATATGATTTAAGCAAGAAGAAAGAGAAATCAAGGATAGATTTAGCCAGATAAAAGAATAAGGTGGGCCAATAGGTTTAGAGTTGGCTGGGTTGATAGAGTACTATGAAAATAAAGGATGAAAAAAGTATTAAGTCATATCCGTTAACTATTTACTATTGGACAGAGGGTAGAATAGAAAGATAAGAGACACAGTCATGTTGATCAATTATGTACTATAGGTAGGAAGAAAGATACATTATGTAAAAGATTATATTGATCAGAATGGTAGTGTTCTAAAATAGGGGAAATTTTTTGCAAGATAAGTGAAGCAATAATGAAAGTAAACAGATAAACAATTAGATCGATGTGAGTGATCCAATTGGGGCACATAACACAAAACATTTCATTAACATTGGCCATTGCAAGTTTTTAATATACAACATGCAATGACTAGAGAGAAAGCAATCAACTAAAAAGTAAATGTTAACTAAGTGGTCATCCTAAGTTTTATTATTTTATTATAAAGTGTTGATTTAATTGTGATAGGAGAGATATCTGAAATAGGAAACTAGAAAGGCAATCTATGATGGTTTTAGGATGTTTGGGCTAAAAGGGATTTATGTTGGTAGTAGTATTGACTTGATATTAGGGCCTACCCCCTCACTTCATAATCCTATAGTGATAAAGGTATCAAGTGCTTTACCAATATATATATAATTAACCATGTATTTATACATGGCCAAAAACCAAGTTGGTTTCCCCCTTGGTGATGAAATCCAAGTAGATAGGCCTTGGGAAGACAAGTGTTTAAATGTATTTTGAATGTTATGTGATTTTGTAGTGTGTGTAAAAGAGTAAAAAGTGTAACTAAAATGGTAATTTTAAAAACCACCTATTTAGACTATGTGAGTAATTCTAAGCATGCAAATAGCTAAAAATGAGATGTGAATTAATTATAAGTAAATAGTTTTTAATTCCTTGATTAAGAATAATACATGGTCAGTTTAGGCAACACTATATAAATAGTATAGAATAGAGTTGACTAGGTTGTTATTGTTTTATAGAAGCTAGGTCTTTAAGAATAGAGTCAAACAGGTTGACTATGTCTCTTAGATAGAAGATAGACTAAAGAACTAGGTACACCAGGTCGACCTAGTTAGTTGTAGGGTTGAATTTATAAAGACTACTAACTTGTGAAAAGTAGAACTAAGTACTAAAATGATAGAGAGAGGAAAGAAAAGAACTTTAGTGGGCTTGAAGATGGTTAAGATTTCAAATTTTATGTTGTAATGTTATAATTACTGCTTTCAAATTCTACAAACTAGGTCGACTGGTTTGACCAAGTTCTATAAAACCCTATATGCTAAAGAAGAACAAAGAACAAGATTGACCTATTCTATAATTTTTATTGACCTATATGCTGGAAAAAATAATTAGAAGATAGATTTAACATGTTTAATAGTGTATGGTAATCTAGAACTAAAGAAGAATATTATGTCAACTTGTTCGATCCAATAACCTGTAGCTGATGCAGACCCGCATAGATAGAATAGAGTCAATTTGAAGTGATTGTGTGTTAAACTTATACACAAAGAGTTAGAAATATACTGACTTGTTTGATATAGTATTGTAAATATGTAAAAATATAATAAAATGACAAAAATGATAATGTGAAAGAAAACCAATAAGGGTTAGATTCACATCAGGTTCACCAGAATGTATACAATGGGAAATGCAATAGATCTATAAATGAGTCCTAGCTCAAAGAAGATAAATCTTACTTACACTTTCAATTTTGGATACATTAGATATTTTGGTTCATGACCAAGATGGATCCACCAAACCTAGCCAATGGATATTTTACCATAATAAATTCACTAAGAAGGGTTCCAAAGCCTCCAGTCAAGCAAAATTATGTAATAACCCTAACTAGATCCTATTTTTTCATATTCACTAAACTAATAACAATTAAATTAAATTCTAATCTACTGTTCACCAAAGATTTTGGCACAAAATTGAGTTTAGTAAACATAAAAGTAAAGATGCATAATAGAATCATAATTAAGATATGTATAGGTAAAACCTTAATGCATGGAGAGAGCAATATATTTATAATCCATTACTTATGATACTTATATCTACTAAAGAGAGGATTAAAGTTAGAGATACTTGACTTAAAGATGAACCCATAATTCCCTTGGCCAAAGGTGTTTTGTAAGAGGTTGTTGTGGTTTATAATGATCACTTAGAAAGACCAAAGCATCCAAGACTTTTCCACAAGACAAGATTCTTCTCCAAGTAGAAACACTAAGCTAAGACTGTTTAAGTAGAATGGTAAAAGAGAAAATTGTAAATAAGCTCAAATTAATCATTTACTCATGTTGTCTCTCTAAGAATGGTGAAATAGATGTGTTTATATAGGCAGATTTAACCTTAGTCCTTTCTGAAAGTTTAGGCCAATAAGGTTGACCCAATCAACCATATATCATTATTGACAAAAAAAATTAGGTGCCTGTCTGGGTTAGCTAAGGGTTATCCTAAACCCTAAATAAGTTTTATCAATTAGGGTATAAGGTCTATGGGGTCAATAGTATAACGTAAACCATAAAAAGGGATTTTAGGCTAGGTAAGGGCTAATGAAGGTAGAAAATGACTAGAGAAAGGTGTAAAATGGAAGGCAAAGCTTATGGGAATGTTTTTAGGAGATGATTGGATTGATAATAAATGGTAGTATAGGGACAAAAATCAAGTGAAGCACCAATGGTATACCTACCCCTTTCTCGATGCACCCTTAAAGCATGCTCTCAAAGAGATTGACACTCAATGGGTTCATTCAAGATTGAAATCATCAGTAATTGATAAAGTTTGAAAATATTATGTGTATACAAGATGAGCCAACTATTGAGGAAGAGGAGGTGGAGATGAGCTTCAATGAGGAGTCTGACTTGATTGGAAAGAGGGAGATTAAATTCAACCAAATTGTAATTTTTTATTTTTATCATAATTTCAATTAACTAGTTTATTTTAATGTTTTTGTTCTATGATTAGATTATAATATTTGTGTGTGTGTGGAGGTGTTTCACATTTCACAATGGAGTGATAGATATTGATTCAAGATTCTCTTGTGGACTTATTCCATGTCATTTTTAATCTGAGTAAGGAATACCTTCTTACAAATCCAAGTCTACCTATGAGCATGGGTTAACACTCAGATGTATTTCCCCAAGCCTATCATGTAGGAAATGGGTTGATACACTAGATAATCGAGATTACTAGTTTGCAGGATAATGTATCATGGATAGAGGCTTAGCTAAAAACCTTGAGTGACTTATTTTCTCCATGAGGTGAGTGTGCCTCTTTGAGTAGACATATAGTAGAAGGGAAGGCCTCCTAGGGTGGGATCAGCCATAAGAGGCATCAAAGCAAGATCAATATCCCCCATCACCTAGAATGTGTAGGTTCTTATAAGAGGATAAATAACATACTTGGGCACTTCATTTTAGGTGGTGCTCAGATGCAGTGGTGATTGGACTTCTCGGATTTAGCTTTAGGTCTAGTTTTATTTTTTTAGATTTTAACTAAACTTACCCTCTTGGTGTGGATATGATGTTTAAAAAACTTGATGCATATAAAACATTTAAATATATATACATATGGCCCATTTTTGGATTTAAGAATCTTTCTAGAATGTTTTTCAATTATTATAATGTTTCTTGTTTTAATTCATACAATCTAGATGGTAGAAATGTAATGAAATGTTATGGATGTGTTTATATTTGAATTATATATTATGTATGAAAATGTAACATGTTATGATTTTAAAAATAAGAATACACTAATAGTTATCTTGTAGGTAAAGATCAACCAATTCATCCACATGATAAGTGGCAATCAATTTGTAGCAAGGAAGGAAGGGAGGATAGGATATGTAAAATGGGTAAAATAGAATAGCTACTTGTTGAAAACTTTACAAGGAATAAGAGGCTAACCTTAATCCCTATGGGATGTAGGATGATTACACTTCTTTTTAGGCTTATAAAACACTAGTTTTATTGTCTTTGTCTAGACTCAGATCAATAAATGGCCAACCAAATCAAAATTGATAAAGAGGAGAATTCTATTTTTATCTTAGACATCTAAGAAACTTTTATAGGAATTTTATTGCATTTTTTTAGACACTTTTGCATTGTTTTGGTTTTTATTTTGATTTTAATTTTTGTGATCCCATACACTTAGCCTTGTGTGACTAGGAAGATGTATGGGCTCATCCCAAAAGATTAAATGTAGGTTAGTAAGGACATATCCCCATAGTGCTAACCTGACATAATTATTAATATGTGAGGGCTCACCACTGAGAATTGGCAAAGGACAAGAGGTGTGGAATTGCTTCTTATTTTATAGGGTTGGACTTTGCACAATGTTTTTTTGGAAGGCTCCTATCACCAAACTTTAGCCTCATGCAATCAATA
Organism: Torreya grandis; assembly: GCA_037957365.1. Taxonomy (NCBI): domain Eukaryota; kingdom Viridiplantae; phylum Streptophyta; class Pinopsida; order Cupressales; family Taxaceae; genus Torreya; species Torreya grandis. The sequence continues at coordinate 445,972 of JARHVA010006973.1, read as the reverse complement.
AGATGTAAGGGTTCATCACCAAGGACCAAAGTAGGCAAATAAAATTACCTAATTAGATTGTGCTATTGTTTTTCTTAAAGGGAACGCAAAATCAGATTCTTTCATGGACAAGATTTTAGGCTAGACTATAGATTATTGTATCTAAGATTGTAGTAAGTTATATGGGAATGAGTTTTATAGTACTCAGAAGAACTAAGATAAAACTTATTAATTTATGCTAATTTTGAGAGTGTTTTTATAAATTTGGAAAAGGGGTAATGGAAAAAAATGAAATGATATATTGTGATAATTTTTTTGTCACATAAACTCGTAGTTGGATAGTCATCTATCAAAATAACCAATATTTAAAAAGAACAAAATGACAATGAGTATTTAATTCATGCAAATAGGGAAATGTGAGATGTGAGATCTATATGAAATAATATTTGACGTGTAAATAGTTAACTAATTCATCAAACTCCTTAACCTCCAAGGCGCATAAATAAAAGGCTCTATTTTAAAAACCTTGCTAACCAAATATGGGGCCAACTAGTTAGGTTTAAGCTTCCACCCTTCTCCTTTATTTTTGTCAATTCTACTATTGAATCTTAAGAAAAGATCATCAAATTGGATAGGTTACTTATAAAAATTATTATGGTATTGATAGTATTCACCGTAAGGCATGATTATTTTCATATATCTTTTTGTGCCCAAGTGTGGAAAAGAAAAAGTTTGTGAAAACTCGGTGAAATTTTTGTATGGTCCTCTACCTCCTTAGGGGAAAGAGAATATCCAAGATTGAGGATTTTTGGGTGCTTATCAGAACTAATTTTAACATCTATTTTAATTTATATCAAAGAGAGACTTCCTTCCTCAAGCACTTGAGGGGCACGATGGAAGTATGTGGTTCCATCATCTAACTTAGTATATTAAAAATATTTTCCCCTTCATGATGGGGCATATATTAATTTCACAAAAGGGGAAGATCATTAGGTTTTTTAAGAGGTTTTTATCCATGCCCCAAGACTTATACCATGACAATATAATGGATTTCAATAGTGGAATTAAGGGCTTGTAAACAAAGGGGCTTGTTGGAACTATAAGTCCCAAGCCCATGTAGGTTAGATGGGAGCATGATGGGTTTATCCTTCCCTAGGATACTAATGATTTCAGTCATTGACTTTTTCAAGATGGCCAATATGGTTATAAGTTTTTTTCACTCACTTTCTCCATCATTTCTAAGATTTTAATTTGATGAACCCTTAGGAGCTCTAGATATTGATTTCAAGACACACATTGTAGTTGCAATGGGATATTTTTCCTTGTTAGGTGGAGAAAGATTTGTTATTTTTCTTTTTGATATTTTCCTGATGGACATCAAATAGTTTTGGGTCATCTTGGGCAATAAAAACCTTTCCCAGATGCAAGAATGTATTTTTTTGTAATAAAGTGAAGGGGATTGCCTTCATCATATGGATCTAAGGCCTCCCTAAAATCATGTCATAATTAGTGTCCTTATTAATGAAAAAAACTCGGTAAGCACTTTTTTAGGTCTCAAAGTGACAAGGATCACTTTGGACCCAATTGAAGTGGATTTGAGGTTATCATAGCCTTGCAAGTGTTCCTAGTCATAGAATAGTTAGTTTCTCCATAAAACTCCATTATTGAACATTGAGCTTTTAAAATTATTATTTTAGATCCAAACATATAGGTACATGATAATATCTCCTATTATAACAATGTCGATGTCAAGAAGTAGGCACCTAAAGTCAAATAAATATCTAACATCCCTAGAATCTTGCCTAGGGGAATCCATGTATATATTTATATGGTTGATATATGATTCTATAGGTGGGGTAATGCTCTCCAAATTACCAAGACAAGAGAGTTGTTAAGTATATCCATGAAAAAAATATGGTAAAAGGCCTTTTTTAGAATGGTAACAAGGTCAGAATACCCCATGGGTTAGGGGTTACCTTGGACATCAATCTCTAGGGAATTGGTGAGATTTGGAGTATGTGGTTGATACTCCATTATTAAATTTATGATATTACCATCCTAATCATTTTATAACTCACTTATACCTATTATTTTAGTTATTTCTTAAGGGCCTAGGCAAGGATCCACATCAAGATTTGTTAATAAATGGGTCAAGGTTTCAATGTCATGAGTTCTAGCTAGAATTGGCTAATTGACTAGGTTATTTTGTGGTTCATTTTCATTGTTACATTGTTGGTGGTTAGAAAATAAATTATTATAATTACGCAAGATGGCATTCTAAAGTGTCATGGGCCCCATTGGGAAGGTTGAGGGCTTGCATTTGCACATACTAAAAGCATGGATATAAATATTCATCATTGGTCTTTATAAAATCATTGGATGAAAATGTTATACTCCCTAAAAGCATGAGTGTCATGATTGATGATCTTATGCAAAATAAAACACACATTGGGATCATAATCCCTTAATCTTTATTTCTAATTTTTTTTACTGAACCTTTGTTGGTTATTGTTTGCATATAATTGAATTTGAAATTAACTATTTTGGTTATGGTTAGGAATTTGATTCTAGATCTGGTATTGATTTTGATATTTATTATCACAAAGTGATGAATGGTTGAAATTCACAACGTGAATAGTAGGTAGGGTGTTTATATTTATTGCACCTCCATTTTTATTATTATTATTATTATTATTATTTACATTTTGTTTTTTATTGTTGGTCTTTTTATGTTGATCTATCACACCATCTATGGTAGCATTAAAATTATGGTTTAAGACCTTGGGCCCTTAGTTGTTTTGATTATTTTGATTAATATTCTGATAGCCCCCACTATTTTTATTGGTAGCAATGATTCATACATTTTACATGTAGATTCTATGGTCACTTTATCAATTCTAAGTACACTCTCTAGTGATTTTTTGTATGATCAGTAAGAGAATTTCATAATGTCTTCCTTGGTTTCTTTTTTAAGAGAGTGAATAAAAATATCACACAACTCCGTTTGATCCATGTGTGGTGCACTAAAAGGGGAATAAATTACTTTTTTCCACCTTGTAATAAAGAGGACAATGGACTCATTGGATTCTTATTTAATGTGTAGTAATTTGTGTATTCTAGTCTGAAGTAACTTATTCATATTTAATTACATTTATGAATTATGCCATAAGTTAGTGGAAATAAGGAATTAAAGCCTCAGGGAGGTGGTCCTACTAGTCTAATGTGATTCTCTCAAGATTCTTAAGGAAAATTTTAGCCACTACTCCATCCCAGTGTGTCAACTCTTTAATGGTTGTATCATAGACCTTCACATGTGTGGTTAGTTCACTTTCCCCTTTGTATTTGGGGAGTTCAAGTAATGGGTGTGGTAAAATGACTCCTCAAATGTTATTGTTGAGAGTTCCCTATATATAATCAACATATTCCCCCATGGTGCTAAAATTTATTATAGGAATGTTGGGATGAGCTTTGGGAAGAGGTGGTGGATAGGTGGTGGCCATAAAACTAATAGGGGAAATCACTAAGGTGTTGTATAGGTGGTGGCCATAAAACTAATAGGGGAAATAACTAATGGAAAAAACTATCTCCTAAGTGGATGGAATATAGTATGAAACTTTGTTGATTTGGAGAACATATGATAATATGGTAGTAAAGAGTTTGAAGGAGGTACACTAATTGGTGTTTGCATAGGTGGAGCATACATGGGTGGCTACTAGTAGGTACATAGTTAGGAAGGACTATGGGTGGGGATTTGTTGGCTATCATATTGTTTGGAGTGGCACAAGAGAAAGGAACACTAACATAATGTGATTAGAAGGTTGATTGGGTGGGGGCATGTTTATTTCTACATGGTTTGGGATACCAAAAGTAAGAAGGTCAATTAGATTTTGGTTAGATTTAAATCCAATTGGAAGAGAAGTGGGTTGATATTGTGATAATTGATAAGATGTCATGGGGGTAGGAACGAGAGAGGAATGACTTTAATTATATAATTTTTGGGTCATTCCTTGGTTAAAAGGACTAGTTTAAAAAGGTTCATGGTTACTCTCCAAGTTTCAAATGCTTCCCACCAAAGTGGAGACAAAATCATTTGGAATAACATTAGTAATGGGCTTGGGGACCTCTCTTGTGAGAGGCTCCAATGGAAGAGGATGATATCCCATGATGAATTAAATTGTGTTTAATATCTCTTAGAAGGTGGTGAAGCTATTTGTAGCATATTTAACCCATATTCTAAAAATTGAATTCTATCAATAATCAAATATTTTTGTACTTTCAATGTTTAGACATTGTAAGATGATGTGGGGTCTAGATAAAACATGTGGATACAATCTACCTCCATTAGTTATATCCATGTTATTATAATCATGGTAGTTACTAGTAGTATCTTATAGATCCTATAACTCTTGACTTACCACATGAGACTTGGTTTTTGGTATGGAGGGAGAAGGGATATAAGATGTAGACTTATCAATGTTTTGACTTGGTGTGTTAGTCCAACTAAAGAAAGAAGGTTCACTTTAAGGTTGAAAAATTATTATGCAATCTTCAAGGCTAAAAGACCTATCAAATTCCTCTCTAAACATATATGGGGAATTTTTAAACACCCATAGAATAAATGGAAGTAGAGAAAAAGGATAAATGAGAAGGGAGAATACTTTCACTTTGAGATCACCATATTTTTACACTTATAAAGTTACACATTAATCTTATGCACTCAACCTCCCAAGGTTGAGTCAATTCAGCTAAAAAGGAATGATATAATGATCAAGTTATTGATATGGATGGTTCAATTGAGGTGGTTGAATAGGTTGAGTTATAAAATCTTATCAGTTTGGTTGAGATACTCATATGATATCTTGTATAATGGGTGGCTATGGATGCTCATATCTATTTAAAAATAACTTGATTACATCAAAGTGTTCGTTGAGCATAATGAACTGAAGTGTAGCAATATCTCAAGAATATTTGGATTCTAGAAAAATTAGATGGTATAAATCTTGGTCTATATTACTCTCTCTAAATGGTTTAAAGTGAGATTAGATTACTCTAAGTATTTTATTAGTTGGGTTTTCCTAGAAAATTTCATCCATGAAGTGAATGAAATTAGACAAGGCTAAACTCAAGAATGAAAGAAGAAATCAAATTTGGAGGTTTTTAGCTTGGCAGGATAAGAGGTGGATATTTTTGGCTAACTAAAACTTAGACAACTTAGTTTTTTCATATAGAGTGTTTATCTAACTAATTACAATGTTAAGTAAAGGTGTGGAGTGAAAGACTTGAAATCAAGGCTCTGAGTCTATGTCGCTCTGGATATTCTTTGTTAGGATAGGGGTTAGTGCTCAAGGAATTATTTTTGCTCTATGTAGATGTGTTTGTTCAAGAAGCATCATCAAAGGGAAAATAAAATGTTTGTTTGAGATTTTTATGTGATTTTTATTATTTTTTAGGTTTGATAAAAGATTTGTAAGGTTGTTTGTATTGTTTTGAAAAATATGTGTTTGTTGATTTTATTGTTGAAATTTTTGATGTGATTTTTTTTGTTGTTGAAGTTTGCTAAAATATTTTTATGGTTGTGTCTTTTTGAAAATTATGTATTTGTTGATTTTATTATTTAAATGACTAAGTTTTTGGCTAAGCCTAAAATATTGTTGTTTGTTTGAAAGGTGATGTTTTGAAAATGATTATAGAAACTAAAACTACTATTGAAAATAAAGGTACTGAAAAAAAGAAAAAAATATTATTTGTATTCTTTTCCTAGGATGTAATATGTAAATGTCAATGAATTTAGAATTGAAACTAAAATATAAGAATGTTGATTTTTTATAATTTTTTAGTTTTCTAAAAATGCAAAAATTTAATTGTACTTTTTTGAAAATAAACATTTTGATTTATACTTTCAAATTAATGTAATTAAAAATAAAATAATATTTTAAATTTCAGATGCACGAAGGAAAACCAACCTACAATTTCATATTTGTATGCATGTAACTAGATGCCTAAATTTATAAAATCAAAATTAAATGCAAGTTTTCTACTTTTAATTTTATGAGTTAGATGCAACTAATCCTAATATGAAAATAGAAAAATTCTGATCTAACTATGACTGTGCTTTGATTTCTTACAAGTGTATAAGAACAAGAAATGGTTTTTTGGATGCAATTATTTTCTTTTAATTTTCTTGGATTTCTATGTAAGTGGATGTAAATATTGTTATTTGTTTTGTATGTTTGTGTGCATCTATAGATGTTGAAAAGTTAAATTAAACATTACAAGTTCCTGTAAATGAAAGAATATTTTATATGACTAATGTTGTACTATTACTTTTTTTTATGAATATAGATACACTTTTCAATAATTTAACAAAAACATATTTATTTAATTCTAAAACTAACATGTCAAACTATTATGCTTTTAGATTTTTTATATGCTAGTAAGATCATAAAGTTTTAAGTACTTTTCAATGAAAAATATTATAGAGAATGATTTTTTTGTATTATTTTTTTTAAATACAATTAAAACTAATTAAAAATATCTAATCTAATGAGAAATACATATTAAACAAGAAAGAAAATAAAATCCCTCAACCTAACCATACCATAGGATATGTGGAGAAGAATAACTTGATTAGAATTATAATTATTTTGATCATCAAGTTGTTGTCTCCTTATTTATTGGTCAATGACAACATACGGGTTCTCCAAATATAAAAACACAAGAGGAAATGGAAATCAAGCACAAACTAAAGATAAGAGGTAGTTGGATTATGGTTGGTCCGCACAAAAATCATAGTGTTATACTACAAGTTCATGAGTTTTTTCTTTCAATTTGCTATAGTAATCAGAAGGTTTCTATGAGATTTGAGATATTTTTTCAAGGAATCTATAAAATACAAACTATATATCTCTCAAAACTGATATACTCAATTATGAATGCAATTTTTAGATCTAAATTTCATAGTAAAAAGAGATATTTGTAAGAAAATAATGGATGTTACATGTGGGAGTTAACAAGAGTTGATTGGAGATTGTTAGAGTTGAATTATAGTTAGTTGAAATAAATTGAGACACAACCTTTAGTGAATGGTCAAACATGTTAAATGTGTCAAAATAAATGTCTTGATTATAGATTTAAAAGTGCATGTAATGAAACTACCACTATATGTAGGTGACAGTTATGCAACCACTCTGAAAACCCCAGGTTTGGAAAATTTTAACTCAAATTTTATAAGTTTGGCACTTAGGTGAGGCCTAGAGAGGCGTAAAAGAGTAAAAATAAGAGAATACCAAGTCTGAGCAAGTTATTTTTTATGAAGGTCTTTGCAACATCATTGAATATCATGAAATGTTATACCATAAAGAAATTGGGTGCATATAGTGTCAACTCAATCCTTCCTAGGACTATGTTGACACTTTATTGTGGAAGGTCCAATTACAACCTCAACTCAACATAATAAAAACCATTGTATCCATTCTTAAATTAAAAAAAAGTACATTCTTATTGTTATACCATACAATCCCCATAACTTCATAATGTTTGCATTATAACTATAGCTTCATTTACTTACTAAACACATATTACTCATTCCTCAAAATGAATAAAATACAAGCCTCATAAGACCTAAATTTTAACAATGTAGAATCATTCTATAACAATCAGGTTAAGCACTCCCAATAATTATTCTTCTTTAAAAAATTTCCTTGAGAGACTTTCTTAATAAAAAGTAAAAACATCTCACAAAATGTGAGTTTACAAACAAAATTCTAGGTACAAAACATGAATGAATATATTTAGTGGATCAAAATACAACCCTTTTATTTCAACTTTGATTATTGACTCAAAATTTTCCAAGAATAGCTTAAGTTCAATTCTCTATCTCGGATTACAAAATGTTCTTTTTAAAACCCAACTAAATGATAAAATCTAAATTTTCATTACATAATATGCCTCATAAGGATTTTATGGCATCAATACATTATATTTTTTATATAGAGATAATTATTGATAGCAAAGAGTAAAAGTGAGAATTAAGTCATGATGTAATATCCATTATTACAATTAGCAAAACAAATAAATTTCAGTCTCACAATGATACTATGAAATATGTAGAGAAGTTCTCAAGGAAAGTTTCTATCTCAATCCCAAAAAAATGGATCAATATAATTTACATGATATTGTTGTCTTTGACATGTAAAATAGTTAAGCACACCAATATTTCTTTAATCAATCAAGAAAAAAATGTCAATTTTAATTAAAATATCAAGGGAAAGTTATGTTTGAACTAAGTAAAACTAATTTGAAGAGCTCTTGAAACTTCTTCAAGTGTTGTAGTAGGGAACGGTAGACAATGAGCCCTTTACGATTGTCCATTCAACCCCATCCATCATCCCACACATAGACATGTGATACCATCATTGACACCATGCCAAATCTTGGAAAACATAAGGCTAAGTTATCCTATTTATGTACATCAACTAACCATATCAAAAAACCACTATTAAGACCAATGATAAATACTCAAGATGGTGAAGAAAAAAGGTCTACATCATTAAAACTAAGCACAACATGTGGGTTGTGTCAGGTAAACCTACAACAATCAATATGCTCTGATACCAACTGTTAGGTGACCCCTTCTCCAACGGAAGCACAATTGATTACCTTTCTTATAAGCAATTAAACATGAAATTATACCAGAATGATAAAGTAACTAGAAACTTGAGACAACAAAGAATTTGAGAGACAATACACACTCTTTGTATTAAATATTACGAGAAGAAAATACAATAAGGAAGATGCCACTTCTTCCTCCACCTCAAAGGCTTGCCACACCTCAAGACCTTCTTCCCTCTCTCTCTTTCTCAACACAACAAATCTATAGCCTGAGTTATTATCCCTCCTTGAATGCTTCAGCTGATCTCCTTGACCTTACACCTATAGATCTCCTTGACCTTGCTTGCTTCAATGCTTTTACTTGCCTTCTTGATAATTACAATACATGCCTTATGGGTCTTTAAATAGGATTCCATGATCACAAACATAGAAATCTAACTACAATAATTAGACACGCAGCTCGTGACTATAATTAGTCATTTGACATGCAAACACTCGCTTCACTTAACTGACTGTTTGCCAACAACAGTTCTAGAAATACACAGGCAACCGACGTCGGTCCCTGCTTGTCTGGTGCTGCTGACGTCGGCCGACTCCCTGCCATCACTGGTTTCCTTCTAAACTGCATTTGACCGATGTCGGTTATGCTGTCAACGCTGGTGCTTCTGGTTCTTTAGCATCCTCTTCTTGTGTCTGCAAATAGTTGAAGCTTTTAGCTCCACACCTTAACAATCTCCCACTTGGAGATAAACAATTGCAACTTGTACCTGTACCTGTACACCATCTATTTTGTTCCTTAGGCTCTGTATCCCTCTTTAACGTCACTCTTGAAGACCAACCATCACGCAAACCTGTGACGCTATACCTATCACTTATGCCACAAGAATTTTGTTGCTCCCAAATTCTCCATGACACACTTCTGAACCAACTCTACCCTTAGCTCAGAAAAATCCCTGTATATGATACCCTGCAACAAGTAACACAATACAGTAACATGATAATGTAGCTAATATTATCCAACCTGGTAAAGATAAAATACAATGGTCAAACCTCCATTGTTCTGCAGCCTACTCAAGACCATATACCATAGCCTTCTGTCTCATGTGTCCATCCACTCTCTTCTCTAAAACAGGAATCCATCCCTCTATCCAGTGCTTTCTTCCAGCTGACAACTCTACCAACAAATACCTATTTGGTTCTTTTCCAAGGACTCACACTCCTCATCCATGCCAAGCTCCCACTGTTTCTGGATTCTACCTGCATTGCTTCTTCCATCTTCCTAGTTCATGACTATCAGTAAGCAATATAAAGAAGGTGAACAATGAATATGAGGTTCACATACCTTTTTTGACCTCCACATGGGTGTTTGAGACTTATTGATCCACCCAACATCCGTTCTAGTGACCAATCTCGGCCATCTCCCAGTCTGCTCCCGATCGATGTCAGTTTCCTGCACTAACCCTGACTGCCGATGTCATTTCCCTGGCCGATGTCAGTGTCCCCCTGCTGACGCCGGTCCTTATGACCGACGTCGGACTTCTCCTACCTGACCTACCAACCCTGCTGGTCTGCACATGACTGATGTCAGTATCTAGCTGACTGACATCAGTCCTAAGTGACCAACATCAGCGTCTGTGTGTTCTTGTAAGTGATGAAATTTTCATCTGTGAGCTCTTCTTGGATCAAACCTCTATCCATGCTACCCTGCTCAGATTTATTCAGCCCCTGTGACTGATCTCTGTCCTTAATCTCCTCCATAAACACCAAGGCTTCTTTGTTCCTATCAAAAGCATCAAATTTCCTTTTTCTGCAATGAACTCTATCTATGCTTTCTAAATTTGAACACATACCTTTTGAATCAAGAACTTCCATTCCCTTCCTATTCATGTGACCAAGCCTATTAGGCCACATCTTCAAATCTACACCAGAAGTAGAATCAGTAATACAAGTAGACAGATAAAGAGTATCTACTTTCTTACCTCTTACTAGAATAAGTGCTCCCTTGGTAACCTTCCAAGAATCCGCTGTGAGGGTTATTGTGCATCCCTCATCACCCAACCTTCCTATAGAAATCAGACTCTGCTTCAAAATTGGAACATGCATGACCTCTTTCAACACCCATGTGTTGTCAATCTACAATCTTAGCTGCACTTTCCCTTTGCCAACTATCTGACAAGGCATACCATCCCCTAAATAGAGCACTCCAAAGTCTCCCTGTTCATACTCATAGAACAAATCTCTGTTTGGGGATGCATGAAAAGATGAACCAGAATCTAAAATCCATGATCCTACCTGACTATCCAAAGAAAGTATGACAGCATCCTGTATTTGCATCCTTTGCTTCTTCCATACCTGCATGTTGATTCTCTTTATCTCTCAACCAACACTCCTTTGTATGTCCTTTCTTTCCACAAAACTAGCAGGTAATACCTTTGGACTCGGATCTCCTTCCCGACCTTGATTTCCCTTGCTCAACCTTCTCCCTTTGCCTTCCCCTACTTTCTGCACTTAGAGCATTCCCTGATGATTCACTTGTGCTTCTCCTGTGTATTTCTTCATTCAAGATCACACTCACAACATCATCAAGTTTTAAGATTTTATAAGCAGATGCAGAATTACTTACTACCATAACCAAACCGTCCCAACTTTTAGGGAAAGAACATAAAATCAAGAGAGCCTTTACCTCATCATCAAAAACAATATTGACTGAAGCTAGTTGGTTTACCAAACCATGGAAATCATTGAGATGAGTATGTACCAATCCACCTTCCTGCATTTGCAAAGTAAATAGCTGCTTCATAAGATATACCTTATTAGAAGCCAAGGGCTTTTCATATAAATTTGCCAAGGACTTTATCAACTCTTCCGTTGTCTTACACTGTGATAAGCTAGAAATCACAGACGATGCAAGGCTCAACCTTATGAAATCGAGAGCCTTCCAATCAAGAACACTCCATTCTTCATCCTTCATATCTGTGGGCTTGCATGCAACCCCACCCAATGGTAAGTACAAATCCTTCTGATATAGATAGTCCTCAATCTGCATCCTCCAATGTTGATAATTCTTGCCGTTAAACTTCTCCATTCGTAGCTTACTTTCTTCTGCCATTGCTGAACTCCCACTCAATCAAAAAACCTTGTGAATGCCCTGTAATAAAAAACAATACCCTGCTTCCTACAAACCATAGCTCTGATACCACTTGTCAGGTAAACCTATAATAATCAATATGCTCTGATACCAACTGTTAGGTGACCCCTTATCTAATGAAATCACAATTGATTACCTTTCTTATAAGCAATTAAACACAGAATTATACCAGAATGATAAAGTAACTAGAAACTTGAGATAGCAAAGAATTTGAGAGACAATACACACTCTTTGTATTAAATATTACTAGAAGAAAATATAATAAGGAAGATGCCACTTCTTCCTCCACCTCAAAGGCTTGCCACACCTCAAGACCTTCTTCCCTCTCTCTCTTGCTCAACACAACAACTCTATAGCCTGAGTTATTATCCCTCCTTGAATGCTTCAGCTGATCTCCTTGACCTTACACCTGTAGATCTCCTTGACCTTGCTTGCTTCAATGCTTTTACTTGCCTTCTTGATAATTACAATACATGCCTTATGGGTCTTTAAATAGGATCCCATGATTACAAAAATAGAACTCTAACTACAATAATTAGACATGCAGCTCGTGACTATAATTAGTCATTTGACATGCAAACGCTCGCTTCACTTAACTGACTGTTCGTCAACAACAGTTTTGGAAATACACAGGTGACCAATGCCGGTCCCTGCTTGTTTGGTGTTGCCGACGTCGGCCGACTCCCTGCCATTGCCGATTTCCTTTTGCACTGCATCTGACTGACATCGGTCATGCTACCAATGCTGGTGCTTCTGGTTCTTTAGCATCCTCTTCTTGTGTTTGCAAACAGTTGAAGCTTTTAGCTCCACACCTTAACAGGTTGGCCCCTTTCAAGGTACCTATGTCTCATGATGTAACCAATCCCTAGAATGTATTTATAACTACATAGCCAATTCATATCTCAAGATAATAATAAATTATCAAGTTTAAAGACATATTTAAGGAAGTAAGAACCATGAGTTCACTGTTAGATTTCCCATGCTTTTTCCTTGTTAAAAATATGATTATTTTATTCATTACAAAAATATAAAAAAAACCACATGTATGTATCCTACCTCCACCAAATCATTAACTAAAAACTCTAATAATGAGAAATCTTATCAAAACCATCATTCCAAACAAACAATATTATATTCATCCATAATCATATCTACAGTAACATATTTCTACATGACCTACTCATATACATAGATAAAATAGCATGCCACTCAACCCTAATTGATATTTCTAGTAAAAAACACATAATAATTCTTCTAAAACCTATTGTACCCAAAATTGAACACATGCAAAAAATTTGAGTCCTTCAATTCATTTTGATTCAAATGATCAAAATTTGGTCTAGTTGGTTAGAAATAAGTCATTAACGTTAAACATGTTCAAAATCAAAGAATGTATTTTGAAAAAATCTCTCTAGGTATCTCATTTTTTCCTTTATGGGTTTTTATTCCTTGAAAAATACCTATTAGATTCATGCCCCTTATTCAACATGCTTACATATTATTGTACCTTATTGATCACCCCTCAAGTTTTTGAGCTATGTTAGGTATGCCTTGAGTTTTTGGCCCCTACCTAGCATAGTGTAGAACCTAACCCTGTCTTCGTATAATATAGAATCTTGACACCCTATTCTCAACCCTCATGGATCCTGACACATGCATAAACATCACCAAAAATCTCATCATTAATTAGGTAGTTACCCATATGCATGAATGTCTTGATCTCTAATTATTTCATTCCCCATTATTAATTTCACTTTCATCCCACCACTCTCCACACTTTGCCCTCCTACACACTTGCTATTGATTTCATTATTCTCCTTGCAGGTGTTCCTTCAGGCTCGTTCATGATTTTCTCATCGAAAGTGTTAGGGTTTTCCTTTATGGCTTCCTCTTAACAAAATCAATCAAAATATAAAAAAGGTCATGTGTCAAAAAACTTGCATATCATATTTCAACTCCAAACATTGATCACATTTCTGACTTGGGTTCACAAAGTTGAGGTGTTTGAGAACTTTTTCTATCAAAAGTGAATCTATAGAATTTGTGTTGAATTTATCAAAGAACTGAGTCTTGTTTAGATGATTTTTAGAATTCAATTCTTGTTTGGATAATATTTAGAACCCAAGATTTATTCCAACATCCAACAGAACCTGAGGCTTACCCAAGCATTAATCAGATTCTAAGCATTGCATTGACAAGAACCAACACCCGAGCCCATGCTAAACAACTAGTAGATTTCCACCTCTTACCAAACATACATCATAAATCCACTAGCTATCTGACACTTCTTGGATTTTTGACACTATTATGACACATTTGTGGAATCTACCCTTTGCTCAAGCACACCTAAAAATATGACTCTTTATTGAGCTAGTTCTAAGACTTCATTTTCTTCCATAACGGAATACCTCATCATTTTTTTACATAAGAGACTCCAATGAATAAAAATAAAATACACATTAAGTGCCAATTTTAAGGAGTTGTTCCTCCTTCAATCCTTGAGTTTAATGTATAAAAAATCATAGATCTAGATTGAGGTCACATAGATATGCAAAAATTATGGCAAAGGATCAATGCAGTACATAAAACTATCTGGGGCCAAAATATCCATGATAGTGGATTACCTTAGGTAGAATCCTTCCCATCCTTAGTGAAATATCTTGAATTGGTGTTAACCATGGCTACACACTATGATAAAAAAAAGAGGAAAGTCAAGAATGCAAAAGGGGAATGTGTGCATTGTTTATAACCAAAACACATTGATAATTTTCTCAAGTTTCCTAATTATGAACCATTTATTAACCTCAACCCAGCTTCTAATAAACAATTTAGGAAGCTGACACTAGTTCTTGTTCTAAGTGGGTCAGTAAATAGTGCTTTTAATGCCTAAAAGTTCAACATGATTTCCAAAAAATATGTCTAGATTTGAATTTGTCAATGAAGTTAATGACATAATCATAATTTTGAATAGAGTTGTTAGTAACATTGATACAAAATATTTCCAAACTTATATTTATAGTTATATATGGATCATTTATAAGAATCAATAATATATCAATTGGGGTTAGTTTATTAGTGATTCAATACATAAAAATCTGACAGAATTCACCACCACGTCAAAGTTCTATATGACTTCATATCTTGTATACATTGTTTATTTTAGAAGAATCTACACTAGTCTAAACATTGTGGGTGATATTGCATCCTCCAAAAATATATGAATTTTAACCATAACTCACAATGAATGAAATCTTTCTTAATTTTCATAGGGTCAATGATGCATTCCTGTAATATGTCACTCAGATGTTTGATCTTAATCCCTACAATGTCAAAATATAAATTGAAGCATCAAATTAAATTTCTATATGGGCAGTTTGATTTATCCAATTACCAACCATAGCATACCACAAAATTTGTGAGTATGAGATAGCTCCATATATGCTTCCAAGGTTTGTAAATGATATATGGAATTTGATGGAATTAGTAAGGTAACTGGTTGAGACACACAAGTTTTTATCTAGTAAACACAAAACTAGAATACATTTTCCAATTACCATAGGAAGATATACATGTGCTTCATTATCCAAGGCAAAATATATTGATTATTAAATGATTTGAGTCACCATCTGATCATTCAATAATAGACCATATTTTTATGTGAGAGGTATGATTAATAACATTATTAGTTCCACTAACATGTACCACATTTTTAAGACTTTTGAATGAATTGTGATGATGAAACTGAAGTCAAAATTCATGATTATTCCTACTTCACTCTAGAATAAGTCATCAAATTTAAGATATCAAATTAAATTTGAAGATGATAAAGATGTTTTAGATCCCCTCTATGAATAATTAGATATTGAATCAAATCCTCCTCCACAAGTCGATTAGAACAAATCATAATCCACATCTCTAAAAATCAGGACTCAAATAGTGTTAAACATAACACTTAGATGGTCGAAGAATAAAGGCATCAATGTAGACAAAGTAGGTTTTCCCCACCAATAAAAAATATTGAGGTAGGCAATTTTCATCAACAATAATCAGAGGCAAACCCTATTATATAGGAGAAGCAAGTGAAAATAGTGGAAATTCAAGAAGAAATATTTGAATTACTCCTAGAGATTACTTGAGTGCAAAAATTACTCAAGCTAGAAATCAAAATGCTAGGGGAAGGGTCTTCAAGTACTCTTGGTATTTTTGTTACACTTGATACTCCTATTGTGAATATTTCTCATTCCTAGAGTTTAGTGTTGAGACTATCCAACACTTTTTGGTTGTAGATATTTCCCTATTGCCCCTTGCATCCACTCCTCCCCAAATGCATATTCCATTACCTATGTTTCTTTATAAATAGGTTGAGTTACTCTTTGTTTCAACTCCCAAAGCTACAACCAAATCACCTAAAAAATATCAAGGTGATGTTCCACCCATAAATCCTCAAGCTTTGGTAACCCATACCCTCCTTCAAATACTCAAATTTAACTAAAGCATGCATTTATACAACAATCATTAGCACAAAGGTTCTTGATTGGTTGAATGAAGTGGTGAAAAAGAGAAACAAAATAGTACAACTATAGGATTGATTTCAATGCTCTAATTCTTCCTAATCCTCATGTAGTAAATAAACCTAAACTATTTTCTATAATAATTACAGATGAAAAAGGAGAAAAATACATTGAAGTAAGGCATATAGTCCAGTCCTATTGGCACTAAATTAGATATTATTGGTGGGTATCTCTCCACTCTACTCTATCAAATATTTCTACTACTACCCTATAATCCTTAATCCCCTATTAATTGGAGGGCCATTTGATGAGTCAATCATGATGGAGAGCCTCCCCCACCATCACCCCCTATATATCTTATCTTATCTTAAGCATAGTGAATACTTATTATATTTTATCTTATCTATCTATGGGCCCCTCCCACTATAGATATACTATGTTTTCCCACCCTATAAACTATTGCAATATCTCTTCCATCTCTCCCAACCCAATATCAATCTCTCTACATTTGTATGTTCAAGAAGACCCCATTTCAAAATCATTCAATAGATACATACAAAAAATGGGCATTGACTATCAGATATCCAAAGTGAATCTTGGTAAAGCTACTAGAGGAGTTGGAAAACATGCAATCCATGATTGGCACACTCTTCAAAAATATGGATCAAGATAAAATCACCGAAGAAAACTAAAGGAAATTTTTGAAAAACTTACATCAATTTTGCATAAGTTAGTGAGGGTAATTCAATCGTATTTTTCTTTTGTTGTTTGTCAGATTTTAGATTTTGAGACGTTGAATGTAGCCAAGGAAATTGGGCACATGGGGAGAGAAACTAAAGAATGGTATGAGAAATTGACTTAGTAAGGAATCAAAACAATAAGTGAATCCATGATTATTTATGTTGAGATCCAATTTGAATATATTATTACAAAATAAATTGAAGATAACTATGAAATTGTAGTCAGAAAATGGAAACAAATGATGCCAAAACTTAAAGTTTTTTCTAACTTTGGTCCAGATTCTCTTCTCATAAGAGTTATAAAACTAGAAGATATTATATATCTCACTACATTCCTAGGTGCTGCCAAGTTTTGACTCCACATTATTGAAGAATATGTGAATAAATTTAATAAATCATAATCCATAGCAATTAATTCAATAAGCAACATACAAGGAATAATTGAGAAACTTCCTTATTCATTTATAGATGATAACAGGATAGTTATTCCAAGGGAAATAATTATATAATGATTTTTAAAATTGGTTGAAAAGGAGATGACTCCTAAATATACATTAAATTATGAATCAATCTAGAGATTCATCAAATATCGAGTCTCTCTTGACAATTTTGATAAAGATCTGAAGAAGCTTTGATGAATTTCATGTAAAATGATTTAATTTTTATGTGATGTGGAAATTATTTCACACATTCAGAAGGATTTTCTAAAGACAAATTCAAGGAAACTATGAATAATTTTGATGAATACAAGAAAAGATGAAATAAGACAAAAAACAAGAAGAAGAGGTCTAGATCATGTTTGATGATGAAGATGAATAGATAGTACTAAAAATTCATAAACTCTGATACTTGTAAATTATCAAATTCATTTCTGAAATCTCGAGTTGCATATTTATAGATAATTTTTTCAATTTTATAGATACTTTTTGCAAGTTTCAAGTTGTGCAAAATTATCAAGTCACTTTTGCAAGTCATGCAAAATTACCATCACATTTTTGCAACTTTAAAGTTGTGTTTTTTGGTCAAAACACTTTTGCAAGTAGTCTAAACTTTAAAAAATGTGGTTATGTAGTATAACCACCCATTGTAAGTTATAAATACAAGTGTTAAAGTATTTTGAAGGTATTTTTGACATGATGAGAATTTTTTGGCAAGAATAGAAGGAAGAGATTGTATTTTCAACTTGTGAAAAAAACAATACAAAGAGAGTTTTTAGGACTTTGTGCCAATTTTTTTACAAATAGATAATATATGTGTGTATGTTATTTTATTTGATTCTTCTTCTTCATGTTACTAAATTTCATTATTAGATAGTCGATAAAAGTGAAATGTTTATTGTAAAATTTCTTTTGAACCTACAATATAAATTTTTCATTATTGTGAAACCTTGGTGGGGATAAAAATAAAATTTATATCTACTTTTATTGGGAAAAATAGGATTATTGTTTATCTCTTTTTATAGTGTTATTCAATATTCTTAGCGTATGTATTTTGTTCTTATGTTTGGAATATGTCTTTCCTATCTCATTTTGATGATAAATGTTTCCTATGTTAAAATATTCACTTTTGGATTATTCTAGTGAGTTTATGTGTTTGGCTACCTAGAATTATCATTTTTATTTATATTTTATTTTCATATATTTCTTCCCTTCACCATCATTTCCTTACATTACCCTTCTACCACCTTTTCATACTTTATGGTTAAAAGTACAACCCCTATAGAAAATATTTTATTGTAAATAGATTTATTTCTTGCATCCCTTTTATTTTCAATAAAATTAGCTCCACCCGCTAATAAAAGAGGGACTTTGTCTTGACATTGTTGACCAAAATCTAGTATTTGTCCCTCCGACAAATTTTCTAGCCAACAATTTTTGGTGCCCATTGTGGGGCATGTCTTTATGCTTTTTGTGTAATCCACATATAACTTTTTCCCACATAACTCTCTCCATAGCTTAAGGGCATGTTCAACAACTAGGTATTGAGTGGGATCAATCTACACAGTCAAATATTAACTTTGATATCACATAGTGTGCTTGGGAGTGTGACAAGGTTAATATCACTTGATTTTAAATAATTTTGACAATATTGAACCAAGAATTAAACCATGAAAAAATAGAAGAATTGATTCTTGAGCATAGGATAGCTCATAGAGTTCATCAAGTAGCTCACAATCTTGATCATTAAACTATGTATATGACTATTATTGTGAACTAATATCCTGATCATCAACATGGTCTCAATTGGATAGAAGTTGTAGAATAGGATATTGCTTCAAGTATTAGATAGCTCACCTGGGGAAACAATACTAGTTACACTCAATTCAAAATTATCACTACATAAGGAAGAAGAGTAGCTCTAATGGCTTCCCAGATATCTTTTGCAATAAGATAATAGTTCAAGCTCTAGTACTTAAACTAAACTTTGATTGGTTAAGTGAGACACGAGGATATTTCTTCAAATTTATGAGTATTTATGTGGGATAATAGAACAAGTGTAGTTCAGTTTTCAAGAGTTATTGAAGTATTATAAGAATAGGAATATCATGTCATCTTGGCACAAAGACATGAAATAATAGTTGCATGAAGAGCATAATAAAGAAGATTAGCTCAGAGAGCACTCCAAATCCAAATTTCACCTCAGTGATAGTTGTGTTCCTTCTAAACTAGAAAAATGTGATTTATTAGAGCAAGTAAATATCAATGTAACACATATACCTTCTATCAGTTGTAATATATTTCTAACTTTAAGTTAAGTCCTAAGAAAAAAATTAAAATTAATAAATCGGTTTGTCTCCCAACTAATCCAAAAAAAGTAGACAACTGTAAAGTGGTTCAATAGTAAGTTAGGATCTTGTCCTCTTAGGGATTATTTTTTAATTTGGAAGTAGTTTTTATAGCCATAGAAGTACCATGGGGTAATACAATTGGGCCATTAAATCTAGGGTAGTTACATGAACTTCCAAAGGGTTCATAAAAAAACTTTTCAAAAAATTCAAGTGATGATAAACACCATCTAGATGAACATATTGTAGTTTTATTTGTAGCATGTAGAATCTTAGGGGTAGAACATGAAGACATTACAGTCAGATTTTTCATATAAACTCTTTAAAATGGAGCAGCTAACTGGTTCTACCACCTCCTTGTAATATCCATCAACAATTGGGACAACATGAAAACTAACTTTAAAAAAAAAATCTAAACTAACTAAAGATGGACATGCATTATTTGCACAACTTATTCAAATGAAGAAAGAGTCCTATGAACTTAGGAGAGATTTTGTGGCCAAATTCAATAAGATACCAAGGACATTCAAGCCAACAATATAAAATTAGATTTTTTTTTTTATAAACTCACAATCACCTAAAGTAAGTTACGAGTTAAGGAGAGTCAAATTAGTTGACTTAGAAGTAGCTCGGATGTTGACTATTGATGTAGAAGATACTATGATAATAGTTAGGAAAATAAAGAAAGAACCTTTAAAAGGTAAAACATAGAGCTCTAATTAGTCTTCAACTGAACATATTTTGCAAAAGATGGTCAATGTTATAACAATGTTAAAGAATTAATTGCCTCAGAAAACCATCACTCTTCCTTATCAAGATATTCCTAGAAGAAACTATGTGTTGTATCAAGGTAATCATCCCAGATTGTAAGCTCAGTAGCAAAATCTTACCATAAAAACACCTCTAAATTCAAATTCAAATGTTTTTGTAGACATTGTTTTGGAAATGGAAGAAATTTTTGGGTATGAAGAAATAGAAGAATAACTTGAAATATAAAATTTAGATCTTAAAGAATTTAAGACAAAAGAATCTGGTGGTGACTCTCTAACATGTACTTGTAATATGATCCAGGCGAAGACAATTATGATGATACCATTGGAGATATGAACATACAATCATTTGTAGTCTTTTTTAGAGTCCAAAATCAAAAAAAGAAACAAACTAAAAAATAGGAAAAAACTCCAAAAGTTATTATTTCATGAGGAATAGCATCACCTAGACAAATGAAATGAAAGCAACCAATGACAAAAGTATGTGAACCTTCCTAGACTATTGTTTCTAGTTATCTAAAAGGTAAATTCTCTACTAAAAGTGATGTGAATACCTCTCAATCCATTGAAATTTATTCTTATACTAGCTTACACACTTTTGATATAATTGAACATATAAATAAAACTAACATCCAAATGTCTCAAGGTGAGTATTTGAGGTCAAACCTCTACCAATTAAATAGTCTATTATAATTTATCAAATAAAAATATCTTAATAAAAAAAACATAAATGTAGAATGGAGACTTTCAAACCCCTCTTTTGTTAATCCAATAAACTCCATTGCATTTTTTAATTCCAAATCCATCAAGGTTGAACCCTTTTATATCTCCCTTTTCCTTAAAAGATGCAATGTCGTAATTGTATCATCGATACTGAAGCCTGTAATAGTGTTATGCCTATTAAAGTTTCCCATTCTCTAGGTTTGGCATGCACAAAAAAAATTGGCCATTATTATTCAATGGAAGCAAAACAAGTACTTTTGGTTGGTCAAATCAAAGACGTGAAAATTTCCTTTCCCTAAAAGAGAATAAAAATGACTATCCTAGTAGTAGACATCCCAATTGTTTACAGCATCTTGTTAGGAAGAAACTCTTACAAATAGCTTGGTGGTGAAACTTGGATAGATATTTCTCATGTTATGATTCCTATCAAAGGAGTTAATCAATGCCTAGAGCATGATTTAAAAACTAAATACATTGTGTAAAAAAAATTCTCTTCTTTTAGTAATATAGAAGAAATCTAAAGTTGAAATTAAAGATTTTATGATAATTAAATAAGCATGGGTATGAAAATAAGTTACATCAAGATTTATATGTAGGTGTTGGATAGATCATGGGAAAAAATTAAAAGCTTCTGAATATTGGCAATTGGAAATTAGATTCCTCGTCATCTTTTTCTTCTTTACATATGGAATAAGGTATTCTTATTAAAGGGTTGATTTCCTTGATTTTCTAAG
Organism: Torreya grandis; assembly: GCA_037957365.1. Taxonomy (NCBI): domain Eukaryota; kingdom Viridiplantae; phylum Streptophyta; class Pinopsida; order Cupressales; family Taxaceae; genus Torreya; species Torreya grandis. The sequence goes on along the minus strand of JARHVA010006973.1, from coordinate 423,972 downwards.
TCTTTGTATTATTTTAATTCAATGTCTAAGCATCTACTAATTTCTATATGAGATTTTTTCATGCCTTTTTGACAAAATATAATATACTTTTTTAAATTGATTTACACTTTTAATTGGACCTATGAATTAGATTTGGGACATAAATAGGGGACCCAATCCCTGAAATGCTCTAAATAAACACAAAGAGCCACCACTGGCTACAAAATTAACTCAAATACCCACATCCAACTTATAAAATCCAAGAAAGACTTAAACTTAGATGTGATTTGGCACAATCAGCCCACATAAACAACACATCTCATTAGAAATGTAATTAAATATTTTATGTGTGTTTATTCTTTCAATTAATGAAGGTATTCATGATTGTAATTATTCATCCTTATAATTTATTCTTTATTCTCTAATCTCATATTTTTCATCTTATTACTTTATATCATGCTCACTCTCCTATCTTGCATAATTTAGTAACTTCGTGTTTAAAGAGATAATAAATTAATCTAATCTATTTTGATGTATCACCTTCTTTTAAGCTGTAAGATATTTTTCTCTATTCCCTTTTACTTATAATATTTTATTTGATGTATTAGTTTATATTATATAACCAACTATTTATGAAGGTTGCTCTACAATATTAGCCCCAAGCTAGTAGAGCTTCCCAAATTGTGATTGTTATGCGGTTATGTTTATAATCAGACACATAAGAGTATCAACAATTTCTAGCACACATGATGGGACTTGAGTTCAAGGCTATGGATTTATCTTTATTATTGTGTTTTATATTATGATTATTCATGGAAGAATCACAAAAAATCAGCTCATTAGGAGAAAATGTCATAAGTTCCAAGTTGGTTTGTGTTTTTATTTGAGATTTTTGTTAAAATGTCAATCCTACACTTTTTATTATAGGTATTAGCTTCCACTAAGGTATTTTATATGTTTTTAGTTGTGTTGGATAATCATAAAACTTAGCTCTTTAGAGCACCTATCATCCACTTGGTGATTCTATTTGGTGCAAGCTCAAAATCTCTAGTTATGAAGACCTTATTTCTAATTTAACTTTTCAATTTTGAAGTATTGGAAAATATGCATTGAATAATAGGGTTAATAAAAATATCATAACATATTATTTGCCCATAAACCAAAGTCTACTCCTAAAATGTGATGGCTAATCCAAGAGTTATTCTTTTTATGTCATGGATTCTAGTGGTCCATTAAACTTACAGTAGTGCAATAATATTCTCAAATCGACACTTACAACACTCCATGACTTCTATGGAGATGGATTTATATTGATCACATTAAAAATGTTGTTAATTTGTATTCAGTCCACTACATTGTCAATGATGATGATGTTATTAAGATTTTAGCTGCCTTATTCAATAGAGAATCCTTAGAATGGTATAGAGGTGTGTTTGCTAACTTTGTGTATATCTGGGATGAGATAGGACTTTTTCTACACAATCAATTCAAATAAAGGGTGGATGATCTATCTCTAATTGAGCATTTAGCTACAATCAAGAGGGCTTTCCTGGAGCATATTTTTTATTTCAACCTCTAATTTAAAATGATGTTGGAGAGGGTACCTATATAGGTTTGTATATTACCAAATGTGGTCATTTTAGTTTTTTTCAAAACTTTTGACCCAAACCTTGCTATGATGTTATAGTCATTATGAGGAAAACTCATTTCATAAGCTTTTTATCTTGTTATATTAATTGAAAATAGCCTCATAAAAGTTGGAAAAGTAGCTCCTATACCTACAATATGCTTGCTTCCTTATAATTTTAGTCACACACAAACTTCCTAATGCTCCCATATACATATCGTGAGTCCATTGTACCATTCATCTCAAGTTGAATCAATGAGACCTAATTCATTGGTTGAGATGAAAACCCTAGTTGCAAAATTTTCCAATGAGTGTTTGATTTAAAAAACTAATTGGTCATCCAAGACATTCAAAGGTCCCATTATAACAATGATCAAAATATGCATGCCTACAAAAATCCAAAGAAGTTCCATGTTATTTTAATTCAATTTTCCCCCAAGTCTTAATAAGTCCAAAAGTTAAATTGGTTAATCTCCAGTGTATTCCTTGAAATAAAAGAGAGTTGTGCTTAAAGGATTTGATTGAAGAAGAAATGATCATGCATGAATTTTGGTCACCATAAGGATGAAATTTAGGATGAAGAAATGTCTCCCTTGAAATAATTGACATGGAAAATAACACTTGAACAACCTTTGGAGGCAGAGGAGAAAATTTATTCTAACAGTAATGAGGATTTGAGCTCAAATTTTGGTTAGGATTGCTTTCTCTTTGATCATGAAAAATGGGAAGAAGAAGAGATAGAGGAATATAATGAAGAGGACTCAATCTCAACTTGTAAAAATTTTGAGAATCCCAATCATAGGGGAGAATCCATGAAGCCTTGCTTAAAGGAAACTTTCACCATTAGGTTCCAAATGTCCTTAAAGACTAGCACAGAGAAACCATTGGTCATGATCACAACAAAGCATGAGGAGGAGCCAAAATTTGTAGAATCTTGGCCTAGCCTACCATTTGGGCCAAATCATAAAGATGGATATGAAACATGGAGTGAATGTTAAGTTAAAGTTGATTATGTGGAAAAGGAAGAATCACAAATGCATAAATACCTCATCTTATTATCAGTTTGTTCTTTGAATATGGTTAATGTTACCTCTAAATTAATCTCATGGCCCAATATAATAAGGCAAGGAAATTACTTTGGTTTTAAAGTAAGTGGGTTTATTTTAACTTCACCCATGATATTTTAGAGTAATATTTTCAAAATTTTACATAATAATATGCTTATGCATTACCCTAAATAGTTTTAGTTGAAGCTATGCATGCATTTTATTTTTTGTAAATAATTTTTGGGTAGAAATTTAAAAGAAAAAACTTTTAGGAGTTAGAGAAGTGAAAAAAATTGTGCTCGGTATTCAATTATTATGTTGATAACAAGCTAGATCAATTTCAGAGCATCTGAATACCAAATGAGAGAGAATTTAATAGCTAAAGATTTCCTTTTTTACAAAAAAAACTTTAGTTTTCCTAGCCAAATTTCTTCTTCAATAAGATATCCCTCTTATTGTTGATATGCTTTAGATTTAATGGGGGGGGTCCATTTGTTATAAAATAAGGTAATGCCACAAAGGGAAAATAACTTATGCCATTAAATTAAATAATTATCCTTTGGTCATTGATATCTAAAAGATGATAAGAGATAAAATGCCTTAGTAAATTTGTTAGCCATAAGTTGAGCAAAGAATTCAAAGGACACTAATCAGGTAGGAATTACTTTACAAGATATGCTAGAGCCCACATTTTATTTATTCAAATGCTTTTCCAAAGTCAAAAAGATATTAAAGAAAAAAATAAGGAGTTCATGCCATTGATCTACCTTTGAAATCAATGATAGGAGCTACTTTGAAGAGGACACAAGGTATATAAGAGCCATTGAAATCAATGATGTCACCTATGAAAAATAGCTAATGCCATTAGATTAAGAGGAAATGTAGCTAATTTTTGATCTATTTGACAAAGTAGAAAACTTTGTAAAAAAATGAAGCTAAAATACCTAAAGAATTCATGGGCCATTAGAATAAAATTTAGAAGCTCAGAGATCTCTCTTGATTTAGATCTGACAGTAGGAGACATTTTTAATAAAATTATATGATGTCATATGCTCAAAATACCCTACCACCGTTAGATTAAAATAAAGATCTCCCACCATTGGATTTTCAATCAAGGATTTTAAAAACTTAAAATAATTAAAAGATCATGATAAATGGCCCACTAAGCTAAAATAATGAGTTGAAAGAACTGAGAAGCCCTTACAATCATTAGATCTACTTAGGATCTTATAGTAGGAGATATTTTTGAGAGATTGAGCTGATGTCATATCTTAGAAATTACCCATGTCATTAGATCAGGTTATTCAATGCTACCCTCCCATTGTCCAATTAACAAAGGAGCTTACAATCAGTAATAGATGCATAACTAGCTTTCAACTTATAAAACACAAGCCAAACCTAAATTGTACAAGGAAATATAGAGTTCAATATCTGAATAGATTTTTTGGATAGAAGAAGCATAGAAATGATACAAAATTCAAAGCAATTTTGAGAGGGGTAAAAATCAACTAAAACTAAATATTTCATGGTAGTCTGAAGGTGGAATAAATCTCAAATTGGCATTGGTTTTTATCCCATCCTATACCACAATAGGGAATGTACATAGGATGTTGACTTGGGATCCTACAAGGGGCACTGCCCCCTGACCCCATTAGGGGATGTCACCCAAAAACCCTCACTTCCAAGTTTCAAAGATAAAATAAGAATTGATGGTTAACCACATAGACATAAAAGAATTTTTTATGACTCCTATTCCCAAAGAATGTTGATAATTATTGGTTCAATGCTTAGCAGGAAAGATTTCACTAAGAGCTGCAAAAATATTGAGAAATTTCTACACCACGCTTCATTTATTTCTCAAGCTTTATTTAATTATCTGAGCTAAAATAGAGTTATAAGCTAAAGCTTAAAAATTATATAAGGATGTAAAATATTTGTTCAAATTTTCTAAGATCTTAAGCTTTATTTAAATGATGGGTTCACCCACTCATTTAAATAAGGAGCCCATATATCAAAATAAAAAACTTTGTAACTAAAAAGATTAACTACTAGTAGAAAAAGGAGCTCAAAAACTTTATTTAAATATTCAAAAAGGAAAGCTTCCACTTCCTTTAATAATATAAAATCAAGATAAATTCAAAATGTAAGATTTTATGACAAGTAAGGAAACATAGACATGAAAATAAGTTACAACAATCCAAAACTACAAGAGTTGGATAGAGCATGGGCAAAAAATTAAAAACTTTTTTACATTTACAGCTAGGTATTTATAAATATGTAATCTTCTAAAAGGGTTAACTTATTAGATTTGATAAATCTTTGTATTATTATTATTTAGTATATGAGCCTCTACTACTTTTTATGTGAGATTTTCTTCAATCCTTTTAATGCAATAAAATGTTATATGTGTGTTTATTATTGCAATTGATAAAGGTACTCATGAGTGTAAGTGTTCATCCTTATACTTTATTCTTGCTTCTTTAATCTCATATAGATTAGATATCACCTTTTGCATCCTATTAATTTATATCAGGTTCACTCTCATACCTTTCATATTTAAGTAACTATATGTTTGAAGAGATAAGAAACCAATCCAATATATTATAATGCATCACATTCTTTTAAGATATAAATTCTTATTTCTCTATTCCCTTTTTCCTCTACACTTTTATTTTATGAATTAATCTTCATCCCATTGGTCTAGTGCTTCATCAAGGATTTATCTATGCAACTCATATATTCCAAAACCAATTTATTCTTGATTATTTTGTAAGATATAGTTATTTTTAATGGGTTTGGAATCAAGCTCTTTTACATGATACTCAGTAATTGGTTCAACTAAGATCTTAATAATTGTCTCATATCTTTTTTTAAGAACCATATGTGACAAATATAAGGACAATTAGCCTCTTATCTTGGCTGTGAATCCTCTTGATAGACATAATGCAAAGGTTGGGGGCAATTTAATGACTGATATATCTTTTGGGACAACAATGTTAAGATAAGCTTGTAAACTGAATAGTGCTAACTTTTTTTATAGAAAGGCCATCAAATTGAACAACTCCTATAACATCATGGGTGTAACTAATATGTAAATCATCAACTATTTTATTGGGCATCATTGAACTACTAGTTCTTAAATCTATCATAAATTATGAACCATATAATTTCCAATAATTAGACACTTATAGAAAGGAGGAGGTTTCACTTTATGAAAAAGCTTGGTATTCATTGTTTGATATTTTCTTAAAATCTCATTATCTTTCCTTTTCAATTTAGTCTCTTTTCACTTTACTTTAAAATATATGGATTTTTGTTTGAGGCTTCTTGCATCAGGTCCATTTGTCCAAGCATGGACAAAACATCCCACATAGAAACATTTGCAAAAGTTTTCTTCATTTGTTCCATAATGTTGATTGGATTTAAAGTTGAAATATTTTAGGATTATAGGCTATCCATTCCTTTTTTTAGCATCTAAAACATAGGGTAGGTCCCCTTTGGTTACAAAATTCTTAGATGAATTATTTATAATCAAGTTTTAGGTGGCTTGCTATGCAATGATACTTATTTAGATATTAAAATATTTAATATTTCATCTCTATGTGTGATTCAAAGGTCTAAAATTTATTTGTCTAGTATGGATAGGAACTTGAACATCTTCACCTTTATCTCTGCTCCAATCACACCTAGCTCTGACTTGTTATGTTTGACTATCTTCAAGGTCCATTTCTCTTGGTCTCTTTATAAAATTGACTCCCTCTACTTGGGATTTCAATCTCCTTACCTTATTAAAGTAACCTCTCATGCATTTAGGTTTTTTTATTCAAGCTCTTAATATCATAATCATGTATTCTGCATATCAAATTGCCTTAATATTTCCCCATCTTCTGACTACAAACTTGGTTCTCACAATGGCTATATATACTCAACATGTGATTTAAAGTGTCTTAGTGCTATGAAGGTTCATAGGATTATTCAATTGATCAAACCAATACTATTTGATCACCTGACCAATCTCCAAAACCTTTCAACATAACTCTTTACCACATAGACTGCTCCTTCTCTTAAACAAGGTCTCTTACTAGCCTTTTTTAGGCCTAATCTCATAATATGGGTAGGTACAGATTAAGTTTAAAAAAATAAATCCTTTATAAAATAAATTATATGTCCTTCTATCTCTCTTTGAGGTTTGATGACTCAATTCCACTCCTAAATCACTTTTTTTACTCCTTTAAGTCTCTATTTAGGACTATTAGGCCTTCCTTTACTCTTAGTTACACACAATAGATTATATATGTACTAATCTCTATGGAATAAAATAAAAACCTCAAAAATATCATTCTAAGCCTTCAAAACTATCTATACACCAAATTTTAAAATGTTTCACTAGGTAAATCTTCCAAAAATCAAAATTCTATTTTGAAACCCTAGAACAAGGTTTGCCATGATTGTAACAAGTTGAGAAGGGATAAATTGAAGTTTTAAGATTACCAAAAGGTTTTAAAAAATTTAAATGAATGAACAAGTTCTATGTGGATACTATGCATCTTTATATTTTGTATGGACCCTTCTTTTGATGCCTTTGTCAGTCAATTTACTCTCCCTTTAGGTTTGACTATGTGCACAAATACATTAACCTATAGGTCTTTCACTATTTTTCTCACTTTGTAGTATTGAAACAACTAAAAATAAGTCAATCAACCTTATGAGCATGAATATTAAATGCTTTCAAATATATAAATGTGAAATTTACCAACCTACCAACAATCTTCACTAATCTTTATGCATGTGCAGGTTTGTTTGGTCACAAACACAGAACATCAGAATTTACAAGTTAATTTATCATAAGTGACTTTGTATATAATCAAACAAAGACTATAACCATCTTAAAAAACATACCTCAAACATAATAATATTCAAAAAAATATTTAAAGATGTTTCATCTATATACCTTTCTCCATTACTTTGCTAATACAATCATTACATTGCATATATACAAGGAAATAAGGATAGTAGCATTAGATTCCAATGACAAGAATTATTCTATCCATTTTATTTGGGTTCTTATCCATTTATCTTTGGATTTACCCATTTAATTGACTCCAACAAAATCATTTCAATTTCTTTTATATCTTAAAATTGATCTAACTCTCAACTCCCTTATGAACATTGGGAGAATGTTAACTAACCTACCTTCTAAATTGAACACTACAATGACTAATTATGTGACCTATATATGCATGGAAACCACCTTGACCAATTATTATAGCCTATTCAATAAAAATTACAATGTTTAAACTTCATTATACATTTATGAAGTCTCTAAACCTTGACATAAGGGTTTAAAAATTCAAATCAAGAATTTGACAGGAAAATGCTTTATGAACTACAATTTAAATTCTAAAGACCTCTATGACTCCTAACCAATAAAAATACATTTTTAATGACCTCTAACAACTATGAAAACTCAAAATGGAGATAAAATAAAGATGCCCCTACATCATACTACCAAGAGGCAGAAGAAACTTTCCTTGAAAGTTGTAACAAATCTTGCTTTAATGTACTTCACAACTGCTCTCCTTATTGATTTTTTATCTTCTTTACATGGCCTCCTAGATCCCAAGGCCTACTTGAGAAATGTAATCGTCCTTATCTCTTTACCACTCCTGAAACTAATCTCTCATACATATGTACATGCTCTCCAACTCCACACTTGTATTTATTCCTTCATCTTGTTATCTTCATATAAGCTATACCTGTAATGAATAATAAATCATTAATGAAAAATTGTCTCTCCTCATGCCTTTTAGGCATATTCCAACTCACCTCTTTGATTTCATGTTAATCTTATTGATAAGCACATTCATGTGCCATGTATGGTTCATTCTTCTTATTTGCATCAGCCATCATCTCATCTTATTATTCTCCTTGTATGGTTTCTCCTTCATTTTCAACTTGAACTTCAACATTAATACCTAAAACATCATCATGTAGAGTGTCTTCTTGTTCTTGACTACTCCTTGCCTTCATAAGTTCTCTTATCTTATACACCACTACTGCATGCCATAGGTATATGTTTTCCTTTGTCATTTCCTTCACCATTTCTCTATATATTTGATGAAGATCAAAGTTATGTTCTTTCTTCAAGGCTTCATACACACTAGAATAATCCTCATACCTTTTCTTGTTCTACTATCTCAATGCTCCTTTATCTTCATTTTCATCCTCTTGAGTGAGGATCACTTCACGTTCCATGATATCTTTCCTCATAGATGGTTGACCTTCTTGTTCATCTTCTAACATCAAGACTCTATCTTGAGCCTCTCATTCCTCTTGGTTCCTCTTGAACACTACTTGGTCAAATGTTTCCTCTTACTATTTATTACACCCATGCATTGGCCCAACTATCTCATTATCTTTATCAACTCTCATACTTGCATACACACATACCAAGACATTATTAGTTTGAAATTTATGAGGCTTGATTTCCCCCTTCTCCTTCTCCTTAGGCTACTTGTTCAATAATTTCAATTATCTTTTCACTTTGTACACTTTTACTTGTTTTTTCTTCTTCTTCACCATGTCCTTGAGAGACCATCTCACTCTTGTTCTAATCTCAATTGAAAACTTTGGTCTAATTATTTCCAAATCTTTCTCTAACTCTATCAATACTTTCTTCAACTCATCAATCTCTCTCTTCACAACTTCCTCTTGCTTTACTTATGGCCATATTATTATTTCAATCCTTTTATCTACCTTTCACTCTTTTCACTCTCTCTCTAGGTCTCACCTTGACCTTTCTCTTCTTCTTGACAAGCCTAACTACGTGTCCCCTTGACCTTCACTTGGTCTCTCTATCTCCTTTGAGCTTTCACTAGCTCTCTTCTTTATATCTCTAAGCCTCTTAGATTAAGGGATTTTCCACACAATAATTATTGTTCTACCTCTCTCTCACATACATGCAACTTTCTTTATAAATCTCAAAACATCCTTCAACATTCTTTCAATGAATTGATCAGATACATAACATGAAATCAAAAACAAATTTTTACCTTGTCTTTATGTAAACCTTATTCATCTTATTCCCAATAAAATTATCACTATGATACCATATGATGCATAGGTCTACAATTTATTTGTCTATTATGGATAGGAACTTGAACATCTTCACCTTTACCTTTGCTCCAATCACACCTAGCTCTAACTTGTTATGTTTAACTATATTCAAGGTCCATCTCTCTCGGTCACTTTATAAAATTGACTCCCTCTACTTGGGATTTCAATATCCTTACCTTATTAAATTCACCTCTCATACATTTAGGTTTTGTTATTCAAGCTCTTGAAATCATAATAATGTATTTTGCATATCCACTTACCTTAATCTTTCCCCATCTTCTGACTACAAACTTGGTTCTCATAATGGCTATATTTACTCAACATATGATTTAAAGTTTCCTAGCGATATGAAAGTTCATAGGATTATTTCCTTGATCAAATAAATCCTATTTGATCACTTGACCAATCTTCAAAACCTTTCAAAACAACTCTTTACCACATAGACTACTCTCAGATAGGGTCTCCTACTAGCCTTTTTTTAGGCCTAATCTCATAGTACAGGTAGGTAGGGATTAATTTTGAAAAACTAAACCCTTTTTCAAATACCCTCTATGGCCTTATATCTCTCTTTGAGGTTTTATGACTCAATTCTACTCCTAAATCACTTTTTCTCACTCTTTTAGGTCTTTATTTAGGCCTATTATGCCTCCCTCTACCCTGAGTTACACATAGTTGGTTATATACATACTAATTCATATGAAATCGAATCAAAACCTCTAAAATATCATTGTAATAATTTAAAACTATGTATCTACCAAATTTTATAATGTTTCACTTGGTAAATATTCTATAAATCAAATTTTTATTTTGGAACCCTAGAACAGGGTTTGTCATGACTGTAACAAGACAAGGGATAAATTGAAGTTTTAAGATTACTAAAAGGTTTCAAACACTTTAAATGAATGAACAAGGTCTATGTAGAAACTTTTCATCTTTCTTCTTTATATGGACCCTTCTTCTGATGCCTATGTCAGTTAGTTTACGCTACTTTTTAGTTTGATTATGTGCACAAATACATTAACTGCAGGTCTTTCACTAGTTTTCTCACTTTGTAGTATTGAAAAAAATAAATAAAATAAATAAAATAAATAAACTTTCTAATAATGAATATTAAATTATTTAAAACATATATATGTGTAATCTACCAACCTTCCAATAATAATTACCAATCTTTATGCATGTGTAGGTTCATTTGGTCACAGAACATAGAATATGCAGGGTTTGCAAGTTAAATTCTCATAAGTGACTTTGTATATAATCAAAAAAATAATATAACCATCTTTATAAAAATACCTCAAATGTACTAATATTCACAAAAACTTTAAATACATTTCATCTATATACCTCTCTCCATTACTTTGCTGACACAGTCATTACATTGCATATATACAAGGAAACAGGGACTGTAGCATTAGATTCCAATGACAAGAATTCTTATATCCATTTTCTTGGGGTTCCTCTCAATTTCTCTTTGGATTCACCCCTTCAAAAGACTCCAAAAAAATCATTTCAACTTTTTTATATCTCAAAACTGATCTAACTAACGCTTAACTCCCGTATGGACATTGGGATAATGCTAACTAACCTAACTTCTAACATGGTCACTATAATGACTAATTATGTGGTCCATGTATGCATGAAAACCACTTCATATATCCTAACCAATAAAATTACAATGTTGAAACTTCATTAGACATGTATGAATTCTCCAAACCTTGACATAAGAGTTTAAAAATTCAAATCAAGAATTTGGTAGGAAAATGCCTTATGAACAACAATTCAAATTCTAAACACCTCTATGACTCCTAACCAAGACCAATAAATTATAAATGGCCTCTAACAACTAGGATAACTCAAAATTGAGAGAAAATGAATATGCCCCTCCATCAATGTGTCTTTGCAATGTTAACCTCAAAAATAATTGGGATCTTCTTAGTAGTTGTTTCTTTAGTGTTTTTTTCTTTGACCTAGTGATGTAATTTGTATTTGAACATACACTAGAACCTCTACCTTAGTATTTGGAGCATCAAATTCATCAACTAGATAGTTGACCAAGTTTGTCTCAATAATCTCTAGTTATTAAACTTTTTCCTTTTCAAATACCTGAATCAAATCATTCTCACCATCAAGGCTTATTCTTGAGTTCCATAAGCACAATTATTTGAGTAATGCAACATATTACATGGAAAACACCAAAGCATTGATTTCTTTACCATATTATTTTATATTGTGACTATAACTCTATTAGGTTTGGTAATAGTTGGGTATTGTTGCAAGGGTTTAGCCAGTACATGAACCATTTCCTATTAGCTTGTAGCTTATTGTGATTAAAAGTTTGGTTGTAAATGTAATATGTCATGTGATCATTTTGAAATAGTTTCTTTTTTAGGGTTATTATATAATTAGATACATTCCTTCATATATATTTTTTTCATCCATTTCTTTAGGAATTACTTTGAATTTCTACAAGTGTTGGATTTGAATTAGGGCCTTATAGTTCAGTAGGTAATTCAATAGGATTGTGAATCTCTGGGAACAAAGGCATTGATGACCTAAGATATAGATTGCATAGTTAGATTAAACTATTTTCAGATTTAACATTAATTTCATAATCATCTAGTGTAATTCTACCTCATATAGATTGTATCATCATAGAAATGCTAGAATCTAAGGATCTGATGTAGTATAGGAAGCCATGTCATTTGAGAAGAAAAATTTTCTTGCAATTCGATCCCAAGTTTTTCAAAATATTAGCTTAAAATCATATATATTTTTTAGTAGGAACCCTTTTCATAGTGGGCGGTTATTCTAAAAGAGACAAGTTATTTTTTTATTTCAATTGCTCATGTAGATTGGCCCCTAACTGATACCAAGTGTGTATACTATTTATAGTCATATTTCTATACAATTAAAATGCTCTTCCTCTCACTGATGAAGCTAGTAGATTAAATATTATGTCATCATCTATAATGTGGTGTACTACATAATGGTTGGAAATATCTTGGATATACTCAATAGGGTTGAGATAAATCTCTCCTATGAAATAAGAAATTATTTTTAAAGCTACCATGGGTACAAGATCATATTCTAGAAGATTGAAAAGGATTCCATTGGTGAATGAGATAAAAGGTTGCATCCTTTGATAAGCCATGAGAGCTATCAGGTGGATAAATATACGAGGTATAATAAAGTGTCTATTTTTTGGTGGCATAGATTGAGTCCTAGAAGAAGGAGAAATAGAGATGTAGATCTCTAATTGATCTACTCCTTCTTGAAGAGAATTGTAAAAACTCAAAAGGACCTTTATTTTTCATTGAAGTTCTTGTCTTAATTCATCTCATAGGCTAGGTGATTGGTTTTTGGATAACATATGCTAGATTAAAAATGCCTAATCTTCAGGTGATAGTGTTATTTGATAGATACAAATAAAAGCTAGGACTAGACAATCTTAAAATCATGAGGATTTATAAGAAGCTTCTAAACCATGTCTTACAATGCATGCCAAAAACTATTAATATTCTAAAAAAATTGATATGAATGTTACCTGCATATCAATCACAACATGGGAGGTTTTACTAGCATGAGACTAATCTTGTATAACCCATATAAAGATAATTGATTATGTTGCTATTCAAATGGATAAAAAAAATATTTTAATAAAAAGAGGAAAGACAAATAAAAATAAAAGAGGTGATACACCAGAGTGATTGGATTGATTCTCTATTTGAATAAACATGAATGAACTTAAATATGCAAGAAATGAAATTAAGCATAATGTAATTTAATAAAACCTAGAGGTGAGATATAATCACAATATGGGAATGATATTATGTAATCAAGACAAGGCTAGAGGGTAGACAAACAAGAACCACAAGATCTTTTATCAATTGTAAGAGTGATCACACAATTAGCATTTTGTTTCATTATAAAAGCTCAAATAAATTATTAAATAAAAATAGCTAAGACTTAAACATTTTATTACAAGAAAACAAGTCTTACTCTCAATGAAAGAAGTAACTCTTTACTTTTTAATACTATATTACAATTTATATAATAAAAAATAAGAGATGAATTAAACACTCTCAGCTACTGAGGACAAGAGTATATGAGAACACTGTTACATACTTTCTCCTATAATAATTCAATCATGTTTCCATAGCTATGGTGGCTCTCAGATTGCATTTTGTATAGGTGTGTTCAATTAATTACTCAATATTTTCTACTTCTATTGGATTGCATCCACATGCATACTTGATTTGTTGGACTATAACAACCCGTGTTATCCTGACAATCTTAAAATCCAAGGCCCAACCACTGTGAAAATTATAACTTAATTTTTCTTTGGGAATTATTTCATATATCATATCTACACATGAGTATTTTATCTTTATCCAATTGTATAGTTAATATTTCTAGTGCCTACATGCAATTATCCTTATTTCATATCTTGATTTTCTAGCTTCCATTATCCTAAATTTGTTGCTTTGTAAGCCATTTTATCTGATAATTGGATGGTTGGAAATCAATGCTAGAATGTTGATCCAATGGTGTGAGCTAATTTTACTTGGTGTTGTCATCCTCTCATTCTAAAATACTTCATGTCATTGATCCCTGCAAATATTTATTTTACTTATCCATTGTTTAAAATTTATTTGTAAAATATTAAGGAATTGAGTTATAAGCCCGTAGTCACTTTGTTATTTTAGTAAAAGATAATAAAATCATGTCGACGTAAAATAAGGTTGATAATTTTATTTTTAGAACTAGGAGCTATAAGTCTTCAAAAAATGACTACAAAATTGAAAGGAAGCATTTACGCTTTATCAAGCCATATGTGAAATTGTAGTGGGAAAGAAGAAGTAGCATGACAAAAACTATTTTTGCTTAGATGGATTTTCCAGAAGCTCTATATAACTAAGAAGCAAATAACAAGAACCCAACTTCATTTAACCTTTTTATATTGTGTGAAATATGGTGTAGACATAAAAATATGAGTGATGTTCAATAATGTAGCATATAAAATCTACACTTGCTCTTTCTAAATCAATTTAAAATTGATTTAATTACATTTTATACGCTCTCAATAGCAAACCAACAAATATAAAAAATTAAAAGAAGAATAGTAGTTTCTAAGAGAATTGGCTAGTTCCATAAGAACATCTCACAAAGTTAAGGTAAAAATGAGCTCGCCTCCCATCCTCTTACTATCATTAGGGGACTATCATAAGCACCCTCAATCCAAGGACTCCCATTACATATCATGTATATTATTATACAAAAAAAATTAAGTTATAAAGGATGTTTTGGTAAATTTTAAATGGAAAGATAGACTAGACAACACCTTTAGTTTATCACCTTGTCTTACAAACTAAGAAATACTTCCTATGCTTGCACCCAAACACAAGAAATAAAGTATTTCCAATGAAATATTCTTGAATGAATTTTTGATAAGAATATAAAATCCACTTAGATGAGTTTTCACTACTAACTTCAAAGGGATGATAAAATTATGGGTTGGGGATAATCATTTGCCCTTTGTCCATCATACCACAATAAATCAAGCCCATGCAAGAAACATAAATTTGCACTTTAAACACTCTAATGTGATCATCAAAATAACAAATGAAAGGGTTGGGGGAATCTTCTCAAACCCCCTTAAGAGGATCCAAAAAAATAAGTGGCTCTAGGCCCAAAACATGTACAAATCAAGTAGAATAATGTAAGCCAAATGCCTTCCAAATGCATGAAAAGATTGAAATATTTCAATGAGAGTAACAAGAGATTATTTTTAAAAAATACATTAAACAAAAATTTGTACAATAATAGGCAAAATTATTGTGTATTAAAACAATTTACATTAAAGCTTCAATAAAATATATCCAAATGATAGCTAGTTTTGTGATCTTACTATTTAGGATGCCCCTTTTATCCACCATATATAATATCTCAACATATTCACCTATCTATGGGTGTTCTTATAACCACACATAAACCTCCTAAAAAGTATTAACAAATAGGATTAAATACTAATTATTCAATCATGTCCTACTAAATAACTATTTTATATAAACCTAAGATTAATACATAAAACTATGATGTACTAACCTATAAATATCCAACATTTCCCCATTATTAAAAACATAGTTCCAATGGAAAGGAACAATCATGCAATAGAAATGGTATATACTCTAATTTGAGACAAACAATGTTGAATGGGAACATATCTCCAATCCAACAAGGGGTAGTGGGTATGGCATCACTAAAACTATGATCAGGAATAGAGACATACATGCTAATCCAATATTATATAGATAAGAGTAGATAGGGACAAACATGTTATCTAGATTCTATAATTTTGAATGAAAAATATGGTTCACAAAGAGATCAATTAGATTAAGCCATAATGACCTTTAAAATAATAAAATAGGGACATACATGCTACTCACTACAAGTGTGACATGGGCTTCCACTTATATTTTGTGTTATTAATCTAGTTGGTTGGGCCTCTTTGAGTAGGTACAAATCAAGATAGTAATATTGGGTCCTCACTATGTCTTCAATGGGTTTTAGCCATCTCACTAAACAACGTGTTTTCAGTAATTGTAGTTGATCATTTCCACTTGACCATAAATAGTAAAATGGTCAATGGGTTTTGAGAATCATAAAATTGAATTAGGTTTGTTCATCACTATGATGTTGGAGTTGAATTTGACATTAAGAAATATTGAGGGTTTCATACAGCTTCCATGCTAAAAATAGGGTTTATGACTACAAGATAATGGCTAGTGGATTAGTTCATGTATTTAATGAATTCAAGTTCCATTATGGTGAACTCACAAAGTTGTAGGATAGTTACCAAGGCATAAAAAATGTGAATGGGTTTTTGGAAAAAGAATAAGAATAGAGTAAGAGAGGATTATAGTAACATGGTAAGAGAAAAGAAATGAGATTTTGGCAAAAGGATAGAGAGGATACAAACATCTACAACTAGAACAACAAATATTGCTATAACTAGGAAAGTAAAACTTTAAATTTATGTATAAATAATGAAAGGGTTTTTTGTTTATAGTTTTAGACTTTTTTGAGAGAAAAATAATAAAATATAGGGCACATGTTGGTAGATCTCTCTATAAAATTTAGGGTATGATATTTGCAGACCTGGGGATGGAATTTGATTTTATCCCCAGGCCTATAAAAATGATACTTGGCCTTTTTCTTTTTAACAATGTGAAAATTTATTAACTACCAAAATCCCCTCTATGAGACTCCTTCGTTGCACACATTTGATTTGTGCATGACTTAAGAGGTTATTGGTTGGTGTATATAGATGGTGTCAACTTTATCCTAGTAGATAGGGAACTCTGTATTTATACTTTTCCCTCAACTAAATTTTGGTTCAAATAACTATTTATAATAAGGGTATACTTTGTGCAGAACTATTTATTGTTTATTTTAGAGGGTTTTGTTATGCATGAAATAATAAAATCTTGCAATGATGTTCTCATAAAATATAAATCCATTCAAGGTCATTAGGCAGACTTTTATATGAAACCTATAACTGTAACTTATTTTTTTATTTAGTATTATGTCGTATTGATTTCCTTTTGAAATAGAAATAAATGTATTAAATATATACATATGTATATTTATATAAATAAATACATATGATAATGCGTAAATACATGATCAGGTTGTATATTTTAGTTGATTCATTTACAACTATAGGAAGTTAGTAACACTTTGTCACTGTC
Organism: Torreya grandis; assembly: GCA_037957365.1. NCBI lineage: Eukaryota > Viridiplantae > Streptophyta > Pinopsida > Cupressales > Taxaceae > Torreya > Torreya grandis. Next base: position 406,453 of record JARHVA010006973.1, on the reverse strand, counting down.
ATTAGTGATGACCTACATGAAAATTGGATACATTTAGTTATGAATGTATTGCATGGGTTAATTAAACACTATGATATCTAGTTGAGTTTTATACATGTCTCCTCTTAGATTACTTTGTACATTCGTAGTTACAAAGAGAATGTTGCAGACCTATAGTTGTATGTTTTAGTTGTAGATATTTGGTTGAGATATTCAAGCTTAAGGTAGATTTTGAATAAGTTATGAGGAATATATTGATATATGTAAAATTATACCTATATATATTCATATGTGTGTGTGTACTTACTTGTTAATAATATACAAGTTTGATAAATATACAAGTAGGTTTCCAAGAACTATACTAACAATTATATATATGATCAAATTTCTTCATTCTTGTTGACAATATACAAGTTTGATAAACACACACACACACACACACACACACACACACACACACACACACACACACACACACACACACACACACACACACACACACACACACACACACACACATTTGTTAAAAAAATTGTATTTCCTACTAACCACTTATTTTTTCAGTTTTTAGTTTTCCATTTTACTCCAACCAATCTGTATATTTTTCTTCTATGAAAAAGAAATTTATCTTCACTTTTATTCATGAGAACCTCCAATTTATGGTTTTAAATTCCCCTCTTTGCTTAGTTGTTGTTTAATAGTTTTCAAACTCAACAATTATATATATACATGTGTGTGTGTGTGTTTGTGTGGGTGTGTGTGTGTGTGTGTGTGTGTGTGTGTGTGTGTGTGTGTGTGTGTGTGTGTGTGTGTGTGTGTGTGTGTGTGTGTGTGTGTGTGTGTGTGTGTGTGTGTGTGTGTGTGTGTGTGTGTGTGTGTGTGTGTGTGTGTGTGTGTGTGTGTGTGCGTGTGTGTGTGTGTTATGCTTGAAAAGAGATATGTCATATGGACATAGTATTTTGGGATTATTGTTCTAAGTCCTATATGCATTTCTGGTTGAATGTGGAAGAATTATATATGACATTCATGACTTGAAACAAAGAAATTATTGAATGATGATTGTTTGTACCTTTCATTGTATGATTTTTTGAATTAATGTATGTTTTAATCTATATTATTTTACCATGATTTATTTATGAGAAATCATTGGCATGTTTCATATGATAGTTGGTGATAGATATATAAGTGTCATCTTTCAAATCATATATCTACCCCCTGATATCATTTGATAGTTTATGATTCATTATCAGAGAATTTATGTGAGTGAAATTGGCTTGGATTCATGTGAGATCTGATTTCTATAATGAAAATTTTAGCCCAAGTAATGTTATAATTGGGACATTATCATTCCACTGACTTTTAGTTTACATGTGTTTATTGATGTCATATTAGATAGGTGATTAGTTTACATTGTTTATATGACTGCTACATATATTAGTAATTATGCACACATGGTTTCTAGTTGATTTCTTGATATCCACATTATTCTTATTTACCCCTTCATTAAGGGAATGGCCACTCCTAGTGGAGATGTGTGTAGGAGATTGATGGCCTGTGGTTAGAGGTAAAGCACTTGGATGATGCTCTCCCACTATTCATCTATTCAACCATTTAAAACTATACTAATGGCTATAAATATGGATTTTTGAGTTGTTTTTTAGGCTCATTTGTATTCGTGTACATGTTATATTATATATTTGACTTTGTACTAAAATGTAATATGTAGTACATTATTATTTGTTAGATATTCATCACAGTAGTGTCTATGAGATTTGTAATTAAATTTGAAGGCTTGTTTATATTTGTATTGTGAATTATATCAGTGATTTATTATACTTGAATCTTTACACTTCATTTAATGAGAAATATTCATCTTGAAAACTGTTATAGGTTATTTGAAAACTAAATAGAACATTTATTAACCAGTGGTTGATAAATTTCTGTATTTATTATATCTGATACATTTATTAGTTAAACAATGAATTTACAGATAGTTATGGATGATTTTATATGTCAACTATTTATAGTTAAAAAATTGTGTAAGTTTTGATTAGCCCTATGAGGTTATAACATTATGGTATCAGAGTGAAGGTTAAATACTTAGACCTAATGAATCCACTAGCATAAATATATTTTCATAATTTTAGTGAGGAAAATGGCATGTGATGTATCGAATGGTGAGGGTAATTCAAATGCAAACCCTCAATGTGATCCTAATCAACTAGCAATAGAGCAAGCTATAAAACTTGATCAAATACTCACTGTCATGAATGAGACTAGAGACATGATAGTATCTCTAGAGTAATAAGTTCATGGACCTGGGGAGGAGGATCAATAAGAGGTTCCAAAAGAATAACCTTTGGAACAGGAAGAATTTCAAGATCATAGGTATGATAAATATTAGAAAGTATCAAGTAGCAAAAGCTCAAGTAGCTTCAGATCTTACAAGTGATATGAAGAAAGTAAACCCACCCAAGTTTGATGGTATGGTATTGGGTGATGGAGCTGAAGCTTGACTCACTAAAATATAAAAATACTTCAAGATTAATAATTATTTTGAGATAACTAAGGTCGGTTGGGGAGCTTACCAATTGACTAGTGAAGTAGCAACTTGGTGGGCTAATAAAAAGCTGAAGATGAACATTTATTCCACTACCATCACTTAAGAGTGGTTTATGACTCTTTTTATGGCACAATAGCTACACCAGTTGTATTTTGATTAAAAATTAATATAGTTTTAGAATCTGAAGCAAAGAGATTTATCAATAAATGAATGCTATGAGAAATTCACAAAGCTCTTGAAGTATGCTCTACAATATCAAAAAGATGAATATTTTCATATTAAAATTTTCATTATGGGATTAAAAACCCAAATTGGATGTGAAGTGGATGTGTATGGACCATCCACTATGGACCATGTCTTTGAGAAGGCAATTAAGCAAGAACAAAAGTTGAAATAACTTGTTGAGGTGAGAGAAAAATTCAAAAACATGTTTGGAAGTTTGAAGACACCCTTCAAGAAAAATAATTGGAAACAGAATGGGAATTCTAAAAATTGATTCAATAGCCAGAATGCAATATTTAGTAATGTTTCAAGGAATATGAAATCTAAAGGATTCAAGGAATTTAATTAGACTAAGAGGAAAGGACCACCTGGAAGAAGTTTTACATGTGGAGGAGAACCATTATGCTATGGATTATCTTCAATGGAAGATAGAAGGTAGAAATAAGAATTCATCCACCTCTACATCACTGTAGGGAACTTTTTAGTAGTGTATTCACATAACAGTCGACAATCATCAAGTAGAATTTCAAGCCTCTTCCATAAAAATACTAGGTACTTTGTTTGGGCATCCTAGTTTTAATAGATATAGGAACCACTAAATGTTTTATCTATTCTATAATGTTAAATAAATTATCTAGAAAAGTTAGTTTTATGGAAAATAATTGGTTAATTTAGTATGGAAATGAATCCAAGGTCAAGGTTGACAGATGTTTTGTTGAGGCTGAAATAAAATTGTCAGAATTCACTACGGTCATTGATCTTTATGCAGCAGCACTAGGTTCATAAGATGTGATTCTATGAATGAAATGATTTACTAAACATAAAGCCAAAGTTGATTGTTTTCTTAATAAGGTTGAGTGTTTAGATGATTTGGTATATCAAACCCAAATTCAATGAGATCATATAGAGTTAAAACTAAGGAAAATTTAATCCATTTAGTTCAAAAAGGCTCAATGAAAGGGATGTCAAGCATTCCTAGTCAAAACGGATGCAATTGATGAAGCTAAGGAACCCTCTTTAAAAGACTATCTTTTGACTCAATAATTTTAAGATGTTTTTCAAATGAATTACCAAGTATAACTCCTAAAATATAATTTTATTTTACAATTGATATCATTTTAGGGTCAAAACCATAATCCAAGGCTCCTTACAAAATGACAAAAATTGAGTTGATCGATTTAAAATCCCAATTTTAGGAGATATTGGACAAAAGGTTGATTTAGCCAAGTGCTTCACCATGGGGTGCACCAGTAGTCTTTTCCAAAAATGTCAGAACCCTTCATCTATGTATTTACTACTGAATGCTTAACAAGTCAACAATCAATAAAAAATATCCTTTACCTTGCATTCATGATATTTTTGATCAAATGTGTAGTGCAACAATATTTTCAAAAATTGAAATTAATGTTGGATACCATAAATTGAGAATTAGAGAAAAATAGATTTCAAGACTCACTATGGGCATTATGAGTTCATAGTACTTTCTTTCAAATTAATGAATGCACCTATAGCATTCAGAAACTTCATGAACAGTGTGTTCAAAGATTACCTTGATCCATTTATGTTAGTCTTTCTTGATGATAATCCCATATATTCTAAAAATGAAGAAGAGCTTATTGAACATTTATGTTTAGTCTTGTAGCGATTACAAAAGCATAAACTATATGGGAATTTATATAAGTGTGTTTTGGTTCAAGGAAGAGTATAATACTTGGGACATATTATCTCTATTGAAGGAATTTATGTGGATCCAGCCAATATTGGAGCCATTATGAAGTGGATAGCACCCAAAAATATACATGATGTGTGTAGTTTCATGGGTTTAGCAAGGTACTACATTAAATCTAAATTTATCTAAGTTAGCTAATCCATTCACCTTTTTTTAGTGGAAAGAGAAGCATTTTATTTGGTCTGATAAGTATGAATAAGTCTTTTAGGTTCTAAAAAAGAAGATTTTTTCAACATCAATGTTACATATTTTGAATCCAAATGGTCATTTTGTAGGTATAACAGATACATTAAGAGATGGTTTAAGAGGGGTTGTTATGCAATATGGTTCAATAATAGTCTATGAATCGAGTAAATTGAAGCCTTATGAGGTAAATTATGCTCCTCATGACCTAGAACTAGTTGTCATTGTTGGTACTTTGTAATTTTAGAGGTATTATTTATTAAGAAATCCTTTTGAACTTAAAATTGATAACTTGAGATTCAAGTATATATTTACCCAACCTAACCTTAATGTTCATCAGAGATGAGGGTTAAAATTTTTGTTAGGCTATGATTTTGACATTAACTACATTAAGGGTAAAGAGAATAGAGTTACAGATGCCCTTAGTTATAGAAGGTATATCTTGGCTTTAGCCATAATAAGTGCTTTTTGAGATCAAGTAGTAAAATTCTCACCCAGAGATGAATTCTATGAACAAGCAAAAAAAGTATTGGTTGAGAATTCTCAAGATCATGGATACCATGGATTTTAATTTGATAATGATGGGATTTTGAGGTATAATGGCATGATATATGTACCTAACAAGAAAAATTTAAGGATTATTGCGATAAAGGAATCACACAATGCTCCATATTCAATACATCCTAGAATTACTAAGCTATTACTGAAATTAAGACCATTGTATTTTTGCAAGGGAATAAAAAATGATGCAGTAGACTTTGAGTCTATATGTTTGGAGTGTCAGCAAGTTAATGTTGAATATGTGCATCATGTTGGGTTATTTACCCATATTTCATAATATAATGGGAGTGGCAATTTATTAGCATGGACCTTTTTCAAGGATTATGTATGTCTAAAAATTGTCATGACATGATTTTGGTAGTTGTAGATAAATTTACCAAGGTAGCTCACTTCATTCTAGGTAATCTGACAGATGATACACTAATACTCACCAAAAGGTTTGTGAAAGATGTATATAGATTGCATGTATTTCTAGAAAAGATCATTTCAAATAGGGACCCTAGGATGACCACATGATTTTGGCAAATTTTAAATTCAGCTTTGGGTATATAGTAGAAATTTAGCATAGCTTACCATCTAGAAACAAATAGGTAAACAGAGAGAGTAAATCAAATTTTAGAAGATCTTTTGAGGATGTATTACATGAATGAGAAATACAAATGGGAGGAATACCTACCATTGGTTTAATTTTTTTATAACCACTCATTCCAATCAACTTTTAAAATGACTCATTTTGAGGCATTATATGGTAGGAGGTGCAGGACACCAATCAATTAGGATAAATTAGAAGACAGAGTAGTCTTTCAACCTGATATGTGTAGCTCCAAGAATCCAAAGGGAGCCACTAGGGTTTGGTAGGGGGGTACACAGGGTACCAAAAAAAAACACTAAGAAGGCTCAGAGGCTCAAGGATGCTATGGGATACTTGAGATCTATAGTGGCTATATAGTTTACTGGATTGCCCCAAACTATAGATAGACCCATAAACTAGGTTAGGTCTAGCATGATCAAGCACACAAAGGGATCAGGTATCTCTAATGGTTATAACCACAATCAAGTGAGCAATAGGGGGTCACATTCAATGCTTAAATAATGAGAAATTAAACTACTTGAATAAAAGAGGATTACCAAAAAAGAAATGTGTTTCAAGAACATACAACTCTACTAATTGAAAGATGATTTTTGAAGGGAAAATGATGTTATCAAGAGCAACAGAGATAGATAGATAACATGCACTTCTAAAAACCTAAGTTAATGCCTTTATTCAAATGAAGCTATTTCTAGCATGTGATATTTAAGGTTAGAAAATGGAATGCCTTTTTTAAGAAAGTAAATTAAGATATTTAAACAAGAGAGAATCTACCAAACAATAATATGATTTAGAATCAAGCAAGCTTATGAAGTGAAAGAGATTTTCAAGGTAAAAGATGTTTTCAAGCCTAAGATAATGCATAAACTTTGATAAATTAAGCAAAATAATGTATGCAAACAATGGATCTAGATATGAGATCAAGATCAAAGGCATACATGTAACCAATAGAAGATATACATAGAAAAATCTCTAAAAGGTAAAAAGCCCACAAAGATTATTCGTATTATGATAAATTAATAAGTACCCAATATAGTCTTTTTTTATCTCACTTCTTCTCAATCAATGATCACATCACTTGGAAATGTGTTTTCCATATTTCTTTATTTGTCTCAACTCTCTTTTTTTTCATTGCATCTTACAATATAAACTCTTTCATTATATATGCAAGATAATCTGACCATTATAATGTAATATTTTTCAACCACCACATTAATGGGTCCAACCTCTTCAAAGGTCATTTAATATATTTTATTAGTTATTTACATGAGAATAAACTTGTGATAAATAATGAAATATATTATTATTATTTAATCAATATAATTTATTGTATTAAAGGTACATAAATAACACCACTTAACTATTAATTATTATAATACTCCTCATTAATGTTAAGTGGGGATACATGCCATAATTACCTTTAAAATACATAAATTACACTCTATGAACCATCCACACAATGAGTTTTAGGAGGTCTCCATGAACTATCCACACGATGAATTTTAAGAAGTAATAATTGAAAGAAACATCCTTCATGTTATAATCACCATTAAAAGAACTATGTTATGTAAACATAGTCACCCAAAGGTATTACACTATTTAAATATAGATACCTAAAGGTATTATATTATGTAACCGTAATCACATAGTTACCTTTAAAAGAATTTTACTATATAATTATAGATACCCAAATATATTACACTATGTAACCACAGTCACATAGTCACCTTTAAAATAATTGCACTATACACACATACACACCTAAAGGTTTTGCATTGTCCCCATAGGCACCTTTAAAGGCATTGCACTATGTTACCCTAAACCACTTAGAGTAAGTTTAGGTTAGCATGATCATGAGACTACATCCCACAGAGAGAATACATCTCATAAATTTTTGTAAATAATCAACCAAGCATATTGGAGTCTTTTATAATATAAGGACCTCCATGATACTATGTATTGGGTATAATGTGAAATTTGATATGAAGTTTACCAAAATCACATAAAGTGATATATTAAAATGCTTTACAATAAAAAGTATAGAGAGATAGAAGCAAACACACGACTCAAACAAATGTTAAGAAGTGACATTGTCATGCACACTCCCCCTTAATGGCAACTTCGATAGGCCCAACATTGAATGAGCTTCAATAAGCTTCAGTTCATTGGTGTTGTATTGGATTTTTTGCCAAAGTTATACAACTTTGACTATCACCAAGAAATTAGGTATAATAAGGAACTTTCACACATTATTTTATCATCCTTCATTGTCACAAGGCTTCTTTAACAACTTCCACATGAAGTGCTCTAAGTGATACCACCTACACCAAACATAAACACATATACAGAAGTAGAATCATAATAGAACTATATAATTAGCATCATAATAACCAAATAAATTAGCATATCAAAAGAATAATAATATAAATGAAAATTTATAGTTCCTTTTATATACTAAAGTATCTACTTTAATAATTTTCGATGATCCAAATATGGATCCTACATGAATCTAAAAGCAACACCCACATCATATAAAATATTTATCTTAGTAATGGTTAGATAAATCAAACTACAAACAAGATGTTTGTAAAGAGGGGTTAGCTTTATCACACATAATTTTTGGATCAAGCTTTGATATAAACTTCAATAGGAGTATATGTAAGTTTCCAATCAAGCATGTTAAATTTATCAAGTAGGTTATGTGATGCATATATAATAAATTTACTAATAATCTGATACTAAGTTAACCAAACATTACATATCTTATTAGAAATAATTCATATTATAATTTGATTCATGAATATTTCTTCTTTCTTTTAAAGTCGACACTACAAATTTGTGTTTTATACTAAAATAATAATAAAAGTTTGGAAATTAAATTTTTTAACATGTTTTATTTTTAATTTTGCAATAAAAATATTTTTTTAGTGAATAAACAACACTATCCACTTAGTTTATTGTAAAATAATTCAAAAAACACAAATAACTGCAAAAGGACAAAAAACATAAGTGTTGCAAAGATAACTTATACACTAAAATTCATATTAAGAAGTTTAAAATCAAACAAAATACCATCCCAATGTGTTCAGAAGGTGTAAAAACATAAATATTGACTGGTCACATGATCATCTTCGACAAAAAATATGACAAGTCAAGGGTGTTGAAACTATTGGAAGTGTCATAAACTTCACATATGAGATTTTACACGACTAATAACTAGAATTTTTAACTAATTATTTTAAAATAAATTAATTAATTTTAATCAAAAAATATATTGGAATTGAGATTTAATTTAAGGACCTTGGATCTACAAGTATATTTCAAAAAACACTAGTCAACTTCCATTTTTTCAATACAAGACTTCACATGCAAGCTACATGATTTAAAATGTATTTAATTGATTCTAATTTTTTTATTAAAAAATAAAATAGAAAAAATATTTATAATAAATAATTAAATGTATGAAAATATTTTAATTTGAAAAATATTAAAATATCCAGGTGGGCTCCACATCTTATGTGAAAAATAAAATATTAAATAAAAACTTTATTTATTAATTACTTTCTATTTAAAACATACTAATGATTTAAAATAAGTAGAAGCACACATAAGAGCATAATTATGGCACTCAGGTAGAAGTTGGATGCACTATAGGAGTTTTATGAGACCAAATATGATTAAATAAAGCTCAAAACTACTTCCAAATGGTCAAACTAAGCATTTGGCATAACTAGACTTGAGTTCTTCTGACAAAAAGATGATTTTTTATATTATTGTAGGTACTATGGCACCCTAGGTTGTTGAAAAAACATAGAATGTGATTATGATGTTTCATAGATTACTCAATGGGTGTTAACAGGCTCTAAGACTGAAGATTGAACCCTTAAACACTAGAAACAAGCTATATAGCAACAAAATTAAATTTTTTTACAAAGTTTTAACTTATGGAGGCCATCCAAATTGAAGTATGGCACTTTTGGAGAGAGAAAATTTAGAATGAGCTATAGGAGTTTGAATCAGGCAAAGTAAAGGTCTAAATTGCTTGAAAATGGCCAAACCAAGCAAATAGAGAAATCAAAATTGAGATTCATTACCCAAAATCTAATCTTTCACATATTTTTAGCTTACATATGCCAAAAAATGGCACCCCAAGCTGAATTAATCTTCTAAAACTTCAACTTGTAGTTTTAGAGGCTTTTACAGGTGTGTTAATAGGCTAACAAATAGAGATCTAGCATTTAAAAATGAATTTCAAGCTGCAAAAACACTAAAAATGAAATTCTTACTAAACTTTATGATATTTAAGCCTTCAATAGACCAAAAAAAATGCTCAAGGTTAATTTTACCTTAAAATTGCTTTTAATTGCTCAAATCTACAAACAAATGCTCCACAGACAAGAGAAATGTATAGATCACAAACTTTTAAATGATAGAGAAGCTCAAAAAACTCTCATGAACATGTCACATGATCTACGAGTTGATTTTTGAGCAAAAATAAGCTTGAACACAAGCTAAAAATACTTTATCTACAACCTCACCACTTTATTAACACATCACAGGCTTTTATACCATGGTAAATTAAGTAAAATAATGCATACGTGTAATGGATCTAGATATGAGATCAAGATCAAAGGTATACATGAAACCAATACAAGATATACACAGGAAAACCTTCAAGATAAAAAAAATTCACTAAGATTAATCATATTATGAGAAACTAACAAGTACCCAATATAGTCTTTCTTCCTCTCACTTCTTCTCAATCAATCTTCACATAACTTAGAAATGTGTTCTCCATATTTCTTCATTTTTTTCAAATATCTTTTTTTATTGCATCTTACAATATAAACTTTTTTATTATATAGGCAAGATTATCTGACCATTATAGTGTGACCTTTTCCAACCACCATATTAATGGGTCCAACCTCTCTAAAAGTCTTTTAATATATTTTATTGTTTATTTACATTAGGCTAAAATCATGATAAATAATAAAATATATTATTATTTAACCAATGTAATTTATTGTATTAAGGGGACATAAATAACATCACTTAACCATTAATTATTCTAACAAACTTTAGAATCTACTCTAAAACATGTTCAAATGAAGTTAAACTAGCATAAAAATACTAAACCCTAACATATACACTACACTAAAATTATTAAATAATTTCACCTTGAAATCAAGGTGCCCTTAGATTAAGCTCAAAATAATAATGCAAATGTTATGCCAATCAAGTTTCCAAGTTTTATTAAGCTATGGAGGAAGACTGGGTTTCAATGGAGAGCTTTATCTAAACCAATGCCCACAAGCAAGGAGAAGGTGAAGCAGGAGTATGTATCAATGTGAGAACCCAATCCAAGGGCATAAATCAGGTGAAATGTCAATTTTAGAAGCTATGATTAAGCCACAACGAAACAAGAAAAATTAGAAGTAGCAATGGAGTCTCCAAATCAATATACAACTGTGTAAGGATCCTCTATCACAATCCAAGCCTAAAAGCACCAAGAATGAATGATGAGGTATTTAAGAAGGTGTGAGAGCTCAAATAATGAAGAAAAATGAGAAATAAGAATGAATTGGAGTGATATAGGGCACCCAAGAGCCAACAAAACCAAACTTTTCTTGTTTTTGGTCATTGGGCCAAAAACACACATTTTGGTCAGACTATAGCCTAGGTTATGGCTTAGGGGGGCCTAACATGCATCCAAGGCCATAATTTAGCCCCAAAATCCATGGCTTGGGTCAATAAGAGGCTCTAGATGGTCAATGGGTCTTCAGAAGGGTCTTAGGAAGTACTATAAGTGAGTAGGAGGCCCAAGAGAGTGTGAGGAATGTCTGTAAAGGTGCACAATAGGCTAGAGAAGTGTCCAAGCATGTGGATAATCTCAAATAGGATAAGCAAGATTGGTATTCTACATGTGAGTTTATATGTAATCATAGGGAGGATTAGGGTCATAGGAAGTATGATTACATATGCCATTAATGTGAAATAAGTCGATGTTCAAATGAACAAAGAGTGTTGTGTAGTACCTAGAAACCACATAAAAGCAAAGAAAAGCAATAACTAAAATGATAAAAGAGAACATTACCTACACTTACCAAATAAGGATGGTAGCATAAGAAGTCAACAAAATGATCTATGGGTAGAAGTGTAAATGTTACATAATTCAAATCCAAATCTAGCTCCAGCTCAATCCCTTGCATAGAAATGACACGTGATATCAAATCAAATCATAAAATCTAGAATGACATTAACTAGAGTGTCATCTCTAGTGTTCTCCCTACAAGGGATATGGGTGATATGGATGTCCTTAAAGAAGGAAATTAAATAGTGTACCACCTTAAAGAGGGGGAGAAACTAAGAGCTAAGGATGTGCTAGACACCGATGAGTTGATTTACAATTAAGAGTGATTTAGAGAATAATTATACATATCATGCACCCAATACATAAGCATCAATCAAGGCACCAAGAATCACATGATACTCGATGGCATTATTCATTTGGATAGTAAGAAAGAAACCAGCTACCATAAGCTCATGGCCCCATGCATCATCTATGACCCAAGCTATAGTGATGGGTCTTGAGTTAACTTGACTACCACCATCTACATGAATCACCACTAAAAGGTACACCATGATGGGGGTCAAAGATGTAAGACTAGCAACTATAGAAGGACTATCTCAAGGTGAGGTAGGGTGAGCGAGCTACAAAAAGGATGTGAAGAATGAAATTGAGTCATAATTAAGGTGGTTGACTGATACTGGCTTTGGTAAGAGATGATGTGGAAAGGTGGTAGGAACTCCATATAAGATGAAGACTAGTTAGCAGAGACCAAAGTAAGTCTTGAACCACTACAACTAGTTATCGACACCACCTACAATAACTATAGAGAAAGAGAAATATGGGAGTTAGAATAAATCAACTATGTAAATGCAAAGAAATGAATAACTAAAAGAAGAAAAGAAAGTAACTTCTATACCTAGGAGCCCCCAACATGAAGCATAGGCCCAAGAGGCCAACAGGAACCCAAAGAGGGTCTCGAGGATGAAAAAGGGTTAGAGTGAGCCCAATAAAGCTTCTTAGAGACAAACAGAGGCCACCATTGTGCTTAAAATTGGTTGACATTCTTAAGATGAAGGTTTCATGGTCTAGAACATAATACAGGGAAAAAAACCCAAAAAGGGGCCTACAAAAAGAAAAAAAGAAAGGTAAAAGAGTAAATTGGGTGAAAATAAGTCATTTTCACTCTAAATAACTCTGAGGAGGGCTATAACATCTTCAAATATAAAATGGATCCTACGAGGATGTGAGGAGTAAATTATAGGCGCACACAAAGGTCTGGGTAAGTCCACATAAAATTTTACATATTTTGTCATTTTTTGGGTTTGGGAGGCCCTACAGGTATTTTGATTGATTCCAATCGATTTGGGGCACAAATCAAGTGAAGCAACTAGCCAAAATGATTAGGATAAAGTAAACTCTCCAAAATATATGGGAGGCCAAATGGTGGCCTAGGGAGGGAGTTTTGGGAAGCGCTAAGGCTTCCCAAGATACCACAGCCTAGGCCACAGCTTGCTTGGACAAACTCGTGGGCTAGACCACTACTAGGTCATGGGACCTATGGCTTGGCCCACTACCAAGTTGTAGGTTAGCCCAAAAATCCATGGCTTGGCTAAGAAAAGATCTAATATAAGTCTCAGGGAGCCCAGGAAGGCCCAGAACAAGCTTGGAAAGGCTAGAGAGGGAGGGAAGCAAGAACAAATGTCTTGTGAACTTATCTAAACATATTTTTCTTGTTATGTTTTTCTCATTCCATTACTTGTATGATTGATCCATTGTCATGTTACTTGGTTTCACAAACATGAGGAGGAGTTAGTGTGCCAGAGGAGGGAGAGGCATTATAGTCAGGAGATCAACCATCATAGGGAGAGAGACCATGTGAGGTGACTAACTAGGAGAGAGTACTAGCATGGTTGGCCAAGGAGGCTAACTCTTTATCTATAGAGGACTAGGATTACCTACATAGTGCAAAGCTCTAGCAACTAGCACAAGTAATAGCCATGCATTACTCTAGAGACTTAGTAAATGCATTATCTACCATATGGGTGCCTCAGAGGCAAGTGTTTCAATTAGGACCTAAGTTAGAGGTCATCTTGATCATAGACTATCAGCTCTACAAAGTAAATCTTACCTGGAGAGACATGGAGTTGCCACAGTGTAGTATGTCGTAGTAGTAAAGCTCTATCTAGTGGGATATCACAGGGATCAAAACAACCATGGGGTGAAAACCACTCAAATATCTCTTGGAATCCCATAGTTATGGATATTTATATCAATATTCATGGTTGAAAGGTTCTACATTAGCTAGAGCATAGGGAGGCTACTACTATCATGGACAGACATTGTCTAAAGAGCATAGGGTAGATAGAGGTATGAATGGGTCCAATACATCTTGGGAGGGTTTTACCATCATGATGTAGAAGTTTGTGATAAAATCATAAACTCACCAAACTAGATCTGAACTTGGCTTCCTCAACTCAAGATGTTTTATTTTGGTTCATAAACTTCAATCTTCAACCTGTAGTCTTTAATCTTCTCACTAGCTCGATAGCATTAATTAGCATGACTCTATTCAAGAGGAACCTTTGAAATCATTATCAAATATTTTTATATTATGCATAAGTCTCTCACTCATCCCCTCAACTCATTTTATTCACTATTCCATCTTTGTTCACTTTACTCATTCACTAGCATCACACAAGTTCACAACTTAAGGTTCAAAACACCAAATATTTTTATTAACCTCATCAACACAACATAACTTAATGGATGACCTTACCTGATCATAATACACTTGTCTCAACCCTTTTTAACCTCTCAATCACTCTTCATCATTCACTGACACACCTCAAGCTCAATAGTCAACCTATCTCCCCGTAGCCTTTTTCCATAAATCTCCTTAGTTTGAACAATATACAAGTCCTCCTAAATATATAATCCCATATTAGGGAATCCTCTATCTTTTTACTACCTCACATTAAGTTTCATCACTTAACTCTTGTTTTAGATACCCTTTCATTTGTAAGCACCTTACTAATTGGGCCTTTTAGCCCTACAACACACCAACAGTGCTAGTTACATACTGTACGGATGTGGGACCAATTCAAGACCTTAAAAATATTATATATATATATATATATCATTTAATAATAATATATTATGAAATTTTAATGAATTTCACTAGTTCAATCAATATTTATAGTTCTATGAAATGTAAAACCCTAACTAGGCTTATAGACTTGACTATGCAGGCTAAAAAGGGTTAAAAAGCAATATCTTTGAATTAGACTTGTTTCAAATAATTTTGAGGCATTACCAAGGTCTTTATTAATTTTTTTCACCTATATAAAGAGTTTATAAATCTTATTCAATCCTTTTAAGGCTTATAAATAGCAAAACACAAAATGTTGCCATCTTTTATGAGACTATGTAACATTTTCAGGGATTTGTTTGCACTCAAAGAGGTTCCAAAACTTCAATAGGCTATTATAAAGAATTTAATTTCCTCCCACTTATAATAATAGTCAACCAACATAATACCCATTCACTTCCTCAATCATATACACTTCTTTCTTGGTATTTACCTGTGCAAAATAGGGTATTGACTATGCAAACATGGTTCCTTCATTCTTGTGGACTGTGCATTGAAATTTTGCCATTAAACATAAATTCAAGACAAATATTATATCTTACCATTGATAATACTCTCCTATATACCATCTCAAACAAAAACCATAATATACACTTCAATAAACATCAACTCACCTTCCATTCTTAACTGTCTCAGACGTGTATAGGGTTTGAGGGTAGAAACCAGTAGTTTCTTAGTATATTCACTTTAAAACACTATATTCCATAAATATGAGGTATAAATGATTCAAAAACATTCAATTTTAATGTACCATGGATTTATTTCCTTGTCGATCTTAAAAATCCAACCAAATCATCTTCTACTTGACCGTAACCCTGCATTACTTATCTCAGACCTATAACAACAACAAATGTGATATGATCATAGCCTCAAGTGATTTTCAAATACAATATATAATAAATAAAATTAAATATACTTATCAAGGGAGAGTAAACATAATAAATAACATTTTTATTAACTTGAACCATCATTCATTACATATGCAGTCCATAAATGGGCTCTACCACCTTCAAGAAAGGTATACAATCTTCTTTTATTTTCTCCCTCTCTTTCCTTATCAAATCTCTCTCCTATCTCCCTAATCTCTAGCTACTCTTTCCACCTACCTTAGAACTTTTAATAATCCAACATGTATGTTGGTTTTGGTTGTTACAATCAAGACTCTTACATGGCACACTCAATGTGTGAGTAACAGTTACATTAGCTAACATGACTCTTAATTTTCAAGACTAATGGAATTAGACACAAAATGCCTTCAACCAATATTTCCATGATCTCTTAGACCCTTGTAAAAAAATTCTCTCTCTTAACCACTTCATACTATTCTTATGGGTCTTCTAAGCTTAGATCTAGGATTTGAATTTTTAAATTGACACTTTTGGAGGGAAAAATCCAATACATTCAAAACACACTTCTAATGGCTCATGATGACTCCTAAGAAAAAAATGGACCCTAAAGGATCCTAAACATACTCCTTCATCCTATAATAAATCATTTGTGACCCCTAACTATCATATATCACTTCAACAACTAAAACTGGTGTTTTGCTTACTAGATGCTCCTGCATCACAACAACTAAATCACATCTGCCGTATAGGGGTAGGGGGTTCACCCAGTCAAGCCTACTACTATCATGGGATTATGATAGACTCTTTTTGACATATTTGAGGACACCATGGGGTGGTGAGGCATACCTTATGCTAGCAGAGGATGCTACTGGGTCACATGGTTCATGAATAGGATAGGTATTTCATGAACCACACTAGATTAAGATGTAGTAGACTGATATATCCAAGATCCATATAGGTCAGTGGTGTGGCCATAGGATGATACAATGGAGGCCTACATAGTCCAAGATTAAATTAGAGGCCTTTAGGGACCATACCAACATCTAGGGTGAAAAGCTCTAGCAGCACAAGAGAGACAAGCACATCCTAAGCCAGTCAAAGTTGGGTAAGGAGTGTGATCAAGGTAGGGCAAGGGAGCCCATAATGGGGAAAGGTATCCATAGTTAGGGCCACAACCATCACTAGGAAGAGTAAGATGGGTAGGAGAACCTCATAGATCAAGGTCATGACTAGGTAAGAAAAGTATATTTTTGGATAACACTTGACTTTACAGTACTTGTCCTTTAGTGAGAGCTAAGATGTGATTAACATATTTGCTCTATGTGTGTGTACAGGAGACCAACCTAGTTGTAATAGGTCCCAGGTAGATATACTATTGAGGGATTTATTCCCTGACATGGTATAAATATCGAACACTAAGAGGTGCCACATCTACTGGTAGGGGTAGAGCCACATACACACTACTAGTAGGTAGGTGTATAAGCATTACTCAAGCTAGAAATAGTGCAACACCATGTCCCATTGCTAGAGGTAGAGGCAACATAATATGAGGTAGTTATGACATGGATCAAGGTATGACTAACTTGAGTAGAGGCTGAGATCAATCAATTATGGGTTGAGCTAACCTGGGAGCAAGTTAGAGGAGTGAAGGAAATTGGGATAAGGAAAATTGGTTGGTTGTCCTAGAGGAGACTGTGGATCGATTATTCAAGAGGCAGAGATTGAGATCTCCACCTTACATAAGACTACTTTAAATAGAGATCCCAATCATATGCTGATTGGGAGTATCTTATATATAGCCATAAATGTGGCAATTTTAGGGATTATGAGCCTAGGTTTAGAGGAAGCCATGTGATATACCTAGATAAACTCATGTATTTTTTGTGATATATTTATAGTCATTTATAATTTTTATCACATGTGTATATGGTTTTGTGTGTGATTTATATGCTTTGTCTAAGATAGACTACTATATACATATGATTAGATAGTAATAATTGCTAATAAATAACCCATGTGTACACACTTATACAGGAAGCATGTAGGTTAGTGGAACAAGAAGAGGGGAAAGATATATTATACCACCATAATCAGGTTTCCTAGGAGGGTCACATGGGTCCTAGACATGGAACATCTTAATGTGGAACTCATTGATCGAGTGTCATAAGAATTCTCCCTAGAGAGTGGAGAGACAATAAACCCCATTGTCTAAAAAAGTGGTAATCACAAAAGAGCCAAACCATTTGTGAGTGAGTTTTCCCTTTTTTTGGTGCTCTTTATAAAAAATGAGGACTATGTCACCTACTTAAAATGGATGCAAATGCACCAATTTTTTGAACTGGTAACATTGATAAGCACGATTGTGCTCAAGTGCATCAATGCAATGTTCATCCAATTGCTCAAGCTCAGTAAGGTGAATGACATGTTCTTCCTCATAAAATAGCAACCCAAATATCTTAACCCATAAAGAATGGATTAAGACCTCTAGAGAGAGGATAGTTTCAAACCCGTATACAAGTGCATACAGGGTTACCCTTGTGGTTGTATGGAAACTATTCTAGTAGGCCCAAAGGGAAGGATATAACATGAGATGCCAATCATGCCTAGACTGGGCAATGGTATGATTGAGCATATTCTTCAATGTCTTGTTTGAAGATTCATCTTTCCCATTACCCTGGGGGTAATGGGTGGATAAGAAATGGAGCTAAAAGCTAAAGCATTCAACGAGCTCACACATCTCAGGGCTTTATAATCTAGGGCCATTATCAGCCATGATAGAAATGGGGACCCTGAGCCTATAATTTATTTGCTTCTAGATAAATATGGTGATGGTCTTCCCACTCATAATACTAAGGGGCATGGATTCAACCCACTTCATGAAGTAATCATTGGTAGTGATGAACCAATAATGTCCATCAGAGGAGGCAAGCTTGAACTCACTAATAAAATTGAGAGCCCAAAATGAGAATAGCCAAAGGGATGAAATACAATGCAAAAGGCCCATAGGGGCATTAATAGCATCTTAGATGAACTAGAAAATATTTCACATCTTGGCATATCGAATGGCATCCTTAATAAAAGTGGACCATTAGTAACCCATCTAGATAATACACCGATTGATGCCTTGCCCTCTTCGGTGGCCACCATAGACACTCCTTTGATACTCTTCTAATGTAAGAGAGGTGTCCTCGAGGGTGAGGTATTACATCAAAATGCCATCAAGACCTCTCTTAAACAAGACACTAGTTACGATGACATAGTGAGTGGTGAGCTTGTGGATCAAAAAGTGTTCCCATGAAAGGCCTTTGATGGGGTAAGATTGGGTCTCTAGGTAGAAAATGATGTCCCGATATGAATTATAATTTAAACCTCATTTTGGTCCACCAAATAGACCATCTCATTAGGGAAGGCATTGTCAACCAATCTATACTAGGGTTATGTAGAGATAAATCAATGAATTACTCAGCTACTGATAAGCCCTTGGTAGACTTTTGGTTAATGATGAGGAGGTAAAACTCTTAAAGAAGCATGATCCACCTCATGGTTCTACTTTATAAGTGTGTCTTACCAAGCAAAAAATGGAGTGGATCAGATTGGACAATTACATTTGTGTTTCAAAACTTCTTCATAACAATGATGAGGGTGAGGCATTGCCTCTCAACAATAGAGTAGTTGAGTTTCAGGCCAAATAGCATATGAGAAATGTAGTAAATATCCCTCTCTCTATAGGCATCATCCTTTTGACACAACATGCCCCTGATGGAGATTTCCATGACAGAGGTGAAAAAAATAAATTCATGACCCTCAATGGGTGCCATCAGGATGGAAAGGTTATGAAGCATGTGCTTCAACTCCTAAAAAGACACCTAGATCTCAGAAGACCATAAGAATGGGGTGTTATTGCATATGAGACACTGGGGGGTATATATTTATGTGTATACTCATCAAGGAAATTTCCAAAGAAGTTGAGCCTTCTGAGGAAAGCCTGTAATTGGATGAGGTTTTACGAGGTAGGCATATCAAGGATCACTTTGATCTTCTCAGGATCTACCTTGATGTCTTGTTGTGAAACATGGAAGCCAAGGATATTTTTGGGTGAGAAATCAAAAATTTACTTTTCATGGTTAAGGCTGATGTGATACTCCCTAAGATACTCAAAGATGATTTTAAGGTCTTGTACGTGCTAATCCCACTTACAAGATTTTTTGAGGAGGTTGTCCACATAGCATTCCATGATTTTGTGGATAAGGTTATGAAAAACATGGGTCATGGCATGTTGATAAATGGCCCCAACATTCTTCAAGCTAAAAGGCAAAATGACATAACAAAACATACCCCATGGGGTAGTGAATTTCATCCTATGTTAGTCTTTGGGTACAATTCAATTTTGGTTGTACCTTAAAAAACTATCCATGAGGGACATGATCCTAAAACTAGTTGTGGAATCCATAATTTGGTCTATCAAAGGCATGGGAAAGTTGTCCTTTGGGCAAGCCAAGTTGAGGTTGGTCTAACTCCTTAGGCTCAATTAGTATGACATGTATCATGGGGATGTCAAGAGTTAGCCCATCAGAGAGTAAGATCTCCAAACCTAGATGATCGAGAGGGTGGTGATGCTCATGACAAGCTTTCATGAGCTTAATGTATGTCTTTCTATCCTTGAATAGGTTATGTGTCATAACATGGATGAAACAACACTCAATATCATACTTAAAAACTCTATTAGTCTTTAAGGGAGATGCATTGAGAGAGCTGATACTCTGATGAGAAAAGTGTGATGAGAGGGGAAGCTTGATGTTTGGGGATACATATTTAAATAGGTCTCTGAGAAGTGAAGAGCTGACCTGGCATTGAGGGGGGGACAGGGCATTGGTAATCATATGCCAAATGCAAAAGGAGTGAACATTAATCAATACTCAGCTAGATCAAAATGTTGATCCTTGAGAAATCAAGATTCAGGGGTGGGGGCCTTGTGTGAATCCATATGACCCCATGAGGAGATATCTAAAGCCTCACCAGAGGGATTTATCTTAGCATAAATCAAAACCCAGGGATCTAGGTCAGCCTCCAAGGTATGAACCTCACCTTCATGCACAAATTAAACCACATAAAATGTTATCGATAGGATGGCATCTATGGTGTCAGTCTAAGGATGGTTAAGGATCATGTTATATGAGAGATCTACATCTAACACACAAAACTTGAACCTAACTATCTTGGGTCCAAACTTGACCCCAAATTTCATGTTTCCCATTAGTGTAACTTGTCATTATTGAAACTAACATAGTTGTGGAGAGAATCAAATAGCTAATCTTGATCTCATTGAATACACATAGGGGCATGATCTTCAATGTAGCTTCCTCATCGATGATGCATCTCTTGACATGACAATCATCAATTAAGGTATTGATGTAAAGAAGGAACTAGACCTATTTGTAAGAATTGAAGCATCTAATAATGAGGTAGGGTAAAAATATAACATGGGAGGATGAGGGTGATCGAGGATGTCAAAATTGAAGAAAACCTCCATGTCATCCTATATCAGACCCTTGAAAGAGACCTAGCTCGTCAAAGACAAGACCCCTTTGTTCAGGGAAAAGGTGAAGTAGGTCCTAGATGAAGATTCTAGTTGATGTCATGTAACTCCTTTATGATGGAGTATGGGCACTACCTAACTTGGGGAGGGATGTTATGCTAGAAATTAAATTTGAATTTGGGATTCGATGCCCTTATGGGTTGGCCTGAAGGTCTTGTACCATTGACATATCCAATGGGATTGGTGTTGTGACTTGAGAATTTGTTGACAAATCACTCATACCCAATAGATGATATGTTGATACTAGAGATGATCTTGTTACTCTCATTCTTGTCTTTCCCTTTTGATTGACTAGGGAAGAGTAACTAGAAGAGGTAGAAGAGCAAGAAGGAGAGTGATGGGCCTTATCCTTGTATTTCTTCTTCTTCTTCTTCTTCTTCTTCTTCTTCTTTCCATTATCATGGTCAGGAAGAGACTCCTTGAACACATTCAACTTGTGGTTGGTATCCAGAAGTGGAGAGATTTAAGAGGTTGGTGAGGCCTTGTCACCAGACTTCTGGGTGACATAATTCTTATCATCATGGTCCTTTATCTAATAGAAGTTTAAAAATTTTGAGGCATCATAAGGGTACATCATCTATTGTCCTACGATTCTATTTTTAGGGCCCTTCTTTGTAGTTAGCCTCTTGCTCAAAGCATTGATCTTACGACTATCCTTCTTATCCTTATTATTGATAGGAAAATTAGTGACACCATCATTGGTCACATTGTGATTATGATGACATGAAGAGGATGACTTCTGAGTTGGCATAGATCAAATGCCTATAATAACCTTGAATAATTTAATCATCAAACACTCATTAACAGCTTCATTATAAGAGGTGGGTTTATGCTTGAGGACCTCAAGGTGAACCTCTTACCTCAATGCTCCTGTGAACATATCATAAATCTAATCATTCGAGAACCTTGTCTTACACATATGGATGATTGAACACCTCCTATGTATGAATTCAAATTTTGACTCACCCTTGGTTTGTGCCATGGAGGTGAGTGATTCTATGTTGAGGTTAAACAGTCTAGAGATATCAAGGTACTAGAGGAAGTCATCTAGAAGGAATTGAAAGCTAGAAAGAGAATATGATGATAGATTCTAAAACCAAACTAAAGATTTATCTCATAGGGAGTGAGTGAAGTACTTCAACATCATGTTTTCATCATGCTCCTAATCCATACATGTCATCATAAATGTTATGATATGCTCAATGGGACTAACATCTTGAGTCCCATTGAACTTAAGTAGTTTGAGGATTAGAAGAGAAAGGGGAATAGCATGCACCCAAGGAGATAGAGGATTTATATGGATATCTTCATAGGCATGGTTGATAATAGGTTGGTGAAAAAATCCTTGAGGAGGCTCATGAGGGTTATGATGTTGCCTACACCATTAGGAATCATCATAACCATGGTCATGAGGGAGATGATGTCAAGGTGGCTCTTAATGTGGGAAACACTCATGATAGGGATTCTCCCAATCATGGGGTGGAAAATGACCATGGGATAGGTATAATGCCATATGAGGATGCTGATATGATGTGGCATACATAAGGGGATGGTCATGGTGACCTAGGTCCCTATGGTCTTAGCCACATGCCACAAGATGAGTGTCTACATGAGGGTGTTGATGTTTTGAATAAGCATCCCAAGGGTCTATAGTCTGCAAGTGGTAGTCAAAATAAGCATGCTCATTAGAGACTATAAATAAATGGAAAAGAGGAAGGGAAGGCTCTGTGAGAAGTGGATGCCTCATCAAGTTAGAATGTATGTGTCTCAACATGGACACAAGGGAGTTCTTATTACAGAGTCTCACATTGAGAAAGAGATGGGGGACTTGGGTGAGAACTAGTTGAGGCATTTAAATCAGACCAAGTGTAATTTCTCTCTCTAGAGGAATCACATCACCTATTCCTAAGGGGATAATGGTGCTCTTCATTCACATGAAGCTACCTATGGCTATCATCGATGATTACACGTATCTCATCAGGCTCATTCATGAAATGGGGTCATCTTCACCCCTAATAGGTGAATGAAAATTAGTTTGAGACCAAGGGGAATCATTCTCAGATAAGTAGGGATCAGATTGGTGGAAAGGCGACTAAGTTCATTGGTTGTAAACTTATCAATCTGGTTATTTATAGTTTATTAGTAGGCCTTGGACTTGAGGCAAGGTCATGTCAGAGACCCTAGGGGTTCTATGTCATTCCATTACAATTATAGCCCATTCAAGAGTGAATTTAAGGCTAAGACCCTACACACACAAGAAGAGTGTCTTAGATGTGGGAGGTCAGCCATGGAGGTGATGAAGCAAGAACAACTAAGAAAATAATAGAAAAGGCTAACTATTAATAACCCAATGAAGAGACATACACAAAACCAAAATAGGATGAAATAATTAGGATGAGAAAAAAAAGACAACTAAAATTAAATCCTTGTAGCTATTAGAGGGGAATTGGCTTAGAGAGCTCTAAACAAGCTAAAACTATTATGATATCATATGTTAGATCCCATCGAATGTTATATATCCAAGAATCTGAATAGAGCCACTAAGATTTGGCAGAGGGGTATACAGGGTACCAAGCAAACACATAGAAGGTAAAGAGGCTTATGGAAACTATGGGCAACTTGATATCTATATAGGTTATCCATTTTTATAGCTTGCACCAAACTATAAACAGACTCATAAACCAGGTTAGGTCTAGCATGATCAAACACACAAAGGATGTAGGTATCTCTAATGGGTATAACCAAAGTAAAATGATCAAGAGGGGGGTCACATTCAATGATTAAATAATGAGAAAGAAAATTACTTAAACACAGGAACATTACCAAACAAGAAATGTGTTTCAAGAACATGCAACTCTACTAATTGAAAGATGATTTTAGAGGAGAAATGATGTTTTCAAGAGCAATAAAGAGGGAGAGAGAATATGCACTTTCAAAAACCTAAGTTAATGCCTTTATTCAAATGAATTTACCTCTAGCATGTGATATCTACCTTAGAAAAGAGAATTCTATTTTTATGCAACTAAATTAAGCTATTTGAACAAGAGAGCATCTACCAAGCAGTAAGATGATTAAAAATCAAGCAATCCTATGAAGTGAAAGACATTTTCAAGGGTAAAGATGTTTTTAGGTTTAGGATAATGCATAAACTTTAAAATCTACTCTAAAACATGTTAAAATGAAGCTAAATTAGCATTAAAACACTAAACCCTAGCATATACACTATACTAAGCTAATTAAGTGGTTTCATCTTGTAAGCAACGTGCCCTTAAATAAATCTCAAAATAATAATACAAATGTTCTATCAACCAGGTATCCAAGTTTGATTCATCTATGGAGGAAGATTAGGTTGTAATGGAGAGCCTTGTCTAAACGAATGCCCATAAACAAGGAAAAGGTGAAGCGGGTATATGTAGCAATGTGAGAGCCCAATCCAAGTGTAAAAATTAGGTGCAATATTGATTGTAGAAGCTAAGAGCAAGCCACAAGAAAGAAAGAATAACTAGAAGCAATGATGGAGTTTCTAAATCAATATGTAACTATGTAGGGATCTTTTGTCACAATCCAATCCTAAGAGCACTAAGAATGAATCAATAGGGATTCAATAAGGTGTGAGAGCTCAAATAATGAAGAAGCATGAGAAAGAGGAATGAAATGGAGTGATATAAGGCACCCAAGAGTCAACAAGACCAAAATCTACCTATTTTTGGCCATTGGGGGCCAAAAACATGTATTTTGGTCAGGTTGCAGCCTAAGACATGGCTTAGGGGGCCTAACATGTGGCCTAGGCCATGGGTTAGTCCAATAATCCATGTCTTGGATAAACAAGGCTTTATATGGTCCATAGGTCTCTAAAAGGGTCTTGAGAAGTACTAAAAGGGTCTGATGATGAGCAGGAGGGTTAAGAGAGTGCAAAAAATATTTGGAGGGGTGTACAATAGGCTAAGCAAGTGTCCAATCATGCAGATAGTCTCAAATAGGATAACCAAGTTTGATAGTCTATATATGAGCAGATATGTAATCATAGGGAGGATTAGGGTCATGGGAAATATGATTACAATATGCTTATAGAAATAAAAGATCAAGTAAAGTTAATAAGACAAAGATTGGTTGAATCCAATGATAGGTAGAAAATTTATGTTAATCTAAAAAGAATAGCAAGGCAATTCTTAGTTGGAGATAAAAAAATTCTACGAGTCAAACCCCAAAAGAGTGTTATTAAGTTTGGAAAATTATAAAGATTATTACCAAGATATTTGGGACCATTCAAGGTTCTAGAAGTGATTAATCCTGTGACATATAAACTTACATTGCCACCAAATTTAGTTCAAAAGCATATCTTTTTTCATGTATATTATCTTTAAAAATATATTGTTGATCCTACACATGTTTTGAACTAGAATGTATTACAAGTTCTGGATCCAGGGTGGTCATAGTAGAACCAATCAAAACAATTGATACTTTCAAGTTTAGCTTATGTAGTAGAGAAAAATCACAATGCAAGGTCCAGTGGAACCAATATTCTAAGAATAATGTTACATGAGAAGATTATGAAGAATTATTGATGTTGTTTTCTCATGTATTTAAATGATTTTTCTATTAAACATTATTTTTATGTCTTGAACTATTGTTTAAAATAAAAATCATCGAGACAATAACTTATTTTAGGGGGGGCAGATGTCACAACGTGACCTAAACGAAAAAACTACTTAAAAAATAGTTTATGGAACAAATGATTTATAGTTCTGATTTTTATATTTGAGTTGTTATGTATGTTGTATGATTGACAGTCATATTATTTGTTTCATGATCAGTGATTATGTTGGAGAATATTTGCATATGTTTATACTATGTTTTATGATCATGTTGACTATGATTTACATTATAGCAATTTATTAATGTTTATATATTGATTGTGTTATAATATTAGACTAACTATCCTTTGTTTGATTGAAGTAGTTGTAGAATTGTTTCACCCTCACAAGTGACATAGAGGGAGAGTATCATCAAAGAGTAGGTGTATATACTAGCATTTGGGATTGAGATAATTAACATAAACCCACACACACCACATTCTTTTTTCTTAATTAAAATGAATGTTTATCATAATTTTGCTTAAATGATGAATGTTGTTTGCATTGTTTGTCCTTACAATAAATGAGGCATGTTTGTAATGTTTGAGTTCATCACTTGTTGTGATTAGCATAGTATGTGAAGTCCTTTAATTGACTAGTTGTATTTCTTAAAATATTTATAGGAACTAAACTATATTATGTTAAACTTGAATGCATTATAGTTGGTAGAGGTATGAGTGTTTATTGGTCTTGCCTGATGTTTTTGTTTATTTCCCCTTTTTAGTGAAATAAAGAGGGGGTAAAATAGGGTGAAAGCACCCAAATCAATTTAATCAAAAAATAACTTCAAACATTTTGATTTTATTTGGTTATTGTTTATTGGCAAATACTATGAAGTTGAAAGGGAATAAATTAGGTTATTTGGGAATCACAAAAAGGAATTAGGTTTGTATGTTGTTATGATGTTGGAGTTGACTTTACCATTTGAAAATATTGAGGGTTTCATGTAACTTCCATGTAAAAATTAGGGCTTATGACTGCAAGATAATAGCTAACGGATTAGTTCGTGCATTTGATGAATTTGAGTTCCATTATGGTAAACTCGTAGAGTTTTAGGAGAATTACTAGGCCATGTAAAATGTGCATGGATTTTGGGAAAAATAATAAGAAGAGAGTAAGAGAGAAGAATAGTAACACAACAAAGGAAAATAAAAGAGATTTTGGGAAAATGATAGAGAGGCTACTAGCATGTGTAACTAGAATAACAAACATTATTATAACCAAGCAAGTGAACTTTTAAATTTGTGTATAGAAAATTAAAGATTTTTTATTTTATAATTTTAAACCTATTTAGGATCAAAATAATAAAATACCACCAACAAAGGGACATCGTTTCTTCTAGGAACCCAATCTTTAGGCTTTACCATTAATGGTGAGGTAGGGTAGGGATTACATAGAATGCATGTCCCTCAAATGGATAACCTAGATCCCACTCCAGGTAAGTGCCATTGATAGAAAAAAAGTATCAAGCTCTCTACTATACTTATATAGGTAAACATTGATTCAAGTCTTTGTAAATAAAATATTATTTTTTACACTAATCAAGCCCTCATAAAGCCCTTTCATGCTTGTAACTACTCAAATAGTAATCTCCACCAATGGGCACAGAACGTAGCTACCCTACCTTCTAGAGAGTAAATAGAAGTTTCTTCATTATGATATTTAAATAAATAAAGGATCGTAAAACCATTTTTGAGAGAGGTTTGTCATTTTGGGGCAACTCTACCTTGGTGACATCTAGATGACATGCGGTTTCTGACCCAAAATGTGAGCACATTTCTACTATGGCAGTCTGGGTTAAGATGTCAGGTATACCACTTGAGCTATGGGTGGAAGGGATATTCCAAATTATTGGATACTCACTTTGGAAATATATCAAAACTCACTGCGTTAGCATGCCCTGTATCCCTTTCTTAGGTTGAGGCATTTGTTTTCCTGATTATTTTCTAATATTTTATTATGTGTGCCATCTCTTGTGGTACATTTTTATTCTTGGAGCCTTTCTAATTGTGTTTTTTGGTCTACCTTCTTACATCTTTGGCATTTACTGGATGTATCTTTAAGCTTAATAGAATAAAGGATGCCGATACTTATATATATATATATATATATATATATATATTAGGTGGATTTATCAAACCTATATATTGTCAACAAGAATGAAGAAATCTGAGCATAAATATAATTGGTAATATAGTTCTTGGAAACCTACTTTAATCATATACATAATTGAATGTATATATTTAAAAATACATATTATAATGATTGCATTCATCTATATATGCAGATACGTAGTCAACTATTATTGAGGTATTAAACCTAAGCATACATTTGTCTTCTTTTTGGATGAATTTGTATAGTTGTAGGTTATATAAGGGAAATTTTGTGTAACTATATAGTTGATTGTATTGGTTGTATAAATAGTTAATAAGTGTTTGAACAATTAAATTTGTGAAGGGCTAGTTTATGTACATTAATTCCAAATGTTGTATCATTATAATGGTTTCTTGATATATATATATATATATATATATATGTATATAGGAGAACAGGATATAAAACTTATATAGGTTATACTTATGTATTAGGTAAAATATAAGAATTTATTGTATTAAGGAAATGATGGAACAAGTTAAGAATGAATAAAGTGGACACTGAAGTATAGAATAAACTTAGTTTTATGAGCTATTTTATGACTCATTGGTTTATATTGTTCACTGAGTTAATTGCCATTAGATATATATCAATTATGCTTGAAAAGAGTTATGTGGTATGGACATAGTGTTCTTGGATTCTTGTTCTAAGTCTTATATGCATTTATGGCTGAATGTGGAAGAATTATATATGACTTTCATGAGTTGAAACTAAGAAATTACTGAATGATGATTGTTTGTACCTTTCATTGTACAATTATCTGAATTGATGTATGTTACAATCTATATTATTGTATAGTGATTTATTTATGGTAAATCATTGGCATGTTTCATAGTGTTCTTGGATTCTTGTTCTAAGTCTTATATGCATTTATGGCTGAATGTGGAAGAATTATATATGACTTTCATGAGTTGAAACAAAGAAATTACTGAATGATGATTGTTTGTACCTTTCATTGTACAATTATCTGAATTGATGTATGTTACAATCTATATTATTATACAGTGATTTATTTATGGTAAATCATTGGCATGTTTCATATGATAAATGGTGATAGATATATAAGAGTGTCATTTTGTAACTCATCTATCTTGTGATATCATTTGATAGTTTATGATTCATTAACAGAGAGTTTATGTGAGTGGAATTTACTCGGATCCATGTGAGATCTAATTTATATAATGAAAACTTTAACCAAAGTAATGTTAAAACTAAGACATTGTAATTACATTATACGTTATAATTTAAATGTGTTTGTTGATGTCATTTTAGATAAAGTATTGGTTTTCATGGTTTATGTGATTATTGGACATGCTAGTGATTGTACACATAGGATTTGTAGTTGATTTTTTAATATCCACACTATTCTTATACATCCCTCAGTGAAAGGAAGGGTCACTCCCAGTGAGGAGGTGTGTGGGAGACTGATGGTTTGTGGTTAGAGGTATATCACTCACATAATGTTTTCCCTTTCTTTAGCTAGTCAACCATTTGGAATTATACTCATGGATATATATATGGACCATTGAGTTGTTTGTGAGGTTCATTTGTATTGTTGTACATATTATATTATATGTTTGACTTTATACTAAAATTTAATATGTATTACATTATTATTCAGTGGATATTCAACATAACAGTACATGTGAGATTTGTAATTAAATCTCAATATTGTAATAGCAGTAGTTATATGCTTATTTATAGTTATTTTGTGGATTATATCAGTGATTTAATATACTTGAATATTTCTAGTATTCATTTTATAATAAATATTCATCTTGAAAAAATTTATAGGCAGTTTGAAAACTAAATGGATCATTTATTAACCAGTGGTTTGATACATTTTAATATTTATTATAGTTTATATATATATTAGTCAAACAGTGAATTTACAAATAGTTACGGATGATTTTATATCTCAAATATTTAGACTTAAGAAAACAATTGTATAAATTTTGAGTAACTCAATGGAGTCATAATATCTAAAAATTACTCATATGCTTCTTTTTCATAAAAAGGGCTCTAATTTCAATTTAAAATTCACTTTATACAACTTGTCAAAGTTAATTTTTCTATTTAATTTGAATTTTTCAAGTGTTATAATAGTATACATAAAAAAATTAATCATTATGTGTTTAACAATGTTTAACCTTGACATCCTTACCTTACTTCATATATTTGCCATTTCGCTAACACAATCTATAAAAGAGCCTTTATCGTCTTGAAAACACTAAAAATATCATATAAATATCCATATTTTAACCTTGTTCATCCCTATTCAACTTATAAGCACCCATAAGATGTTTTTCAATAGTCTTTGTCCTCTTAGGACAAGTTTGTATTAGGTTAGATAGGGTCTCATTATGACCTTGTCCACTAACACATCCTTGTCCCATGTGCACTAATGATTACTTTTTCAAATTGAGACATTTCACAACTTTATCCCACACCTTTTCTAAACTAAGTTAATGAAGATATTCCGAATCTTCTGGTATATAATCACATCAAGACTTGTCTAAATATATCTAGAAATCACTTGGATATTATATTACACATTGAGCAAAAGAGTATTATTTATACCAATTTTAATTCTTCTACATTCTAATAGTCATAGGCCAAGTCTAAATTTTTTGTATTGTAAATCAAGGGTATCTATTTTCAAGTATTTCAATCAATATTATAACTAAACTCATATATTTTCACAATCACATATTACACAATCATCATAAAAGGGAGACTTTGGTATGAAACCCATTTGGGGTATGTAGGGAGTACTTAGATTACATGAGATTTTTTGAGGATATCTCAGCTATTCCCCTTATCTATTTTCCACCTTTTTGCATTTGATATCTATTATATTTGTTGTATAGGAAGAAAATTTTGTGTTTATAGGTCTTTCATGTAGCATAGCAACACAAAATTAATCAACAAACCCTCACAAATAGTCACATAAACCCAAATTGAAAAATTAGGTGCACAATCAATTAGGACATTATCATAGTCAATAGATAATGATGCATTGTACCCTTGTCCTCATTCTATGAACTTATCCAATCACATATTTAATTCTTGCATTTGGTCACAACATAGTACATAGGTCCTTTCAAGTAGTTTCTAATGACAATCAACTTACATAGTCAACATAATATAAGTTTTAAGAAGATTTGCTTACTTATAAGCTCATTTACTATTTTTAGTTAATTTTTAATCCTATAATTTTTTTTAGCATATTACATTTTACTATCAAATATGTATATTCTAGCATTTCAATTTCAATATTTTAAATCTATTAGTTTGATTAGATTTAATTCAAAATAGATAAAACTTAGAACACCACTTGTTGTTTGCTTAATTTTTGGTTTAAGATTTCTATTTTTTTTTATAAATTTCTTACACTGAAATAAAATAGTCCTCAACCTTGGATATAAATCTAAAACATAATGATTTAACTTCTTTGATCTTGTATTTAATCTAACATTGAAGAACTTTGTCTTGTCACCTTAGATAAAATATAACACAAGTTCTTTCTTTTGACTTCGGGTTAGCCATGTAGAGATAGGGGGAACATAGAACTATAGGGACAGATGATTATTAATCTATGGGTTGATGTCATGCCCAAATAAGTTGAGGGTCAATCCAACTAGACTCTCTATCTAGGGATAGGAGTCACCAAAAAAAGTATCTATTTGGGAGATGGGGATAGATGGCTCGATTGAACTTCATACTTATGAGGAGCCCTGAACTATCTGGATCCATATAGTTTATTCCCATATATAGATAGGGGCTTGACAGCCCTAGATATTGTTTATATCTATACATAAAAATCTTTTGATTTTTATTTTTATTTTCTATTTGTTTGTGCTTTTTTTAGAAATTGTGTTTTGATAGTTTTAAAACTACTTAATGACTATAATAAATGGTTATGTAGTGCTTTGTTTTATATATATCATAGCATGAAGAGTTTCCCTCAATAATCATAGTTATTTTACATCACTAAACATGAAATTTAATTTTCACATACCTTACGGTATATTGAAATGCCTATAATCCTTTGTTTATACCATAAGAAGCCTTTCGTAGTCATTTGATTTGTGGTGCACCTAAGAAGAGTGTATTACCCAAGGAATTTACTCTTAGTGTACTCTCTAAAATAATATTAGTGAGATATAGACATGGTTTTATCTCTGTAATTAGTGCTCTAAAACATTGGGTTGACACTAGTCAATGAACAAGCAAGTATATTTCGGAGCCCACATAATCATTTAAACCCTTGCTAGATCACCCTTATACCTTGATTCTTGGATTTATTGTATTCATAGTCATTAGAATTATTTGATTCATATTATATTGCATTCATCTAAAGTGTATTGCTAGATTAAGTGATGTTTCTATTTCACATATGCATCTTCCTTTGGTTTCTTCTACAATGGCAAGTCGTGATGTTTTTTCTCAAACTAATAATGCTATTGTTCAAATTCCTTGGTCTCCTTCAAATTAAGTTGACATTGAAATTGATAATGGAATTAGTGAAAAAAATATGATAATGAACATGAAACTCGTATTGATCCACATGAGCTAAATGGAGTAGATCAAAATTAAGTGCAATAATTATCTGAATTTCATCAAGGACTTCCAGAGAACCTTGATGAGGTGAATAATAGCATTAGTATATTTTTATCGTAAAAATATAAGCATCAAGCTAAATTAACCACATATATTCCACAAGAGTTTCATTTTCAGGATGTCAAATCCCCTAATTTCAATGTTCTTAATTTTACCTTGCATCAATTCCTATTTCTACACCTATATCACCATCTCTTGGTTTGGGAACACCACTTGGTCTTCAATCAATATATATATATATATATATATATATATATATATATATATATATATATGTGTGTGTGTGTGTGTGTCTAATAATGATTATTATACTCTTATTACCTCCACAAATACTACTCTTGAGCATGCACTTCTTGCCTTACAAGCTAAGCTAACTGACATTGAGAAAATTATTTTTCAAGTTAGCCCCATATTTCTTGTTGCATAATCACTTGGGACCTGAAATTACATCTTATGTATTACTAATTGCCTTTGTGGATGCTAAGTTTCCTTTATATGAAGGTAAAGGTGATCCTAAACCGTATTTATATACATTCCATTTAACTTTTTTAGACTATGTAGATAATGATAAATTATTAACGAAGATTTTTCCAAGAAGTCTCAAATAATATGCTCTTAGATGTTCTATGATTTCCCTCTCCAATTAGTAAAGCTTTCAAACCTTTAAAAAATCATTTTTTAATACATTTTTCTATGAACATTGATGAAAATTTATCATATGCTTAAATTGAAAATATCAAACAAGGGTCTAATGAAACAATTAGAGAATATGTGTTAAGATACAAGACTATACTGGAAAAAATGACAAATCAAATGGCTAATAATGAGATCTAGGATTTCTTTACTCAAAGTGTGTTATCTCCACTTCAATATTCATTTATGTTTGATAAGGTCAAATATTTCAATGAACTATACCATACAATTAAAGATTGTGAAGTCAAGTTTCTTACTTTGAACAAGTTTAAGTATACTTCAAATGCTTCTTCTACTTTAAATTTCAAGTTTTAAAGTAAGATAAATTATAAGAGCAAACAAAATGAAATAAAAAATGAAATTAAGATTATAGTTAATGTTATCTCATAAACATCACAAAAGATTTAATTGCAAGCTCCACTAAGGAGGCATTTTTTAAGGTTACCTTCACTTCCTCATGTACTATAGCAAAAGTTACTTGAATGCAACCTAATCACTCTTCCTCCACCAATGGAAGTGGACATGTCTAAACAATAATTTAAAAAAATTGGTGGTGATGCATATTGTGGCTACCACAGATGTATTTTGCATTTTACAAACATATGTTTCAAGCTCAAGCACAAGATTTAAGATCTTATTGATAAAAATGTTATTAATATTGGTACATGTACTGAAAAGACTAAGCCACAAGTAAATGACAATTCAAAGCTCAAAATGTACAAATATATGTTTTCACATCATAAAAAAAATAACAAGAATAATTTTGAAGTACATTATGCATTTAATGTTCATCCCCCTCCTACATATGGGTATCCACTTGATAGCATCATTGGTATAGTTACAAGCAAACAAGCCTCTTGTCTTATGATTGTATTTGAGATAATGAAGTTGTTGATGATTATTCAAATAGACATATGTTCATTATTTAGGCTAATGCTCACAAACAATCCATCCATAGTGTTATGATAGATAGTGGATCAAGATAAAATATGCACACCATAACATTTATATACTCTCTTGGTTATAAAGAAAAAGATTTGCATAATGCTTCTAGAGTTTTCAAGGCATTTGATGGTCATACTCAGGGTACTCTTAGGCATATAGTGTTATCTTTACAAGTGTATCCCCTTATATTACCCACTCCATTCTTAGTTCTACCAAGCACAAAGGTCTTGGTGTGCTAATAACATGCCTTTGGATATAAAAGATTAGAGTAATACCTTATATAGTGCATTACTTATCCTATAGAACAACTTCCTAGCTCAATCATTGAGCAACGTTGTAATGAAATAGTCTACATGTCTATTCAAGAGCATGATTTACATATTCCAAAGCACATTATAGTTTCTTTCTCTCTTCATGAGCATAGGCATATTAAAAAATCAGTAACCCCATCTACTTATGAGCATATTTAGTTAATTCAAAAAATCATGGCACACTCTCCTAAGCATAAAGTGGTACACAAAAAGAGGTATTCATGTCCTAAATCACAATAGGTTACTCAAAAAGCTTCATCATAGGTGCAAACAATAACATTTTCTCCTATTTCATATGAGGATACAGGTTTAAATGGGCATATGAATTATGATTCAAAGGGTTATATTAATTCATATGATCATAATTCAAATTCAGAGGCATCTACAGTTGGCACTTATTATTTATGAGAAGTCATTGCTTCATACAATATAGTTGGATATACATATGTGCATCTTATGGATGAGATCCTTGGTTGGACAGAGTCTTCTACTTCCCCCCAATCCACCAATTGGGTTGAATCTCTTAATTAATCATCTACATACTTCCCTTTGTACAGTCTTTTTATTTTTTAATTGTTAATTTTTTATTCCTTATTCAAATATTTTTCTAACCCTAGCCTTTATTTTTCACTTTGGGCACTTGCCATCTTGATTTTTAAACTAATTAAAAAAATCCAAAGCAACTACCTTACAAATTATTTTAATGCTCATTTTTGCTCATTATTGCATACTTATTATGTTATAGCTTTTCATTAAACTTACAAGATTGTATATCGCACTTGCTCATGAGAGTATGTACATTATCATGTATCTTAATCATTCAAAATACATTGTTATGACTCATTTGCACATACATTGGGGGGCACATGGTTTACCTTCCTTATCATATAATATTTATGTACCTTATTGAGTATTGTTAGAATCCCTCCCTCTTCCTATATTTTTGAATCCTTAACCCTTAAGAAATTTTCAATTCTAATATTTTAAAAGCAAAAAAAAAAGTATCAAATATGGCAAAAATTCAAAAACATGCAAATAATTTAAAAAATTCAAGAGCAGGATATAAGAAGCATTTTCATTTTTTACTAGTTAGATATATAACATAGTTTATTTTTTAATATAGGTTACTTTTATAAAGTATTTGAGTGTGATAAAGGACATACTTATACATGTCTTTGATATCATGCGTCTCTTGTTACCTAACAGTGTTGCTAAGTTAGAGGCATTTCTTTGTTCTCTGTGAATTTTTTTAAAAGGTGTAATAAACCATAACCTTTCTATCATGATGAGTTATATATCATAAAAATGTTTTGCTAATCACTCATACTTTACATGTATGAAATGAATATGTTACTTTTTAAAAATGATATGGTTTCATATGATCAATGTAAACTAGTTTCATTTGTTCAACATTTATTTTTTATTTTACTACATGATAAGTTAGAACTTGCTTATTTATTGTGTGTGGCCATTGACCTTATATGTTTAAATTCTTGTTTGTATGACATCATTATGTCACTTGTGTGTGGCTCTTGGCTTTTTATGCTTATGCAATATTCACATGTCCCTTGTATGTGGCATTTGAACCTTAAATATGATGTTATATAAAAATTATATGACATTGTATGTCACATCTCGATTTCACCCTACAATTTATAACTTTTAATCCATGGATTAATAGGGTTATTAACTAAATATAATTACTTTGATTTGAGCATTTTGATATATATTGTAATGAGACAGTGATATTGTCGATTAGTATACATAATATGACAGTTGTATTTTATTATTTTGTATATTGTGGATATGTATTTGTTAGTTTGCATCATTGGTTGATATTCATGATGACTCGAACTAACTACCTACTTGTTACAAGGTGGATGCAAGATTGATCCTACCCTCAGAGCTTGAAGAGGGAGAGAATTATTGTAGAAGATGGGCTAAATGAGATAATTGGGGGATGATGAGATGAATTGCTAGTGACCCTACACACATGCACATTAGATTTTAAATGTTATATTCATAAATACTAATACGTGATTTAATAAATCTTGAATGTGATATATTTGTGTGTGAATTTAGTTTTAATATGCATTAGATTCCTTTATTTTAATTGACTTGATTTTCAAGTTTAAATTATGAAAATAAATATTTAATAGCTATTTAGATATGAATTATCATAGACATAGTTATATGAAAATAAGAAAAAATTAATGACTTAAATATCTATTAGTTAAATAGATAATTATCCTTCTAAAGATTATTTTAATAGGAATTGAATTATCTTGGAATTCTAACCTTGAGTTAATACAATTTAAAGTTAGTTTTGAGAATTACATGTAGGAAATTCAATTTAAAATTAGAAAATATATTTTCTTAGCTAATTGGTCAATTTATCTTTGAGTTAAAGCTAATTTGATGAACTAAGGTGTGATGTTTAAAATAAACAAATTAAAATGTTTTAAATATTAAAATATGGCTTGTAAGGGAAAGGTAACCATAAGAAATTGAAGTTAACGAGAGCTAAGATGTTATGCATAAAATGAAAACTAAGAGATGGACCATGCAACAAATGGGATAAATCAATTAGAAAGAGGAGTTTTATAAATTAGAGGAATTTTTGGAAGTTAGAGACACATATAGAAAATTAAAATAGAGGAGAATCGGAAAGAAGAGGAAGTTGTGGATATATGAGAGCAGACAAGAAATAAATTTTCAAAGTTGGTTTTATAATTATTTTGTTGTGTACCAAAGGAGATTTTATATGTGTATTAATATTTAACCTAAATCTGATTGTTAGATTTATGTTTCAATTGATAGGTCAGTGTTTAACCTATTCAAATTTGTGTTTTACCTTATAGAGACATGTGTCTTAATACTCTTGAGCCTGCATTTGAGTTTAGAAAACTACATTTTACTCGTTTAGCATGCATTTTATCTTCTTAATGGCTACGTTGTATTCACTTAGCCGCATTCCATTTTAATAGAGGTTGCGTTTATTATATTAAGTATGCTTTGTATTACCTACCTTTTTAAATCAAAAATAGCATATAGCTTTTATAGAACCTGTATCTTACCTTTCATAGCTACGTAGTGGTTTATTTTAGCATGTGTTCTTCAAATTAGGTAGCATCCCATTCTCTTATAGGCTTGTGTTTAATTAAAAGTTCTAAGCAATATTATTTAATGGCAGTGTCTCACAATAAATAATATTGTAACTCTTTACACCTACATCTCACTTGGCCCATGTTTCAAATCAATTTAGCTACATCTTATATAAAAATTCTATGTTTTTAACTTTACTAGCTCTACATAATACTTCAGAGGTTTACATATTTAACCTATATTTTATTTTACTATGTTGTGTTCCCATCTATATAGACCTACATTATACCTGATAGAGGCTTGTATTTTAATTGGTATAGATTGTGTGCTGTTCCATATAACCAGCATCTTAATATAACTGAGCTTGCATTCAATATATTAGAACATGTGCTTAACATATATATATTAGAACATGTGTTTAACAATGTGATATGTGGCTAAGTATCATTCAACTTAGGCTATATATATATATATATATATATATATATATACATACATACATATATATATATATATATACATACATAAATATATATATATATATATACATATATATATATATATATACATATATATATATATATATACATATATATATATATATATACATATATATATATATATATATATATATATATATATATATATATATATATATAAAACCTAAGTTGAATTCTACTTAACCACATATCACATTGTTTGGCTTGCGTTGTATTGAAATATTGAGTCATTGATTGAAAAGCTAGGTGTGTGTATATATATATAGTCATTGTATATTTTTTTTGTATAGATAAATCATTGTATAATAAATTAAAACCTATAAGTATAAAATAAAATGCTACCTCAATAATATGGATTACTAATTCATTTATATATAGCACTAAGTAAATAAATCAAATGTTGATTATATGATATTAATAGTTAAGTCTTTATTTTAATATTTGAGTATGCTTATGTAATGTGAGGTCGATAACATGTAATGAAAAGCCAAGTAAATGTAGCACTAAGTAAATTGGATAAAGCGTTGAGTTAAAAGAAAATAAAATGTTGCATGTTAATTTATAATTGGTTGATTTAATAAATTAAATTTGGACTGAGTCACCATATTTTGGCATTGACTCATAATGATGGAAACATCGGGAAATAATTATCAAACACTGAAACTCTAATTAAAATGTTGACTTAATATAAAGCATTGAGTATTAATAAAGTTGTTGAGTTTTATTCTATTTAGAAATCATATATTATTCCAGAGAAGAATATGTCTCTTCTTTAATGCAAGATCAAATGTTTGTTGGAACTTTAATTTTGCCCTGAAATTTTGAGTTGTGTTTCTAGCTTGAGTTCCATTTTAAATCATGAGCAGAATTATCATTGGATAAAGTCATACATTATGGCATATAAATATCAATGCCAATTCCTTATTCCATTTGTGTATACAATGGCATTTATAAATTGCAATGTTCAATGTGTGTTAAAGCACATAGGGTGAAATGCCATGTTGTATAAAAGACTATGTTTTATTCTGTGACGATGTAGTTTTACCTTGTTCAGTTTCTATGGATAGTGTAGTTACCATCCTATAATAATGGCTTCTCTGATTCTTTTTGGATTTTTATATGAGGAATCATTTAAGAGGTAGTTAACCCTTTAAGCATGACTGAAATATAATTGTTAGTGGTAGAGAAAACTTTCTTTTACTTAGAATACTTATGAAGCAAGTAAGACTAGAGGTTAAATCTTGGCTAAGAATTGATTGAAGGATAACATTGTGAATAACATGTTTAATAACTTGGCAACATGTCTTAAAGTTGTAAACTTGGATCCTACACATTGTTGTATTAAAAACACTTAAGTTAGTTGTTTGGACACTAAGTAAATTATTGGTATATCTAGAAGTGAATTATCAAGGTTTGATCCAAGATTTGTCAAATAAGTTATACTGTGACTTGCTTTGTTTTATATTTTAAAAGTTATCATTACTCTGTGGTTGGTGTGAAAAAATGCTGAGATGACACTCTCCCTCCCCACAACAGTACTACTTACTTGGAAACTACACTTAAGATTATCAACAATACATGAGTTAGTTCGACTCTAGCTCTGAGGGCTTGGTATCTATTTATTATGTTAAGGTTAAGGGTATAATGTAAGTGTAATTGTATTTCATTTGTATATACTTGAGTATTAGTTATTATGTTATTAGACCAGTTGTGGCTAAGTCCTAATGTATTTACTTCCATTGTAATTTTTGTGTCTCAATTGATAGGTCAGTGTTTTAGCTATTCAAACTTGTGTTTTACCTTATCGAGACATGTGTCTTAATACTCTTGAGCCTGCATTTGAATTTAGAAAACTGCATTGTACTCGTTTAGCCTACATTTTATCTTCTTAATGGCTACATCGTATTCTCTTAGCTGCATTCTATTTTAATAGAGGTTGCATTTAATATATTAAGTATGCTTTGTATTACCTACATTTTTTAATCAAAAATAACATATAGCTTTTATAAAACCTGTATCTTACCTTTCATAGTTGCATAGTGGTTTATTTTTACATTCCTCAAATTAGGTAGCGTCCCATTCTCTTATAGGCTTATGTTTAATTGAAAGGTATGAGAAATATTATTTAATGGCAGCATCTCACAATAACTAGCGTTGTAATTATTTACACCTACATCTCACTTGGCCCATGTTTCAAATCAATTTAGCTACATCTTATATAAAAAATCTATGTTTTTAACTTTACTAGCTATGCATAATACTTCAAAGGTTTACATATTTAACCTATGTTTCATTTTACTATGTTGTGTTCTCATCTATATAGACCTGCATTATACCTGATAGAGGCCTGAATTTTATTTGGTAAAGACTATGTGTTATTTCATATAACCAGCATCTTAATATAATTGAGCCTGCATTCAATATATTAGAACATGTGTTATATATATATATATATATATATATATATATATATGTATATATATATGTATATATATATATATGTATATATATATGTATATATATATATATATGTATATATATATATATATGTATATATATATATATATATATACACATGTTCTAATATATTGAATGCAGGCTCAATTATATATATATATATATATATATATATATATATATATATATATATATATATATATATATATATATATATATATATATATATATATCAAACCCACTTTGAATGATACTTAGCCATGTATCACATTGTTTGGCTTGCATTATATTGAAATGTTGAGTCATTGATTAAAAAGCTGGGTATATATATATATTTAAAGTCATTGTGTATTTTTCTTGTATATATAAGTCATTGTATAGTAAATTAAAACCTATAAGTATAAAATAAAAGGCTACCTCAATAATATGGATTATTGAGTCATTTATATATAGCACTGAGTAAATAAATCAAATGTTGATTATATGATATTAATAGTTGAGTCTTTATTTTAATATCTAAGTATGATTATGTAATGCCAGGTCAAAACATGTAATGTTAGGTCAAGGAAATGTAGTGCTGAGTAATTTGGATAAAGTGTTGAGTTAAAAGAAAACAAAATGTTGCATGTTAATTTATAATTGGTTGAGTTAATAAATTAAATTTAGACTGAGTCACCATATTTTGGCATTGACTCATAATGATGGAAACGTTGGGAAATAATTATCAAATGTTGAAACTCTTGTTTGGAATGTATTACAAGATATGCATGAAGTTTTCATTGATGTCATGAAAGTCTCATTGATGTCTTTTTGTGTTATCTTTGTTGTTCTTAATGTTGAGTTCTTGAAGCCTTAATTAAGGAACGTGGGGAAATGGCATAGGCCTAATAGCTAATGAGTTAAGATATATGAGACTTTTGTAAGGAAGGTTAGCAACATGTTAGCATGGTATGAGATCACATAACATGTGGATGAAGTGTTGAAGATAGTTCAACTGGTTTTGAGGCATGATCATAGTCCTGATATGACTAACAATATAAGGCCTAGTATGCAAAGTGACCTATAGTGACCTAATGAGGGGTCAAGATCATTTCCAAATGTGGAAAATATATTGAAAGTATTGAAAAAGGTGTGAGGATCCATGTTAAGTGTGTGAACAAAGGTTGAAGTTAATATCTGAAGGATAAATCATGAAAACATATGGTAAGGTTGATTATGTGCATAGAATGGGGTGTTTCAAACCCAATAAGAAATTTCTCATGATTTTTGGCATGTGTAACCTTTGCATGAGGGAATGAGCACTTCATGGTAGTTAGGGAAGGTCCCTAGCTTGATTTTCCTAGCATTTTTTTTTAATATGAGGGGTAATCCTTTATGAATGATTGATAAGAAGGTAAGGTAGTCAAAACCTTCCTAAAACCTTAACAAAGACCTTATAGGAAAGATCTAATCAATTATGGATTAGAATGGTCAAGTTGACCTAGTTTTATATTTGTAACATGTAAAGGACTCTTCAACTTTTTTTTAGTTGGTTTTTTTGTCCTGATAGTGAGTATAAGTTATAGGAAAACCCTTGTTTTTAGGGTTTTTGATGCTACAGGTAGAGTTGACAAAGTCAAAGATTGTAAATGGATGCAGTATGATGTGTAAGACTTATAGTTTATGTCCATAAATTTTTTTGAGTAGGTTACATACCAAAAATTTTCCAAACTGATCATGAAAGTTAGCCAATTGCTAAACTGGCCTAATGAGTAGAACAGTGAGAAAACTAGGCGAGAATGAGATTAGGGATTGGTTACAGAGGACTAGGGATGGATCCTAAGGCATGGATTCATTATTAAATACATATCCATCTTATCCCCTTGGTGTATAAGTGTTGATGATGGCTACACCTATGCAAAAAATTGTCATCAAACTAATCTATCTAACATAGTGAAGATTATGTAGAGTGTAGTGAGATTGGTCTATAAGACCAATATTGATAAATGACCATGCAATATATCTTTTCAGAGATGATCTAAGGATGATAAAATTTCACACAAACCCATTTTAATATCACATAAGTGTTCTCATATATGTTTTAAAATTTGATTTTCTTGATTGTATTTTTGATCCTAGAGGTAACTTTATGTGTGTGTGTGTGTGTGTGTGAAAAAGAGGTTCTTGAGTCATTTTTCACTAATCTGAAAGATCCAAAGCTATTAAAGGTGTTATATAGGTCTCATAAGATCATTTTAATGTATTTGTATTCATTAGAAGTCCCTGTTCAAGCTTAGAGATTCAAATAATTTTGAATGTGTGTTGACAATGTGTGGTGTTTCTAAGTAAGCCTTTTGTAGATGTGTTCCTGAGGGATTTTGACCTATGTGGTGAAGACCAAAGCATTTTGAGAAGTTTTTTAAGTCTTTAAGATCTTATTCATGTGATTTATGCATGGGTTGTGGGAAAATTATGTATATGGTTCAAATTTTTAAGACAGACTTTCAGGCAATGAGAAAGCCTATTGGCAAAGAGACCTAATTGGTAGGTCCAAGTAGTAAAATGGGTCAAATCGAGTTGGGGAACCAAGGTGAACTTATTAGGGTTATATTGGATGAATTTATGAGTTATTTCATCTTTTGGTTAAGACAATAAGTATTCCTAAGGGGAAAAATGGTAATGTGTGAATAAGATAGACCTAATTACATTAAGGCTCCATTAGGCCTAATGGTGGATTTGGTCCTTATAGATTATGACCGACTTATGTATTGCTTATTTCACTTATGAAACTTGTGTAGTGATCTATTTAAATCATAATGCAAGTATGGTTAGGTCCTTATCTGACTAAGATAGGTATAAGAAAGAATCAATTATAAAG
The DNA here is from genome assembly GCA_037957365.1 of Torreya grandis. Taxonomy (NCBI): domain Eukaryota; kingdom Viridiplantae; phylum Streptophyta; class Pinopsida; order Cupressales; family Taxaceae; genus Torreya; species Torreya grandis. The sequence continues at coordinate 362,686 of JARHVA010006973.1, read as the reverse complement.
TCAAGGCCTAATAAGCCTATTTTGAAAAGTTAGAGAATTGAGCTATTGAACGAAGGACATAGTGTTTTGGAGAATAGATTAAGAGCTTGAAGATCATCAGAGAGCTGATTTGAACATGACATGAGTATCTAAGTATTTTTATATAGGTGTTGAGCAAGTTCATTTGACATAAATCTGTCAATGAAAGAGTTATTTGAGTGAGAAGGCCTAAGAAGTTATTTGAGTGAGATTGAAGGGTAAAGATGAAAAATAAGTTTTTCATATAAATTTGAGTTAGCAACATGGGTTATAAGGTGATCAAATATTTGAGGTGACTTAGTTGATGTTAAGCTACCTAGGGGGTTAGAGCCTCCTTGTCATATAGAGCTTGCAGAAGACTAGTTGAGTGGATACTTAACTAAGGATTGGAGCTCCTTGTGAAGTTGGTGCTTCATTAAAATTAGATCTTGACATTATATGACTATAATACATATGCATGATTTAGTGGGTGTTATCCCCCAAGAGGGTTTCCCACATATCTTTTATGTTCTCTCATGATATGCTTGTATAGTTACTTTATTATGCATTGATCTTTTATGTGAATGAAATGATGAATGGAATTGAATATTTATTGTTAAGTAACTGATTCACCCCACCTCTCAGTAGATACTTCTAACAACTTAAATTAAAACATTGAATTAATATAAAGTGTTAAATATTAATAAAGTCACTAAGTTTTATTATATTTAGAGATTGTATATTATTTTGAAGAAAAATGTCTCTTCTTTAATGTAAGATTGAATGTTCAGTAGAACTTTAATTTTGCTCTATAATTTTGAGTTGCATTGCCAGCTCGAGTTTAGTTTTAAATCATGAGTAGAATTATCATTGGATAAATTCATACTTTATGGCATATAAGTATCAATGTCAATTCCTTATTTCTTTTGTGTATAATATGGCATTTATAAATTACAATGATCTATGTGTGTTAAAGCACTTAGGGTGAAATGCCATGTATATGTTAGGATCCTCCTTAGAGTACAATTGATTACTTTTGAATAAGCAACTAAACACAGAATTAAATCAGAAGTAACAAGTAACTAGAAATTAGAAACAGCAAAGAATATGAGATACGAGAAACAATACAATCTTGTATTACACTCTTCCAGAAGAAAATACAACGAAAAAATATCTTTCTTTCCACACCTTTTGGGTGTATAGTAATTCTCCCTCAAGAGTTCTCTCTCTCTCAATTACAATCAACAATCAACTCAATACTGAGTTGTTGTTCCCTCCAGTGATAATCAACCCAATGGTTGTTGTTGCCTACCTTCCAAGTGACAATCAACTCAACCGTTGTTGCCTATCTGATTACAATATAGCACCATGGGTCTCTTAAATAGATCTCAAACCAAACAATAATTAGAAACACAGAATCAAGACTAAAATTAGTCTTTACATGCAAACTAACTATTCTCCTAAAATTAGAACAGTTCTAGAAATGCACAGATGATCGATGTCGGTCTGAAGGTGACCGATGCCGGCCAATCCCTAACCGATGCCAGTTACTATGTAGCTGGAGATAACCGATGTCAATTGCCCTAACCGATGTTGGTTACTGTGTAACCCAGCAACCTCCACATTTGCACATTTAGTGAAGCTTTTAGCTCCACAACTCAACAATCTCTCACTTGGAGATAAATAGTTGCACCTGTACCTATACCTGTACTTGTACAACAACATCCTCTAATTTGTTTCTAGCTTGTTTCTCCATCTTCAAGTTCAATCTTGAAGACCAACAAAAGTTGAATGAAGATTCAACTTCTCTTTTGTTCTCGACTTTGTTAGCATATCAGCAAGGTTCTTATTCGTATGGATCTTTTTCAGCTTCAACTGACCATCCTCCAATACCTGTCTAATGAAGTGGTACCTAAGCTGTATATGTTTGGTTCTTGAATGAAACGCTGAATCCTTTGCCAAATGAATTTCTCTTTGACTATCACTGTATAATTTGCAACTCTCTTGCTCCTTTCCTAACTCTTCCATGAACCGAGGCATCCATATCATTTCCTTGCTAGCCTCTGTGACTGCAATGTATTCTACCTCTGTAGTAGACAAGGCAACAACCTTCTGCAACTTTGAAATCTAGCTAACCACCATTACACCAATAGTGAAAACATATCATGTGGTGCTTCTCATGTCATCCAAGTCACCTACCATATTCGAATCTACATACCCATGTAGAGAAGTGTTTGACCTTGCATAGCATAAATGCCTACTATTGGTCCCTCTCAGATATCTGAGAATCCACTGAACTGCTTTCCAGTGCTTCTTTCCTAGATTGGCCATAAAATTGCTGACAACTCCCACTACTTGGGCAATATCAGGTCTAGTACATACCATGTACTCAACCTCATCATGTGATTTAGGACACTATTCTTTGCTCAGCTTGAACTATCCAACCATAGGTGTGCTTACCAGTTTTGCATCCTACATATTAAACCTCTCCACTACCTTATTCACATAATCTTCTTGAGATAAAATCAACCTGTGATTTTTCATGTCTCTAAAAATACTCATGCCAAGGATTGCTGCTCCTAAATCCTTCATGGCAAATGTGTGAGCTAATTTTACCTTTAGTTCAGTAATTCTCTGCATGTATGAACCTACAACAAGCATATCATCTACATACAGTAACAGGATAATGTAGCTACTATTATTCAATCTGGTAAAATAAACACAATGGTCAGATTGATATTTACTAAAGCCATGCTTTGTCATAAACCTGTCAAACCTCAAATACCATTATCTTGGAGCTTGCTCAAGACCATATAACCTAGCCTTATGTCTCATTTGTCCATTCTCTCCTTTCTTTAACATGTAATTCCATTTATTTTTTAGTGCTTTCTTTTTGACTGGCAACTCTACCAAATCTCACATTTGGTTCTCTTCCAAAGAATTAATTTCCTCATTCATGCCATGATCTCACTGTTTCTTGGATTCTACCTGCATTGTCTCTTCAAAACTTCCTGGTTTTCCACCATCAGTGAGCAACAAGTAGTATAAAGAAGGAGAATAATAAATTTGAGGTTTACTTACCCTTTTAGACCTCCTCATGGGCATTTGAGACTCATTGACAGCTTGTTGTTTGCCCAAATTTCCTTCTAACAGTGACCGATCTCGGTCATCTCTCAATCTACACCCAACCGATGTGAGTTCCACCTGACCACCCTGATCGACATTTATTCTCACCTGACCGGTGTCGATTTCCACCTGCCTGACATCACCGACTTCGGTCTTTACTAAATCGACATCGATTCCTACCTGATCGACGTCAGTTCCTGCCTGATTGACGTCTGTGTCTGTGTTTTCTTGTGAGTGATGTTTTTTATCCATGAGCTCATTTTGGATCATAAACTTATCCAAATCAACATTTCCCTGCTCAAAATTATTCAACCTCTTGAGCTGATCACTGTCCATCACCTTCTCCTTGAAAACCAAGGCTTTCTATTTCTTAAATGTGTTTAAAACATCAAATTTTCTCTTTATGCAATAAACCCATACCTTTCTTGTAGCATCATCAATGAAAGAAACATAACACTATGATCCTCCAATAGAAGCTCCCTAAGCTAGTCTCCACATGTTTGTGTGAACAAGCTCCAACTTGTGCTTCTTCTTTGTTGACCCAATTTTGAGAAACCTCACTTTCTCTTGTTTTCCAAAAATATAGTGCTCAAAAAAATCTAGATCTATCAAATTTGAAAGCTTACCATTTGACTTAAGAACATCCATTCCCTTCTCACTCATGTGACCAAGCCTAAAGTGCCACATCTTTGCATCTATAGCTGAATTAGATAAAACAGAAGGAGAATCAATAATACAAGTAGATAGATAAAGTGTACCTACTTTCTTACCTCTTGCTAATACAAGTGCACCCTTAAAAACTTTCCAAGATTCAACTTTGAGAGTTACTGTGCAACCCTCATCATCCAACTTTCCTACAAAAATTAGATTCCTCTTTAGGATGGGTACATGCATGACATCCTTCAACACCCATGTGTTGCCATTCTACAATTTCAGTTGCACTTTTTCTTTTCCAACAATTTGACAAGGCTCACCATCCCTTAAATAAACTTTTTAAAGTCTCCATGGACATAATCATGAAAAAATTCTCTATTTGGGGTTGCATGGAAAGAAGCACCAGAATCTAAAACCCATGATTCTACCTGACTATCCAAAGAAAGTATAAGAGCATCTTGTGCAACAATACCTGCATCATTTGCTTCTTTATTACCTTCATGCTGATCTTCTTTCAACCAACAATATTTCTTTGCATGTCCTTTCTTTCCACAATTCTAGTAGGTTATACCTCCATTTCTAGATTTGGATCTACTGCCTATCTTTGACCTTGATTTCCCTTGCTTGCCCTTCTCTCTTTGCTTTCCCCTACTTTCAACACTTAAAGCATTACCTGACATTTTTCCTGTGCTTTTTATACAATTTTTTTCATTCAAGATTACACTAACAACATCATCAAATTTCAAGATATTTGAAGCAGACACAGTATTACTAACTACTATTACCAAGCTATCCCAACTTTCAAGTAAAGAGCATAAGATTAAGAAAGCCTTAATTTCATCATCAGAAACTATTTTGACTGAAATTAACAAATTTACTAATCCATGGAAATCACTAAGATGACTATATACTGATCCACCTTCTTGCATTTGCAAATTAAATAATTGCTTCATAAGAAATACCTTATTCGAAGCTGAGGGTTTTTCATAGAAATTTGCCAAAGTATCCATTAACTCTATCGTTGTCTTTGCCTGTGATAAGTTAGAAATCACAGACGATGCTAGGATCAACTTTATAGATCCCAGAGCCTTTCTATCAAGAACATTTCATTCTTCATCTTGCATATATGTGGACTTACTTGAAACCCCATCCAACGGTAAGTATAATTTTTTTTGATATAGATAATCTTCTATCTGCATCTTCCATAATTGATAATTCTTACCATTGAATTTCTCTATTTTTAGTTTACTTTCTTCTGCCATTGCTTTACTCCCACTCAAATAGAAACCCCTGTGAGTGAACCTGTAATCAACAAACACTAACCCGCTCTACCACTTGTTAGTGATCCTAGCTTTGATACCAATTGTTAGGATCTACACATAGCTTTGATACCAATTGTTAGGATCCTCCTTAGAGTATAATTGATTACTTTTGTATAAGCAAATAAACACAAAATTAAACCAGAAGTAATAAGTAATTAGAAATCAAAAATAGCAAAGAATAGGAGATACGAGAAACATTACAATCTTGTATTACACTCTTCTAGAAAGAAATACAATGAAGAAATCTGTTTCTTTCCACACCTCTTGGGTGTATAGTAATTCTCCCTCAAGAGTTCTCTCTCTCAATTAAAATCAACAATCAACTCAATACCGAGTTGTTGTTCCCTATAGTGACAATCAACCCAATGGTTGTTGTTGCCTACCTTCCAAGTGACAATCAACTCAACCGTTGTTGCCTACTCGGATTACAATACAGTGCCATGGGTCTTTTAAATAGATTCCAAATCAAACAATAATTAGAAACGTAGACTTAAGACTAAAATTAGTCTTTACATGCAAACTAACTATTTTCTTAAAATTAGAACAGTTCTGAAAATGCACAGACGATCGATGTCAGTTTGAAGGTGATCGATGTTGGCCGATCCCTAACCGATGTCGGTTACTGTGTAGCTAGAGATAATCAATGTCAGTTGGCCTGACCGATGTCGGTTACTGTGTAACCCAGCAACCACCACATTTGCACATTTAGTGAAGCTTTTAGCTCCACAACTCAACAGTATAAAGGACCCTATTTTATTCTATGACTGTGTATATTTACTTTGTTCAGTTTGTAAGCATAGTGTAGTTATCATTCCTATAATAAAGGCTTATTTGATTCTCTTTGAACTTATATATGAGGAATCATTTAAGTGGTAGTCAACTCTTAAGCATGACTAAAATATAACTATTAGTGGTCGAGAAACCATTCTCTATGCCTATGGAGCAAGTAAGACCTTAAACTGAATCTTGGTTAAGAATTGATTGAAGAATAACACTATGAATAAAATGTTTAATAACTTGACAACATGTCTTAAAGTTGTAAATTTGGATCCTACACATTATTGTATTAAAAACACTTAACCTGGTTGTTTGGGCAATAAGTAAATTATTGGTATATCTAGAAGTGAATTATCAACACTTGATCCAAGATTTGTCAAATATGTTATATTGTGACTTGATTTATTTTATATTTTAAAGGTTCATGGTAATCTTAATTTTTGAAATCTTGTAAAACTGTGACTTGTGTCATAAATGACTGTTAGTATTTATAAGCATATAGTATTGAAAACTTATGTATAGTACATATTATGAGAGTATTAATATGTAAAATTATTTACACTTTTATGGTATTTAATAATATAATTATGTTTTTTATTGTTTATTTACAATATAATCTAGGGTATAACTAGGTGATATAAACCTATACTTGATTGATTAATAAAATTATAAGTGTAAGATTATTTATTCATGTTTGAGGAGGGTGCTCATGCACAAAGAGCTATGATAATATGCAATATCATGAAATATTTTAGCTTAAATGTATATCTCTAGATGGTACATATTGTAGTTGTAAGTCTAGACTCTCACCTATGTTGACTAATTAAATGTATGTGTTGGTTATTACTTGAATGGTACAGTTTGTAACAGTTATTAGGACATTAAGTATACATGCATACAACTTTGAGAGTGTAAATGAATGTTAGGTTATAATTTTATGTGTTTGTATGACTTGATTTGTTATATGTACTTACTTGATTAAAAATGTATGTTTCCATGTATTTATGATTATTTAGTATGACTAATTATGAAAAACTAGCAGTTGTGTCATAAAACACTAGACTATGATTATATGGGATATCATGGAATTTACTTATTTATATATTATGTAGTAGTTATAAGTCTACAATTTAATGTGAACTTTATTTGGGTGGTATAAATTGAAGGCATTATTTCTAGTTTGAGATATAAATATAAGAATCATTCTTACGATGATGGAATAAATGTAAAATTGTTTGTTCCTATGTTTAGTATGTGAGGTGATATGATTGATAGAAGGATGTAATTAGTATAAATCTTATAATTAAATAATGCATAGTGAGACATTATCTTTTGGTATAAATGATTTGTATGTCAGTGTAATATCTTACAATAAAATGGATTTTCTATGATACACTACATATTTAGTTTTAAAAATCATATACGCATGGGTATTAACTTATTCTCTAGATTCTCACACCATTCTATCTACCTGTCTTTAAAGGGAGGGTCATTACCTGATAGGGGATTGTGTAGGGAATCATGGGTCTATGGTTGATGTGAAAAAGTACTCATATGATGCTCTCCCTCCCCACAACAGTGTTACTTACTTTGAGACTACACTTGAGATTATCAGTGATATACGAGTTGGTTCAACTCAAACTTCAAAGGGCTTGGTATGTATTTATTATGTTAAGGTCAAAGTCTTAATGGAAGTATAATTATATTTCATTTGTATATACTTGAGTAATAATTATTGTGTTAGTAGACCATTCGTGGTTGAGTCCTTATGTATTTACTTTCATTGTAACTATGATATATTATATTGCATTCAGTAATTAGAATTTTAGAATAGTTACTATTTTATGTTGTTTATATGTTTGGCTAAAGTTATTTATTATAATTGTGATTGAGTGAATAATTATTTTGTTATGTATTTAGTTTTTTTTAAATTACTGCATTTTTTAGTACAACTTGAAGGGTTGTAACATGTGGTATCAGAGTTGTGACTTGAACTCTAGGACTTAATGAGTCCATTAGCATTTTTATACCTCTGTTTAAAACAAAAGAGAATTGAGAATGTGTGTGTGGTACATTGAGTGTGTATTTGTACCCCCTTAAGAGTTGTTAAAGTGCTAGTTATTGAGGGTCTTATTAGTGATAGTTTTACAAGGTGTATGAGTAGAAGAGTACATATCTTTGGTCATGAGATGTGGACAAGAGTTTTCTACCATATTTTTGATATTTTAGATCAAACACCTCAAGTGTGATTACATATTTCTTGGTAATCGAGTCACCTTCACCATTTATGTTTATATATTTTGAGTGTTTTAAAAGCATAGAGTGATTCCCACTTAGGTTTAAATGCATTAGTTTTGTGTCTTATATACACAAATCCTAGGAGTGAGAATCCTATAAGACCATTCTAGTTTGGCACCACCTAGTGTGGTGGATTTTTTTTTGTAGTTAAATGTAGATGTCTTGATTTTGAATTCCTTTATGTTAAGAGTTGTGGATTAGCATCCTTATATTTATTTAGACTTGAGAAGAAGTGTCATCTCTCTTAGTTAGCTTAGATTTAAGTTGTTATTCTCACTCTTCACTTACACCATATTAAGCTACCGAGAAGATTCATATTCTCAGGATGTTGATTTAGTATTTCCTTAAACATAAATTTGTTTATGAATTATTATTGTGATCTTATTCCCTTGAGTTCATGGGATAGTGTTTTCTACTTCTTGTTGAGAGAAGCTGTAAGATTGGGTGGATTGATGCATCCTTGAGGTCAGTATTTCCCTTTTGGTTGTGTAGGTAGGTTATAATACTACACTTACAAGTTTGGTAAGTAGGTAGTGATTGGCAACGTGGATTGCGATGTTTCAATTTACCATGTGAAGGTATGTAGGAGTTTTATTGTGAGATGTTATTTATCTACTTTCCACTTGTGACTTTTTAGAGTTACTATTTTATCTAACTTATTAACTTGACCTCAAAGAATTGCAAACCTTGAATTTATATTAATTATAGTTGATTACAATTATTATGTTATTATACACCTTTGTTTAGATTGATATTATTCTCTTTTTTAAGCATGATTTTTTGAAAAGTTATATATGTACCTTACTTCAGGAGTAAGTAGGGTATGAGATGTGCAGAACATCTTGGTAGTCTAAAAGGGTTGAGATAAATTTTTTAATTTGTGTGCTAGTTTTTCAAGTAAGGAGGCATTATCTCACTTATAAGATTGTAAGGACGATATGATCCTTGGCCTTTATATTTTATGTTAATTTTGACATTATTTCCACTTAACTATAAATATAATATTATAGGTTAAGCTATGAATTGTGATACTAGTTATGTTTAGCTAGTGGTAACATGATATAATCTAAGAATAATTGTATGATTTTTTTTGTATGTATGATAATACATCTAGAATTAATTATTATGTAGTATTGATTTTTATGATTTGTTAATACAAATTTGTGTTTCATAAAACTTTGTACACATTAAGGAGATCATCAGGTCATGGATACCTGAAAGAAGAGTGGTGAATTAAAAACATGAGTTCTAAGAAATAAGACGGTATCATACTTAGTCTCACATTGACTTGGATTGGTACTAAGTTGGATCTGATAAATAAACTTATTGAATCCATGATTTGACAAACAAAACTTGTCAAATTTAATCATATGGTCATACATGTATATTATAAATGAGTATTCCATGATTTGGTATATATTATTACCAGTTCCTATTCATCATTGTACTTGTCAGGAGCTCTGATTGAGTAGTGACATTATTGACATGTTATACTTATCTGAAGTTATGTGGAGCAGTGATAGTATAAGCATATACACATCATTATTGTCAGGCTCCCTAAATATTTTTCTTCGATATGATAAATACACTCTCTAAATTAGAAATATGTGCATAGGGCCCAGAAGGATTTGTGAAACTCTTTCTAGTCTTTTATTTTGACTATTACGATGATCTCATGTGTTTTTAAAAAATTAGTAAGACTTTTACCAAGTTGTTATAGGTTTGTCTTAGGGTTCTAGACCCCAAGATGGTCATGATAGAACCAATAAGCAGAAGTGACATTCGTAAAATTTATTTGCATAATAAAAAATGTCATAAACCAAGGTCTTATGGGATCAATATGCTAATAATAGTGTTAATTGGGATAACTATGATGAGTTCTTCACGTTAATTTTGTATTTATTTACATGATTTAATACTAGATATTATGTTTTTATTCTGTTAAAATTATGTTTGTTATTTAGAATTTTTGTTTAAGTGTCATTGGGATGATGACTAGTTTTAAGGGGAAGATGTCACATCCTAATTTTACCTTATAATTTATAACTTTTAATCTATGGATTAATAAGGTTATTAACTAATTATAGTTGCTTGTATTTAAGTATTTTGACATATACTGTAATGGGACATTGATATTGTCGATTAGTATACATAATATGACAGTTATATTTTAGTATTCTATACATTATGGATATGTATTTATTAGTTTGTATCATTAGATGATATTTATTATGACTCAGACTAACTACCTACTTGTTGTGAGGTGGATGTAGGATTGATTCTATCCTCATATCTTGATAAGGGAGAGCATCATCAAAGAGGATGAACTAGATAAGATGATAGGGGGATGATGAGTGGAATTGATAGTGACCTTAAACACACACATTAGATTTTAAATGTTGCATGCATAAATATTAATACGTAATTTATAAAATATTGAATGTGATATATTTGTGTGTAGATTTAGTTTTAATATGCATTAGATTCATTTATTTGAATTGACTTGATTTTCAATTTTAAATCAAGATAATAAATATTTAATAATTGTTTAGATATGAATTATTGTAGATACGATTATCTGATAATAAGCAAAAATTAATGACTTAAATATCTATTAGTGAAATATATAATTATCTTTGTAAAGATTATTTTCATAAGAATTGAATTATCTTGAAATTATAACCTTGAGTTAATACTATCTAAAGTTAGTTTTGAAAATTACATGCAGGAAATTACATTTAAAATTAGAAAATATATTTTCTTAGCTAAGTGGTCAATTTAGCCTTGAGTTAAAGCTAACTTGATGAACTAAGGCATGATGTTTAAAATAAACAAATTAAAATGTTTTAAATATTAAACTATGACTTGTAAGGGAAAGGTAACCACAAGAAAGTGAAGTTAATGAGAGTTAAGATGCTATGCATGAAATGAAAACTAAGAGATGGAACATCCAAAAAATGGGGCACAACAATTAGAAAGAAGAGTTTTATAAATTAGAAAAAAAATTGGAAGTTAGGTACATGGATGGAAAAGAAAAATAGAGGCGAATTGGGAAGGATAGGATGCTTTGGATATTTGAAAGCAGACAAGCAATAAATTTTCAAGGTTGGTTCTATAATTATTTTTCTATGTACTAAAGGAGATTTTATGTGTGTATTAATTATATTTGGCCTAAATCTTATTTTTATATCTATGTTTCAATTGATAGGTTAGTGGTTTAGCTATTCAAACTTATGTTTTACCTTATAGACGTTTGCGTCTTAATACTATTGACCCTGCATTTAAATTAAAAAAATCACATTGTACTCATTTAGCCTACATTTTATCTTCTTAATGGCTACATCGTATTCTCTTAGTCGTGTTCCATTGTAGTTGAGGTTGTGTTTAATATATTGAGTATGCTTTGTATTACCCACATTTTGTTTTATCAATAATAGCGTATAGCTTTTATAGACCCTGTATATTACCTTTCATATTGTGTAATGGTTTATTTTAGCATGTGTTCTTCAAATTAGGTAGCGTCCCATTATCTTATAGGGTTGCATTTAATTGAAGGGTCTAAGCATTATTATTTATTGGCAGCATCTCACAATAACTAGCATTGTAATTCTTTCACCTACGTCTCACTTGGCCTACATTTCAAATCAATTTAGTTGCATCTTATATAAAAAGTATGTGTTTTTAACTTTACTAGCTCTGCATAATACTTCAAAGGTTTACATATTTAACCTACATTTCATTTTACTATGTTGTGTTCTGATCTATATAGACCTACGTTATACCTGATAGAGGCTGGCATTTTAATTGGTATAGACTGTGTTATTCCATATAACCAACATCTTAATATAACTGAGCCTAATTTTTTTATATATATATATATATATATATCAAAGCTACGTTGAATGATACTTAGTCGTATATCACATTGTTTGGCTTGTGTTGTATTGAAATGTTGAGCCATTAATTGAAAAGTTGGGTGTATGTATATATATATATATATATATATAAAGTCATGTATTTTTCCTATATAGATAAGTTGTTGTATAGTAAATTGAAACCTATAAGTATAAAATAAAAGGTTGCCTTAATTATATGGATTACTGAGTCATTTATATATAGCTATAAGTAAATAAATCAAATGATGATTATATGATATTAATAGTTGAGTCTTTATTTTAATATCTAAGTATGTTTATGTAATGCCAGGTCAAAACATGTAATGTTAGGTCAAGGAAATGTAGTGCTGAGTAATTTGGATAAAGCGTTGAGTTAAAAGAAAACAAAATGTTGCATGCTAATTTATAATTGGTTGAGTTAATAAATTAAATTTAGACTTAGTCACCATATTTTGGCATTGACTCATAATGATGGAAACGTTGGGCAATAATTATCAAACACTGAAACTATAATGAAAATGTTGACTTAATATAAAGCATTGAGTATTAATAAAGTCGTTAAGTTTTATTTTATTTAAAAATTGTATATTATTCCAAAGAAGAATATGTCTCTTCTTTAATGCAAGATCAAATGTTTGTTGGAACTTTAATTTTGCCCTAAAATTTTGAGTTGTGTTTCCAACTCGAGTTGCATTTTAAATCATGAGCAGAATTATCATTAGATAAAGTTGTACTTTATGGCATATAAGTATCAATGCCAATTCCTTATTCCATTTGTGTATACTTTGAAATTTATAAATTCCAATGATCAATGTGTGCTAAAGCACCTAGGGTGAAATGCCATGTTGTATAAAAGACTATGTTTTACTCTGTGATGATGTAGTTTTACCTTGTTCAGTTTGTAACAATAGTGTAGTTATCAATCCTTTAATAAAAGCTTATCTGATTTTTTTAAAATTGTTGTATGAGGAATCATTTAAGTGGTATTCAACCTTTTAAAAATGACTGAAATATAATTGTTAGTGGTCGAGAAAACTTTCATTTGCTTAGAATACTTATAGAGCAAGTAAGACTAGAGGTTGAATCTTGGCTAAGAATTGATTGAAGAATAACACTATGAATAACATGTTTAATAACTTAGCAACATGTCTTAAAGTTATAAACTTGGATCCTACACATTGTTGTATTAAAAACACTTAAGCTGGTTGTTTGGGTATTAAGCAAATTATTGGTATATCTAGAAGTAAATTATCAATGTTTGATCCAAGATTTATCAAATAAGTTATATTATGACTTGTTTTATTTTATATTTTAAAGGTTATCGTTAGTTTGTGGTTGGTGTAAAAAAACACTAAGATGATGCTCTCCCTCCCCACAACAGTGTTACTTACTTGGAGACTACACTTAAGATTATCAACGATACATGAATTAGTTCGACTCGAGCTCTGAAGGCTTGGTATCTATTTATTATGTTAGGGATGAGGGTCTAATGTAAGTGTAATTATATTTCATTTGTATATACTTGAGCAGTAGTTATTATGTTAGTAGACCAGTCATGGTTGAGCCCTAATGTATTTACTTCCCTTGCAATTGTGATATATTATATTGCATTCAATAATTGAGATTTAGGAATAGTTATTGTTCTATGTTGTTTATATGTTTGACTAAAGTTATTTAGTATAACTATGATTGAGTGAACAATTGTTTTGTTAGGTATTTAGTTTTTTTTTTAAACTACATTTTCTTAGTATAATTTGAAGGGTTGTAACATTGTATGACATTGTTTGTATTTTACTTGATTGTTACTATGATGTGGATTGGTATCTATTTATTATGTTAAGGCTGAAGGCCTAATAGAAGTGTAATTGTATTTCATTTGTATGTACTTGAGCAGTAGTTACTATGTTAGTGGACCAGTCGTGGTTGAGTCCTAATGTATTTACTTATTTTACAATTGTAATATATTATATTGCATTTAATAATTAGAATTCAAGAACAATTATTATTCTATGTTGTTTATATGTTCGGATAAAGTTATTTAGTATAATTTTGATTGAGTGAATAATTATTTTGTTAAGGTTTTAGTTTTTAAAAAAATTATTGCATTTTCTTAGTACAACTTGAGGGGTTGTAACATTATATGACATTACTTGTATGTTACTTGACTGTTACTATGATGTCATGATTCATATCATGCATTAATCCTACTTTCTATTCTTATTTTGGTTCCATGATACATATCATGCACATGATGCTTATGTATTTTAATGATATATCTATCTAACACATGCAAATTTAATATTGTATTCAAATACTATGATGCAAAACATTTTAAATTTCAAGTGCTACTAAGTGATTACATATTTCACAAATTATACAACTCTTCTTTTGAGCTAAGTGATTTACAAGCTACATCACTCATTTCAAAATGGGGGACATCCCAATGGGCTTGTCTTGAGAATTCAAGTCCTCATGAATATAATTTCATATTTAAGGCACTATACAACTTCAAAATTATAACACAGTTTAGAATTTTCAAATTATGGGTCATATAATATGCATGTGCACTCATTCTTACAATTACAAGTGACAAGTTTCAAATAATTATAGGTTTTAGTAGTTTGAAAATTAAAATGGCATTCAATATCAATTTAGTATAGTACAGTGGGCATAATATTCATTCATGTCCAAGCTACTATATGACAATTTTAAAAAAATTAATTGTAAAAGTTTTAAAATTTCGAAGTTGTAAAGTTTCAAATAAAATCTAGATCTGTCTGCAATAGTGTGATTCATCTTCATGTTGCAAGTGGGTCACATTAGATTATAGTGACACTTAACGTCTATGGTTGTATTTTTTCTATGTAGCAAGCCATAGTTGGTAGTTTCACCCCTTCAATTTGTAGAGTACTCTACACAATCAAATAAAAGTTTGGGTATATAATCTTTCAACTCAAGAGAATTCAAAGGTTTTCAAATCAAGACTTAATCCCTCCTAATTCATGATAGTTTCAACATTTATCCAAAAAATTTAATAAGGGGCCAAGCACTTCTCCACTTTCAAGTTATAGGAAAATTAGATTGCATTCTTTTTCAGGGGTATACCTTCCTTACTCTCTTTTTAAAAATTAAATTTCAAGTTTCATATTTTCAACTTTCAAATATAAACAGTAACTACTTTTAGTGACATTGTTGTAGGTTTTATATTAAGGTATCTTGCACGATCAAGTTTCGCATCAAAAGACAAAGTGTGTACACATACTCAAGTTCACACTTACTTTACTCTAGTAATTTCACTTTGTTGAATCACTATAATAAAGTGGGGGCAAATGTAGACATATAAAATTAATCATTAAGTGTTTGACAATATTTAATCTTGACATCCTTACCTTAATTGATATGTTTGTCATTTCACTAACTCAAAATTTATAAGAGATCATGTATTGTCTTGAAAATACAAAAAATATCATACACACATCTTTAATTCAACCCCATTAATCCCTATTCAACCTATAGGTACCTGTCATACCTTTTTCAACAGTCTTTATCATCTTGGAATAAGTCCACACTATGTCAGTAGGGCCGCACTATAACCTTGTCCACTAACACATCCTTGTCCCCCATGCTCTAACAGTTACTTTTTCAAATCAATACATTTCACAATGGCTCTCTCACGCCTTTTGTAAATTTGGGTAGTGAAAATATTCCAAAGATTCATTTATTTAATCATATTAAGGCTTCTCCAAATACATCTATCAACTACTCAGTATTTGTATTACACACTAAGTAAAAGAGAACAATTTATTCTAATTTCAATTATGTTGTATTCTAATAGTCATACGTCAAGTCTAAATTTTTTTTATTTCAGGTGAAGGGCATTCATTTTCAAACATTTCAATCAATCTAATTGCTACATTTATATAGTTTCATAATTATCGATCACACAAACACCATAGGAGGGAGAACACGTTGGCCTAAGGCCCATTTGGCCTATATATGCAACACTCAAATTATGTGAAAGTTTTTAAGGATAGTTTGTTTATTTGCCTAACATGTTTCCCCCTTTTACATTTGATCTCTATTATGTTTATTGTGAAGGAACAAGGGCATGTGTTTTGCAGGTCCTCTACATAGCATATCAGCACATAGAATTAATCAACAAACACTCTCTGATAATCACACAAACTTAAATTAAAAAATCAAGCACAGTTAACTAAGATGCAGTCATAGTCAATAGACAAGGATGCATTGCACCCTTATCCTCCTTCTATGGACTTTTCTAATCATAGATTTAATTCTTACATTTGGTCACGACAAAATACATAGGCCATTTCAAATAGTTTTCAATCATAGTCAGCATAATATTTGTTTTATGGAGGTTTGCATATTTGTATTACCATTTAATATTTTTAGCTAATTTTCAATTCTGTAGCATATTGTATTTCACTATCAAATTTACACATTACAACATGTAAATTTCAATAGTTTAGATCTATTAGATTGATTAGTTTCAATTCAAAATAGATAAAATAAAAATCATGTTGACTCTCTTTTCATCATTTTGACTTCCAAGATAGTTCAAGAGACCTCTAAGACATTGGTGTGAATATTTTTAACTAGCCTAACGTTACCAAAATTCAAAACTAACAAGAATATATTTATCAATAAAATATAAACAATGTGTCAACTACAAACACTATGGATCTAATGAATTGTAAAATATATGCCCATTATAGTCTAAGATCCCTCTCTTGGTCACCTGTACTCTTACACATTAATGTGCACATAAAATGTCTCTATCCTAAGATAGTTGAAACAAATGAACTTGAAACAATCTCAAATAACATGTATAAATACATGATGCATAAATAGAAGCATTACAATAATCATGTTATCTCAACATATCATATGAAATAATTTCAAATGTCTAAGTATCTATATTTTTAAACAACCTAATATCAGTATAAGAATAGAGCAAATGGAAATAAACAAGGTAAAATTTAAACTTTACACAACAATTTATGAAAATGTGACCATGCTAATGTTAATCAAAAATTGGACCAAGAACTCATCAGTGAAAGTATGGAAAGAATGTATGGATCCACATAGTAAGGCATAAAACCAATCAAGAGCATTGTCCTTAAAAACTTCTAGGAAATTGTTTATCCACTAATTTATCCTTATGCATAAAATCTAAACAAGATGCATAGAAAGATTTAACATGATGAGAAGGATCCCCTTAGCATTGAATAATTCAAACTTTGGATCCACAAAAGCTATAGGAAAAGGGTATAAAAGAACATCATAAGCCACGGGGTTGAGTAATATATCATGTAAAGTGACCTTTTGACTTAGCTCTTGAAACCCTTGATAAATAAATCTAATTTCTTGTTGTATATCACACATGGTTTACATAAGGGCATAACTTCATTGTTTGGAATAGAAGTGGTGGTATAATAGGTGGAAATGGAAGCATTGGCTAATTGAAGAACATTGTGAAGAAGAGATGAAGGTTGGGAAGCACATTGAGATGGTTTATATATTTGGGAACTAACAAGCAAGGCATTAAAATCATTTAGAAAAGGCAAAGGAAACCGCATGGAAGAAATGGGAGGAATAGTAGTGAAAATAAGTTAGTAAAAAATCACATTATTAGGCATGGAAGGGGACCCTCTAGAAGGTTGATCCACATTAGTGGTACTTATATATCCATTATTCACCCCATAAGGTATATCTTCAATGTGAGGCTCTTGACTAAGGGTTTTGTTTTGAACATATTTCAACACATGCAACATTGCCTCTATTTCTTTTGGATTTTCTAGAATGTGTTTTTAAAATGAAACAACTATTTCAGCTCCTATGACTCACATCATTCAAAGCATTATAAGCTAGAGATACATTCACAATATTATCAATCGCATTTGCATCATAAAAGGGGGGTTATAGATTATATAGGGAACCCCTTGCTTCATATATATATGGGGTCGAGGAAACTCCACCTGCGACCCTCCCCATGAGATGTAAATGTATTGATGTTTCTATTTTATACATGATATGAATGACCCTCTATTCTAGATAGAGATATAGATCAGTGGATAGAGATATATATCTATAGAGCATATCATTGGAACATTAACATCATTGAAATACACTATTTAGCTTTTCAAACAAGCACAAGTATCGATCAAATTAATTTTAACAAAATCAACAAATATAAAATTTAATCTATCTCCTCACCTAGTAGACATCTTAGAATTAATCACCTTAGGTGGCACAATATGGAAACATATATAGCATGCAAAGATATCCTAGGGTTGGATGATAAAGCAAATATAAAAAATTATGGTTTACAAACCACTCAAGGGCTAGGGCTAACATTGTAACCAATAGGGCAAGACCTACAGAAAATAATATCTACCATAATAAAAGCAAGATTTAGCCCTAAGAGAAAAAAAATGCAAAGCAATGCTTGTTCACCAAAATGTGATATGGGAAAGTGTTTTTACATCAACATGTAATATACCTACCCATAAACATGCACAATTTCATTTTTAACTAGATTTACCTTAATATAATAGTAAAAATCAGACCTAATTACAATAAGGAATATTATAAAATAATTGAAATGTGTAAAGAGAGGGATTTAGTTTTGAATAATATTGAATTATGACAAATATGTAGACATTGGGAAGGTGAAAATAGGTGGAAACATGTATAAGCAACAATGCACAAATAATCAAAAAACTCATTATGAACGGTAAGTTTCATATTTTTACCAGGTCCAGAGTGCTAAGATAATAAAAGTGTGTTTCTAAATCACGTAATATTATTTGAAACAAATTTGAAACCCAAGTTTTTCTACTTACAAGCTCTGAAAACCTCTCTCAGGTTTCCAAAATTTTGTACATATCTCTAATAAATTGATATCCTTTTTGAAACCTTAATCAACTCAAAACACCTTGCAAAACATTTAAAAATGAGGGCAAAGGATGTTGGGAGTCATTGAGGGGCCAATGTTATCACTCATAGGCAAGTTGGAAACTAGCACTCAATGTAATTCAATAAGCAATCATGGATACAATCACTAATCCACATATGAATTTTCAATAGGCATTAACAAAGTGCATTATGGAATATGAAGACTTCAAATCAAATTATAATCTAACATTTCAGTTCTACTTTTTCAATAGATAATGTACTTCTTATCACTCTTGACCTTTGACATTCAATTCTTACATATCCCTTTCATATGACTTATCCTATATGCATTAATGCACCTTTGAATTTATAATCTTCTCAAATTCAAATCAGAACCTTATTAGCATGCAAGTTGATATACAATGGAGAATAAATGCCAACAAAAGATGAACACAAGGCATGGAAGATCCAAAGGAAGGGTAAAAAAGGCCCAAAGATAAGACCCATAAATGTAGTGGTATGTTCTTGGCTAGACAAGACTGCAATGATATTTTCTTTGAAAAAACCAAGAAAATAACATAAAATGAGAGGAAGAGAGAAAATGGGTGAGAGAGAGAAAACCACATAAATGGCAAGAAAACAGGGCCCAAATCATAGAAAACATGTGTCAATAAGAGCCTAATATGAATTGATAATTGACAAACATACAAGAACCCTAGAACAATACAATTTAACATTTAAAACTACTCTTGAACCAAAATTAGTTGTCAACACTAATTAGCTCCTTAAAACACTTCCATTTTGGTTGTTGGGTTTTATGATCCAAAATTATGTTAGTTGTTATCATTAATTTGTATGGGGCATGCATCTCATTTAAGAGACACCCCCTTTTGATTTAGAAAGTTAATGAGTCAGTTTGTCAGGTAGATTGTTAGTTGGTTAGTCAATTAGGTCTCATAAATGTGTGCAAGCCTTGATACTTAGGCTTGCACATATTAGATTTTGAATAATCCAAGAGTGTACATTTTGACATCATGTAATCTCTCTTTAAATATTGATAAAATATATGGCATTGGGCTCTTTCTAAGCAATGGTATCAGAGCTAAATATCTACCCTACATGTGAATCCATCGTTGAATCATAAAGAGGTGAAGTGTGAAGTGGGTCTGTGTGAAGAGGAGAAGACCACTTACCAAAGAGAATAAGAAATTTTTGTTTGACGAGTAAGATTTTTTTTTTAATAATTTAATGCTTGCATGTGTTTTTGTCGCAAGTCATATTTAATATTTATATCATATATATTTGTTTACACACGTGTGTGTGTGTGTGTGTGTGTGTGTGTGTGTGTGTGTGTGTGTGTGTGTGTGTGTGTGTGTGTGTGTGTGTGTGTGTGTGTGTGTGTGTGTCCATACACCAGTATATAAGTTATGGTTAATTTTAAAAAAATTAAAGAGAGATGGATTTGAATACATATCTTTATTTATGTAAAATAGAAACATGAAATTGTTTTGTATAAAAGCATGAATGTGTGGTTGTAATGTGAAGGAAAAACAATAAAGATCTACATATAGTGTTGGAATCTCACTGATCCAAAACTCAGAATTTTTTATTGATAGATATTTCAAGAACATAAAAATAACACAGTAACAATGAATTCTCTAAGAAGAGATGTTTTATTACTCAAGATCGCAATACAACTATATGTTTATCTCTAGGAAGAGATGTTTGATTTTCATTTCAGGTTACATCTTCATTTATACATATTTTGAAAGTAGGAGGAGGATGTGGAAGGTCACCAATCTCAAGGGAGATTAAGTGGTTCAACTTCCACAATTTAAAACAATACAAAATTTGAGGAATTACTATTGTTAGAAACTTACTATTTTTAGACTACACTACTAAAATTGAAATTTGAGGCACTTCCATTGAGTTTTCGGGGGTCAAAAACCATTAAACAGATCTCCATGCCATCTCACCACATTCTCCTTATTCTTATCTTTCCAACAATTCAAATGGGGAGTCAATTAGAGCTACAATGCAAAAGTTATGGCTCCCAAAAGTTTCGTCATCAATTGAGGTAGAACCATCACCCAAATTGTCACCTAAATTATTGTCCAGATCATTCCTCCCTCCTTGAGAAGCAATGGTCCCCATTGCATAAATATTCCTCATCAGGTGTGGTAGTTGTGTTTTAATTTGATTCTCTATGAGCCACTCACCTTGGTGGCTAAGCTAGCCCCTTTTGACCACCTTATAAAGTGGAATAGAGCATCCTCTTGTCAGGATCTTGCTCCTCAATTAGAGCACAATATGATTACCTCTTGTATTAGCAACTAAACACAAAATTTACCTAGAATGAATAAGTAACTAGAAATATGAAACAACACAGGATATGAGAGACAATACACAATTGTATTAATAATCACACAGAAGAAAATACAATAAAGAAGATGCCACTTCTTCTTCCACCTCAAAGGCTTGCCACACCTCAAGGACTTCTTCCCTCTCTCTCTTATAGTCCCAACAATCAACTCCAATATAGAGTTGTTGTTCACCTCCACCAGTTAGTAACAACACTGCCAGTACACCAAGCACACAACCGTACTCCAAGTAGATCTCCCTTTCCTTGCTGCCACCTACAAATCAATAGACCTTACTTACCATGTAGATATCTCTACACCCTGAAGAACCCTTGTCCTTGCCTCACCAAGTCCTTATGATTCTTCAACCAGTACCCCGATGTATCTCCTAGTAGAACTTGCACAACCTGCAACTCTCCATGATCATACACACTCAACACCCCTTTAGAACTAGGAGGAGCTACTCTAGCTCTCTCTTTAAGCTCAATGGCTTTCTAGCACACTTTTACAATACAAATCATGAGTCTATTATATAGATCTCATGCATGCAATAATTAGACTTTCTTAATTACAATAATTAGACCTGTAACTTAAGACTATAATTAGCCTTTACATGTAAACTCTCGGTTCAACGAACTAACTGTCTGTGCAACGAACAATTTTGAAACTACCATAGGCGATTGACGTCGGTCCCTATCTGCCTGGAGGTGACCGATGTCAGCCGACCTCCTGTCGATTCCAGTTGTCTTCAGCTCACACCTGTCGATGTCAGTTTCATTTTGCACTGCAATCTATTGATGCTGGTCTCCCTAGAACTCAGCAACCTCCTCCATGTTTGCAATAGTTGAAGCTTTTAGCTCCACAACCTAACAATCTCCCACTTAGAGATAAATAGTTACAACTGTACTTGTACCTGTACACCGTCTAATTCATTTCTTGGCTTGTATCCCTCTTCAAGCTCCATCTTGAAGACCACCCACCACACACCTTGTGATGCCTTTCCTGTCATCCAAGTAACTTGCCACATCCAAACCTACATATCTATGCAGTGAAGTCCTTGACCCTGAATAACATGTTAACTTGCTGCTAGTCCCTCTCAAATACCTGAGAATCCACCTTCTCCAAATTGGCTCCAAACTCTCTAACAACTCCCACTGCTTGGAAAAACTTAGGTTTACACCAACCTTACGTGATT
Organism: Torreya grandis; assembly: GCA_037957365.1. Lineage (NCBI taxonomy): Eukaryota > Viridiplantae > Streptophyta > Pinopsida > Cupressales > Taxaceae > Torreya > Torreya grandis. Next base: position 340,143 of record JARHVA010006973.1, on the reverse strand, counting down.
TCAAACCCTATTCTAAGCTTAGCTTGAACTGTCCAGCCCTTGGTGTGCTTTTCAATTTTGCATCCTGCATATTGAACCCTGCCAACACCGTCTTCACATCAGCTCCCACTAGAGACCAAAAAATCTCCATGTCTCTTATGCCAAAGAATTTCACTGCTCCCAAATTCTTCTTGACATACCTCTGAACTAGCCTTACCCTTAGCTCAACAAATCCCTGCATGTACGAACCTGCTACAAGCATACCATCCACATACAGTAACTAGATAATGTCACGACTCATCATCCACCTGGTAAGACAAACACAATGGTTACACTGACATTGACTGAAGCCTTGCTTTGCCATCCACCTGTCAAACCTGTACCACTATCCTGTAGCTTCCTCAAGACCTTATACCTGGCCTTCCGTCTCACATATCCATCCAATCTCTTCTTTAACTTGGGAATCCATCTGTCTCTCAGTGCTTTCTTCTAGCTGACAACTCCACCAACAAACTCCTGTTTGGTTTTTTCTCCAAGGACTCACACTCCTCATCCATGCCAAGCTCCCACTATTTCTGGATTCTACCTGCATTGCCTCTTCACATCTTTATGGTTCTCAACCATCAGTAAGCAACTAGTAAGAAGGTGAACAATAAATATGAGGTCCACTTACCCTTTCAGTCCTCCATATGGGCATTTGAGACTCTTTGATAGCTTGCTGTTTGCCCAATATCTATTCTAGTGACCGATCTCAGTCATCTCCCAATCTGCACCTGACCGACATCATTTCCCTATGACTGACCTTGTCTGTCGATGTCAATTTTCTAACCGATGTCAGTGTACCTACTATCAACATTGGTTCTGTATGATCGACGTTAGTTCTTACTGCCTGACACCACTGACTCTGCTGATCTATATATGACTGATGTCGGTGCCTGTCTGTTCGATGTCGATTCCTCTTGATCGACGCTGGTACCTATGTTTGCCTGTGAATGATGACTTTTTACCCTCGAGCTCCTTTTGGATCAAAACCTTGTTCAAATTAACACAGCCTTGCTCAAAATAATTCAGTCCCCTCAACTGATCTTTGTCTGTCATCTCTTCCATGAACACCAAGGCTTTCCAGTTCTTAAGTTTGTCAAAGATATATGTCTTCCACTTAAGAATATCCATTCCCCTCCTACATATGTGACCAAGCCTACAAAGCCACATCTCTGCAACAGAAAGTGAATCAGTAATATAAGTAGATAGATAAAGGATACCTACTTTCTTACCACCGTCTAATTTAAGTGCATCCACTGTGAGAGTTATTGTGCATCTCCCATGACCAACCTTTCTTGAAGAAATTAGACTCATCTCCAAGACTGGAACCTGCATGACCTTCTTTAACACCTGTGTGTTACCCATCTGCAATTTTAGCTTCACTTCCTTTTTGCCAACAATCTGACAAGGCTCACCAACCCCTAAATAAATCTCTCCAAAGTCTCCAAAGACATACCCATGAAAAGATGCTCTATTTCGGGCTGCATGGAAAGAGGTAAAAGAATCTGTAAACTAAGATTCTACTTTATCCAGAGCAAATTGTGCAACATCACTTGCAACATCTACTTCTACACGTTGATCTTCTACTGACCAACAATCTTCCTTTACCTGCTCTTTCTTTCCATCAATCAGACCATTCGTGCTATTTAGTTTCTCCATTCATAGCTTACTTTCTTCTGCCACTGCTATACTCCCACTCAATCTGAAACCCCTGAGAGTGACCTGTAATCAAACAAACACTAACCAGATCTAAAACCACCTGTTAGTCAACCCAACCAAAAGCTTTGATACCAACTGTCAGGATCTTGCTCCTCAATTAGAGCACAATATGATTACCTCTTGTATTAGCAACTAAACACGAAATTTACCCAGAATGAATAAGTAACTAGAAATATGAAACAACACAGGATATGAGAGACAATACACAATTGTATTAATAATCACTCAGAAAAAATACAATAAAGAAGATGCCACTTCTTCCACCTCAAAGGCTTGCCACACCTCAAGGAATTCTTCCCTCTCTCTCTTACAGTCCCAACAATCAACTCCAATACAGAGTTGTTCACCTCCACCAGTCAGTAACAACGCTGCCAGTACACCAAGCACACAATCGTACTCTAAGTAAATCTCCTTTTCCTTGCTGCCACTTGCAAATCAACAGACCTTACTTACTATGTAGATATCTCTACACCCTGTAGAACCCTTGTCCTTGCCTCACCAAGTCCTTATGATTCTTCAACTAGTACCCCGGTGGATCTCCTAGTAGAACTTGCACAACCTGTAACTCTCACAGATCATACACACCCAACACCCCTTTGGAACTAGGAGAAGCTACTCTAGCTCTCTATTCAAGCTTAATGCCTTTCTAGCACACTTTTACAATATAGCTCATGAGTCTATTATATAGATCTCATGCATACAATAATTAGACTTTCTTAATTACAATAATTAGACACGCAACTCAAGACTATAATTAGCCTTTACATGCAAACTCTTGATTCAAAAAACTAACTGTCTATGTAACGAACAGTTCTGGAACTGTCATAGGTGACCGACGTTAGTCCCTGTCTGCCTGGAGGTGACCGACGTTGGCCGACCTCCTATCGATGCCAGTTGTCTTTAGCTCACACCTACCGATGTCAATTTCATTCTGCACTGCAATCTATTGACGTCGGTCTCCCTAAAACTCAGTAACCTCCTCCATGTTTGCAACAGTTGAAGCTTTTAGCTCCATAACCTAACACCTCTTGTTGTCTTCATCCAGGTGTCCACAATATGATCCTCCTCCACTAGAGAAAAACTCTATGGATCAAGCTCATCAATGTCTAGTTGTTCTGCTACGATTGAAGTGTTGAATAGAGGTGGATGATATGGTTTGAGGAGCTCCACATTGAATATTGGATGCAGACCAAGGTAGGCTAGTAGATTCAACTCAAAAGTATTTTTTCCATCTTTTTTGGTGATGGTGTAGGGACCATATCGCAGAGGCCAAATTTTTTTGTGTGGGCCTGCAAGTTATTCTTTCTGAAGCCACAACCAAACCTTGTCACCCATATCAAAATGGTGTGCAATCATATGTTTGTCATGGCATTGCTTATACTTCTCACTCATCTTCTCTAAGATGTCATGAACTTGCTGCTGGATATGTTGCATTTGTTCAATGAACTTTTTTGCTTTTGTTGCCTCAGATCTTCCATGAGGTGTGTATTCCATGGTGGAGAATGGAACGGCTATATCAATTGGTGCCATGAGTTGGAACCCGAAGCATACTTGAAATGGATTATGCTTGGTCAAGCTATGTAGGGCCCGATTATATCCATGTTGTATGAAAAGAAGCTCCTCATCCCATATGCATAGATGTTTGGAGTGATACATCCGAATCATGTGAATAATCAAACAGTTCACCACCTATGTCTGACCATCAGTCTATGGATGGAAGGTTGTGGACTTCATCAACTTGGTATCCATCATCTTCCATAGACTGGACTAGAAAATGCTTAGGAACCTGCTATCTCGATCTGAGACAATGGACTTAGGGAGACCAAAATGGAGCCATACATGACTAAAATATAGTTGAGCAGATTCTTTAGTACATATATTTTTCGTACAAGCAATCATGATAGCCATTTTTGAAAAATAATCAACTATAACAAAAATATAGTCCTTGCCATGTTTTGAAGTGGGCAAACCTAAGAGAAAAACCATTAAGATAGATTCCCAATGCTTGGTTGGTTTCAGAAATGGTGTGTACAATCCTTACTTCTTATTTGTTGGATTGGCTATCGCACATGGGGTGCAAGATTTGAGATACCTTTCCACATCCTTTCACATATGGGGCCAGTAGAAGTGTTTTTGAAGAACTACCAATATTTTTTATACACCAAGTGTCTAGCTGTCCTACTGAAATGTGCTTCCCATATCATCTTATGTTGTTCTACAGTTGGAACACAGATGTGCCCCATATGATAGAGGGCATTATCTTGTAAATAGATATTAGAAACATGTTTACCTTTTTGAAGCACCTGATATGTATTAGCAAAGGTAGGATCTGCTTCATACAAAGCACCCCAAGTGGTAGTCTCATGTTCACACAAGTCAAGAACTATTGTGAGTGTAGTAATTTTTGGGAAGCTCAGACAATTTGCAGTCATATTTGAGCTCCCCTTTTTGTGTTTGATTATCAAATGGAATTATTGAAAATATGTGACCCACTTTTGGTGCCTCTCATTTTACAGTTTACTCTATGTTTGGATGAATTTCAATGGTTTGTGGTCAGTGTAGATGACCATCTCTTTTCCCAAGATGTAGTGTTTCCATTGTTTGTAGGCTTGCATAATGGCATAGAGCTCCTTATCATATGTCAGGTATTTCTTGACTGTATCAGTGAAAGTTTCACTATGATATGCAATAAGATGGCCATGTTGTATGATAACAGCTTCCATGGCATATTCAGATGCATCTGTCATCAACTCAAAAGGTTAATGCAAATCTGGCAAGGTAAGAACATGGGCAAAGCAAAGTTTGTTCTTCAAATTCTCAAATGCCCTTTGTTGTATTTCACCCCACTAAAATGTATCTTTAGCTCCTCCTTTAGTCACTTGGGTTAGTGACAAAGCAACATGTCAAAATCCAAGAACAAACCTGTGATAGAACTTTGCAAGACCCAAGAAGCTACGAAGTTCTGTGAGGGTCCTTGGTGTAAGCCATTCTTAAATAACCCGAATCTTCTATGGATCAACATGGAACCCTTCCTCATTCACAACGTACCTGAGTAACTGAATTGTTTTCATCTTAAATGTGCATTTGTCAAGATTTACATACAACTTGTGCTCCTGAAGAGTTTGAAGCACCTTACGAACATGTTGTAGATGTTCCTCCCATATTATACTGTAGATGAGTATGTCACCCAGGTAGACAACCACAAATGAGTTGGTGAAAGGTCACAGGATGTCATCCATCATCCTCATGAAGGTTGTAGGTGTGTTAGTTAAGACAAAAGGCATAACTAACCATTTGAAGAACCCCTCCTTAGATTTGAATGCAGTCTTTCAGACATTGGTGGGATCGATGGGAATTTGGTGATAGATAGATTAGAGATCAATTTTGGTGAATAACTTCACACCACAGATAAAAATATTTATAGTGATTTTATTCAAGGCTCGATAGTCAATGCAAAGCCTCCATGTTCCATCTTTATTTGGCACTAGGACAATTGGGTTGCGACATGGTGAAGAGCTTGGCATGATGTGACCCTTTTGGATCAATTATTGAATCTATCTTTTTATCTCATCATTCTTCAAAACTAATCTGTGATACATAGGATTGTTAGGCAAAGGTGATCCTGAGATCAAATCGATAGAATGTTTTATCTAGCAATATAGTGAAACTCCTGTGGGTGACTTGAATAAGTCATCATATTCTCCTGTGATTTGCCCATCTGCTTATGTTGTTGTGTTGATTGTGTAGTCAGGATTGCAACATCAGCCTTATTGGATTTTTGTGGTTTCACCACCATGAAAATGAATTGCTTTGTCTTCTTCACCAATCTCTTACATTGTTTGACACTAATCAGGGAGATAGATGTGGGAGGTGGTACCTCTGGTACCCTGTAACACTGCATTCCAAGAGTGAGGGTTATTCTTTAGGTTCATGATTCATAGATGCCATGTCGATCATACATGAATGACTGACCAAGGAGTACATCATAAACATCTAGATTGACCACATCACAAAATACTTCATCTTGGAAAGGTTTTATTACATGTAAAAGAAGACACTGATGGGTGACATGGTCTCTCCCTAGGCTCAACCATCCAAGACTGTATGGGTTTGGGTGAGGCTTCATGGATAGATTTAGAATTTTTACAAATTTAGCAGAGATTAAATTCTTTTGACTCTCACTATCAAGAATGAAATGCAGAGGCTTACCTTTTACCCATAATTTGGAGTGAAATAATCTTTCCTTGTCATCTATCATTTCCTCATAGGTTTGTGATGAAGCGATGATGGTATCGAGCTCAACATCTATAATCTCTTCTTCATCCTCTTCGACTGTTGGTTGTGTATGAGACAGAGCAGTAGATGTCGAGTATTGTGACTCAGAAAGTAGTGACTTGATGGCTCGACATTCTTCTTCGGAGTGAGTTCTAATTTTTTGATAATCACACCATTTTCCAGTCTTCCCCTTCTAGGGTTTCTTTTCTTGAAATTCATTTTACTTCCAATTTTGGCCTCGTGTTTGACCTTCCTTGTCACTTTTCCATTTTGAAGGTTGACTCTTTGTATTCTTATTTCCATGCTTATGCTCAATCTTCACTACAAACTTGTATGCCTCACCGAGAGTTTCTAAATTGAAGAGTTCCATTTCCCCCCGTATGTACCATTGTAGTCCACCATGATATTTGAGTCTTATGTTTCTCACTTTCTTGGATGCCCAATCTTGAAGACAAAGAAGGAAAAATATCTATGTAATCTTGAATAGATTGGTCCTTACCTTGGTGAAGTTGTTGCCACTATATGTACAGATCATCATATGCTCCAATGGGATAGTATTCTTCCTTTACCGCTTCCACGAAATCATCTTAGGTAGGTTCCACCTCAAGGCCAATGTCATCTATACTAAACCTTTTTTTGTACACTTCCCACCAATTTTTCATGAGAAATGATGCTTTCGAAAGAGCAAAAGTGATCTTTTCTCCATCGGTAATTTTATTTACAAAGAAGTAGGAAGACAATTGATCCAACCAATTTTCTACTACATCAACATTGATTTTGCCTTCAAATGTAGGAATATCAAAATTCACCTGAACCTTGAAGGGTGTTTGGGCACTGAAAGGACATTCCATGGATGAGGATCTAGGAAGTGCAGATGATGAGCCAAAATTTTCCATCATGAGTTGTTGGAAAATTTGGGCAAATTGTTTTGGCATCTATACTTGATGTCATTGGAGGGATTCAATCACCATTTCTTTGAAAGGATCGAATGTCTCAGTGTCATCCACCATTTGAATTCATTTGGAGTGAATAGGTGGACAGTCTGAAAGCTCTGTTATTTTCCACCCAAGATTCTTATAACCTGACCTTGTCCTCGGGATCATACACTCTTAAGACAAACTGCTCTGATACCACTGATCCAAAACTTAAAAGTTTTGATTGATAGATATTTCAAGAACACAAAAATAACATAGTAACGATGAATTATCTATGAAGAGATGTTTTATTACTCAAGATTGCAATACAACTATATGCTTTTCTTTGGGAAGAGATGTCTAATTTTCATTTTGGGTTATATCTTCATTTATACATATTTTTAAAGTAGGAGGAGGATGTGGAAGCTCACCAATATCGATGGAAATTAAGTGGTTCAACTTCCACGATTTAAAACAATACAAAATTTGAGGAATTACTATTTTTAAACTACACTACTAAAATTAAAATTTGGGGCATTTCCATTGGGTTTTCGAGGTTCAAAAAATATCGAGCAAAGCTCTATGCCATCTCACCATGTTTTTCTCATTCTTAGATTTCCAACAGTTTAAACGGGAAGTCAATTGGAGCTACGGTGCAAAAGTTATAGCTCCTCGAAGTTTCGTTATCAATTGGGGTAGAACCGTCACTCGAATTATCGCTTGAATTGTTGCCCAGATCAATCTCATGGAAAAAAAATTACTTAAGCATTGGAAAGAGAGACAAGTGCTGCATTTTTTTACATTGTCATTGAAATTATGTTCAAAACATTAAAGAGATGTTGAAATGAAATGTTAAAAGATACGTTGAAATGGTAGTACCTAATATGTTAGAAGAGAGGTTAAATACCATTCCAATTAATATAATCTTCTTTATATGTTGAAATACCATTAAAAATCTCAAAAATCCCATGAATGGCACCAAATATGTGTTGGAAAAGCATTGGAACAACAATATATATGTTAGACCAACCAATTCCTGAAGTGTGGCACTCAAAGTGGAATTAAATTTTTGTAAAGTGTATTATAAAAGATTCTTTTTTGTTGTGGGGCTGTAATATTTCTTTGATGCTCTTCATTTCTCAATACAATAATTTGCATTCAACTTATTTTTTAATCAAAACATATCTACACAACATTCTATATAGAATGTTTACATTGAAAAAATATATGAATCCTCATAAACCAAGTGGAAAATAATATTTTTAGTTACTTGAGAAAGAAATATGCCACAAGTTTGAGTCACTATATTTATAATTTTGCATTGGTGCGAATTTCCAATGACTAGAGTGCATATGTAAAGATAAATGCAAGTTTTAAATCTTATTTAACAATTGGTTGGTTATAGGAGTCAACCCAGAGATAATTATGAAGGCATTGAGTGTGTATGAGGTCAAGAGGTCAAATCATATCAAGTTCATAGATATTTTTAAAATCTCATCTTTTTCAATATAGATTATATTTTTAAAGTTTTGAGCCAAATGATGTCTTATATGAAGATATGGGTGTAACCAGTCATTTTAGAGGTTTTGAAACATTCTAAATCCATCAAAGTGATTATTTTTTGTTTGAGTCTTCTCTTCTGATTTTTTATATTTTTTTAAAAAAATGGAGAGATAATGCATTTTTTATATATAAAAGCTATAATTTTGATAGTACTCAACACCCTGATTTCTATGTGAACACCATGAACGTAACACTATAATTTCATGTTGTTGGTACCATTGTAGATAAATATGTTGTATATTCTAGTCTATAGGTCCCTCAAGATCGACCTCGCTAACAAAGTTAAAAGATCCATTCATCTTGAGTTCACTACTAGCCCTGATATCAGGGTTTCTTGTAATGAAATTTTTAGATAGCTGATAGGAATTTGATGTTATTTTTGTCTAAATTGTTACTTTTCCTTATTGATATCATTGATGAGGAGCATATTAGTTATCTGGTAGTTGTCATGTTGCATAGACTTCTCACTACTTGATAGAGGGAAGAGACTACTTTGGTTTTGATTAATTTTTAGGTGATTGAACATGCTAATAAGAGTTGTGAGCATTAAATGTTTACAAAGTCGTTAGAGTTGTTGGGCATCAAGTAAGATGTGTCATATATCAAGTAAAAAATTATCATCAAGACAAACATCAATGTGGTTGGGCATTTCCATGATGATGCTCATATTGTAGTACAAGTACAAATGATTAGAGGGATGATGATTGCAACAAATTCATTATCTTCCTAGCAGACAGTGTTAGTGGGCACAAGGCACAAAAGGTCAGGGGATGGTTGAAGAAGACAAGTCAACAAATGTTGATCAATGTTACAGGTTGTGGCAAGTTTTTTTAGATAGCTTTAGATTCGTATTGATTTAGATCATCTTTAGTACCCCTTTTGGATCAGAGCAAGTTTGTTGGGTTTTACATCCAAATTATGTTGGTTGTTAGTGTTAATTTGTATGGGGCCTGCATCTTATTTATGATATGCCCCCTTTAGAGTTATAAACTTAATAATATCAATTAATATGTTAGTTGGTCAGGTAGGTGGTTAGTTAGTTGATTGAGTTTCATACATGTGTGCAAGCCTTGTTATTAGGATTGCAGGTGTTAGATTTACAATAGTCCGAGTGTGTGCATTTTGGAATCATGTAATTTGTCTTTGAATATTAATAAAATTAATGGTATTGACCCATTTCTAAGTAGTGGTCACCATTGATTTCATGATCAATCTCAAGGCATTTATAGAAATTTCACACCATATCAAGGCATGATTGGGCATCTTCAAACAAGAATATTATGTATTTTATTCATCATTGAATCCATGTCCTCTTAAGTAGACTTCAACTTGTTTGCATTAAATTTTTAGCTTCTCAGCATCAACTTGTTCCTCAGAAGGCTGGATTTCAACTTTTGCATCCACCTTAAAGGGTGGTTGTGTTGTCTCCCCAATCGAATTCCCTCCTTCAATTGGCTTAGTTTTTGAAATCCTCTTGTCAACTTCTTCCTCTTCTCTTATTATTAACAAGGTGTTCACACCTCTTTTATGATTGCCACCAATTGAATGTTTGAATTGTTAAGGCTAGCTTGTGATTGGAAGAAATCATGAATATCAGCTTCTAACATTCTAAATCAAGCCTTGTACATGTCTTTTCATATCCTTCCATGATTGAAACTTGTGTCATCCTCTATTTCAATCTCTAAGGCTCTAATGCCCCTTCACCTTTGCCTTTTGGTGTAAGGGCAATTAAAAATTCTCTCGAGCTCCTATAAGCCAAGGAAAATCTACTTTGATTCTAATCTAATATGTAATTTCACAACTTAGAAATCATGCAATTCTTCACATAAATGTTTTAGCTTTTATGTAGCTAACACCTAACTATTGAAAGCTGCAGATATAAAGCATAAATTTATGCATTGAAAATGTGTTTTCACAACATACTTCTTTATTGTAGTATGGTAATAAAAATAAAATGCAAAGAAAGCAAAAAAAATAATAATATACATATATATGATGCCAAAATGTGTTTTAGACTTTATGTAGTTGACACATAACTATTGAAAGTTGCATATATAAAGCATAAATTTATGCATTGAAAATGTGTTTTCACAACATACTTCTTCGTTGTAGTATCGTTGTAGTATGCTAATAAAAATCAAATGCAAAGAAAGCAAAAAAAGAACAATATACATATATATGATGCCAAAAAAAAAAGAACCCAAGGCTAAGAAAGAACCCACTCTTAGTTTCCTTGAGTACTAACAACTTCATATCACTTCTACACCTATTTATTTTGTGTTTTGATCCACTATAGTGGCCTCTATAGTGTTCCACTTATTTGTGTACTTTGTATTCTTCTTAATGGGGAAAAGGACAAACAAAGACAATAAGATTGTCAAACTTCCTCTCAGATGGGTGTACTTTCTATAAGAGCATTATTATGTAACAGTTGTTTTCTTTTCAACATATTTGAATCACAATGTCATGAAATTACACATAATCACAACTCTAATATATACTCAGCATATCATCAATGAATGATAAACTTAAATCATCTTGAAAATAAAGAAACATGAGATGAAGCGCTTTGAAGATAAATACACTAGGATTCTAAAGGTAACTTCAGAGATCATACTATATACTCACATTAAATCATTCAACATGCTCATGATGACTTAATGGTCCATGAGACTTCCTATGAGATGGGTTCTAATAAGAAGTGAGGTTCTTGTTTCTCTTACTTATTGTGATGCACTAGTTTCTCATTTCATAGTTATTGATGTGGAACATGACCTTATTAGGTTTCTCCTTCATGAAAGCCCTTCAACATGTGTTGTATTGGATGGTGTGCACTTTGAAACCAATTTCATGATTCTCTTTATGGGCAATCCTTTGTCATTGACTTCTGAGCAGTTCCATGCCTTTTTGCAAGACAATTAAATACAAAATGTGCTCCAAGGTGTAACATCCTTAAACATTTCACTACAAAGTTGTGCTTCTATTCATACACAACTATCTCCTAATTCATACTCCTTACACACCACACATACACACGTGTTGTGGCGATAATTATTGTGCTCTATTATAGGAGTTACGACAATGTAAATTTCATCTAAAATGCTTAGTAATTGTCATATGGTTAAAGGAATAATATTTTTTAGTTTCATAAACTTCATGGCATTCTTCAAAATCATTATTATACTAGATATTTGTGTAAAAAAAAATTGCAAAAATGAAAAATAACTATGATGAAATCAAAGTCTGTTAAGCAAAATTGACTAGTGAGTAATTGGTGCTCATTGGGTCAAAGTCTTGAGTTCAATCCCAGATATGCTTGCCCCACAAGCCTTATTGAGGTAAGGTGAACTAGCCAAAGACATAACCTAGGATGGAACTAGATCCCATAAAGTCTTCCAATACCCTTACTGGAAAAACAACTTTGGTGGTAACATCATCTGTGAGAGAAAAAAGATGTTTTGATGTGTGCCTAAAGTAGTTTGGAAAGGAAAGTGAGCAAAGGAAAAAAGTAGTCCATTTTTTTTCTTTCATCTTCTTCATGTTTGCTTATCATATTTACAATTGCATTATGCACAAGGAACATCCCCATTTATTCCAACCTTAGCTATTGTGTGCTACAAGGAAAAAAATATCTTGATTTTATTGATGTGTTAATTATCTATTCCTCTTTTTATATCACCACTTTTGAAATTTCATTGCACTAAAGTTTGGTAGATTCAAAAACTTAGTGCTAATAAGTTATATTTCAAAACACTAAAAAGTACAAAAAAAAAGTGTTAACACTGAACTATTGTGAGACTCAATTAAAATAAGATGGTAAATGGATTAAATCAAACATTCACAAGGAAAACATACCCCACAATCTCACAATTCCAGTTATCTCAAATACATCAATTTATCTACCATTGCAAATTTCCTTGAAAATCCAATAGTAAAGTCATCTACAATCAACCAAGTCACAACACCCAAAAGTTCCTATAAAAATAAGGCCATAAATGTAGTATATTCTACCAACGTAGCTGGTGGGATATTGTTGACAAAAGTGAAGACCTTTATCAACAATAAGACATCTTTGAGTTGATTATTGAAGAAGAATATTATGATGATGACCAAACCAAGAACAATATGATGAAGATGAAGGTGAGTTGTACCAATTAGCAGATGAATCACAAGAATCAATAACCATGATGCAAAGGCCTTACCAAAGAAGGTAATATGATGAATCCATTAGTAGTACAAGACCTCCTAAAGGAGGAAGAGGATATCGCTGAGGAAAATAGCCTAGCTTCCACAGAATGCCACCAATTGTCAAGAAGCCAAATCCTCAACTTCATCACTTTGACCATTCATAAAGGGCAAGTGAAATTGTGATGAGAAATAAGTTTGATTTCTTATTGCCAAAAGAGCAACCCATTCAAAGGTCATTAGACCCTGCATGGGAGACTGAAATACCAAGAAAGATGAAAGAAATAATTACTAAGAATGATTATTTATTTGAAATAGAAGAAGCAAATTTTGATGAAAACTAATTCAATTTTGATGAAAGATGTAGAATAGATCCATGGCACAAAAGCCTTGCAGACCCTAAAGAAGAGATCTATAAGGAACCATTGGTAGAAGAACAAAAATATGAAGAATAAGTGAAAATAGAAGAAGAAAAAGCGATTGAATCTCTTGTTTAAGATCATACTAGATGTACATTGGTGTGTACTATTGTTCCAACACCACAAGAGCCACAGCCAATGTACGTCACACAACTAATCCATGGAAGGTATGCTCAGTGTATATTTGTTGAAATAAATGGTCAACTATCAGATGTTCAAATAGATATAGGTGCTTCATTATCTTTTGCCAAATGTCCTATCATAAGAAATTGGGAAAATTTTGATAAAAAAGGTGTATATCAATCTATGAATGTTTACGTTGACATTTTCATCTTTGATATGTATAAACATCAAGAACCCATGATGATCTAAGAAAAGACATTTTATTGTGATCTCTTTATGCATAATGATATCCTTGTAAATGTGCTCGTAAGAGGAGCTTTTATAAATTCATACTCCCCATATGGTAGCACTCCTAAAAATATTCTCTTTATAATTCATGGTGAGAGGATTAGGGCACCTAGGTTAACATATGCCACAAACCAATATCCTAAAACTATGAGTCAGCAGTCCTTAAACATTTTCCTGGTAGAAATTGAGGAAATAGAATAGAAAATCAAAGAATACATATGTTTAAACGACCCACAAATATTCTAGGAAAAGAAGATGCCAAAAATGGAAATTAAAATCCAAAAGGGAAAACAAATGAAAATAGGAAAGAGAATTCCTATCCCTACATGTGATTATGAAGATATGGAAAAGAAAATAAAAGAATTGTTAGAGGCCAAATTCATAAAACCCTCTACCTCTCATTTATGTTCTTATTCTTTCGTGGTTAACAAACACTTAGAACAGAAAAGAGTAAAGAAAAGGATGGTTATAAATTATAGACCTCTCAATGTTATTACCAAACCATATCCATATCCAATACCGGATAAGTCTTACTTGTTGCAAAAGGTAGCCAAGTGCAAGTATTTTTCTCAGTTTGACTGTAAATCTGATATTAGAGAAGGGTTAAAGACTTTGATAGACCAAAAATAGTTTTTAGTTGTTTATTTGGCCATTTCCAATGGAATGTAATGCCATTTGGGTTTATGAATGCTTCAACATATTTTCAAATCCATATGGATGAGATATTTAGAAGAATATCTAAATTATTTTGTGTATATCTAGACGATATCTTGATTTTTAATAAAATATTAGATCATTCGCTGCATTTGAAGAAAAATTATGTTAGAGTAAAAATGCAGGAATTGTATTGTCAAGTACTAAACTCCAACTTTACTAGCAAAAATGTAACTTCTTAGGAATGGAAATTGAAAATTGTATATTAAAAACCCAACGTCGTATTAGAGAAAAAAATCTCTAAATTCCCTAATGAAATGGATAAACAAATGCTACAAACATTTTTAGGACTTTTGAATTATTTAAATCATTGTTATCAAAAATTTGAGAATGATAGAGCCCTCCTACAAATCAAAAAAGGAAACAAATTTCACTGGACTACTAAACATAGTAGATGTGTACAGAAAATAAAAAGAAAGACTTTTTCTCCCTACTTTGCATGTCCCATCATCAAAAAACTATATTGTATACACTGATGCATCTAATGTTGCATGGAGTGGTATTTTATGTTGTTCTGAAAACTCCAAGGAATATATTTGTGAGTTTAAAGAAGTCAAAAAATAAATCTCCTTTGATAAGGAGATATACGTTGTGAAGAAGTGTCTAAGAAATTTGCATTGAAATTAATGCATCTAAAACATTTCATGATAAGAACTGAGTGTACCAAACAAATAGCAAGAAAGGAAAATATTATTGTTGACTGGATCAACCGTAACCTTGCTACTACTTTGATGTTTCAATGAACCCTTGGATTTAATCTAACAAGGACTAAAAATATGAAGTTTTATGAGTTAAATATCTTGATCCAAGAACATATACTTTGTGAAGGATTGGGGGGAAGATACACAATATTTTCAAGATCTGCTTCAATGGACCTCTAAACCTCTGGAATTGCATATGTTACACCCACAGAAAATGAAGGATATATCACTATCCAAAAGATGAATAATGAGCTCCAAATGCGTCAGTTTGTTGACCTCATCAAAAGGCCACATTGGATGCAAAAAATAAACATTAACATGGAATTTACTGATTTTCTTTATCAATTTGTAAATCCTTGGTTCACATGCTATTCATAAACACCTCCAATTTCCCAATGGTATAGTTGTTTTTACCATCATTAGAAGAAGACTCCAATGGGAATCATTTTTCTATATCACACCAAGGCATGGCACTGACAACGGAGAAAGATTTTGGGTTACACATCATGTATTTCAAATCAAATGTCTATACAATCTTATTGATGACAATGATCCCCTAAGAGAAGCAAAAGCATTGATGGACCTTACTCCAATGACATCATCATCATCAGATTCCAATCACAAATCAAATCTCTTTATACAAGCAAAAATCCACTTTCGGCTGTGAATTGACATTAATGCACTATAAATTTAAAACATGGCCAACAAAACATATTTATATTTCTATCAAGGATGATGTGACATACACCACCAAAGATGGGAATCTTGGCACAACCTCATGCCTCCTTTATATAGATAGGGTGAAGAATATGTTAGGCATTCACCTTCGCATTATGTCTTAGCATTTGGATCTAGAGTCTTAAGGTTGAATCTAAGCACAACTGTACGCTCTATCCCTATGCCTAGTGCGATCTTGAATATCAGAAAGCTTATCTTAAAATTTTACCATAGGTTAAATTTATAGTGAATATATGTGCACATTAATTTATACATTGGTGATATAAAAGCTAGGAGTCCAACTTAGTCAGATGTTCTCTAAATTAGACTTGTGAAATTCTATAGTGTGAAGAGTTTCTAAATTTTAAATATATTGTCCTTCTATATAATATTTAAAATGGTATGTTCATACCTATGTATTATTGGCTTCTCTATATTTCATTCTTATGAGATTATATATATTTTTGAAGTATACATTAAGTCCTTAATAAAATTCAACTATATGAAGTGATTACTAGTCATTTGTAGAAGGAAAGATCTAGTTGAATAAAATTTGACTTCAATTTTGTGTTGATTATAACTCTGTAATACATAACTTTAATAATTAATATTGAGTGGTTGTGGTCTGAATCATGACATAGCTTCCAAATTCTAATTATGTATTTGAGAATGATGAATATGTGGCACATGTTGGCATTTTGAGATAAAAATGGGCATTTGTGAAGTGAGGGGATAAATAATGATGAAAAGACACAATATGGTGACCAAACAATGTTTTAGAGTTTAAAGTGAAAAATTATGAATTGAAAACAAAATAATGATGACCATTGGATGCATCACACTTAATTGGAGTCATTGAATTCCCTTTTGAAGGTAAATGTAAATCTCACCCCTTCCATGAAACATAAATAATTGTGCATCGATCATGATCAAATCCTAAATGATAGATTTAAACTTTAAGGTTTTAAAGATAGTAAGTGACATCTCACCCTTGCCAACTCTAAAATTCTTAATATATAAAAATAAATTTAGTTGGTATCAATCAGGATAAATCATATTAATGTTCTTTTATAATGTGGAAAGTAGGGAAAGCTTAGAAAGATGCAATTGATTTTACTTTCTATGTAATATTACCATTAAAATATGAGTAGGAACTAGATTATATAATAACTAGTAATTTTAAGAAAGTTTATTCTCTAATTTGGTACAATATTATATATATTAAACATTAGTTTATGAATTATAGCACTACATATTAAGACAAATGAGTATGCAAACACTCTAATTTTATTATATTAAAATAACTATTGCTTAAATAGCTACTTACAAGTACTTCCTTTAGAAGGTAGGGTATATGAAATGAACAACCGAAGAGGTCATTCAACTTCTTCAAAATAAACAAAATTGTATGTTTAATTTGAACCAACAATCTAATGAAATTGACCCTCTCTAATAAAGTGTATAAGATGTTTGCTAAAGTCTAGTAAAATAGTTAGAATGCTATCATTATAAATTTCCTCTACCACCTATGACCACTATTACAAAATTTTTTATCCAACCAAAATTACATAAGTTAGGAAGTTTGAGAACAAAAGGTTGGTGAATGATTTTCCACTATACCACAGATTCCTTGGATATTGTGAAAAATGAAAATTGGTAATAATCAATATTCTCTCTTTGAGCTAAGGCTTAAGGTGGATTCAAATTATTCCCACTCTTCAAACATTCCTTTCCATTGTTAATAGCAAAGAAAGCACATGAAAATAAACTATATAACCTTGAGCATTTAAATGAAAAGTAACTAACCAAGAGCTTATTAACTATAAAAATGCTCTTAAATCTCAATTCAAATTTGTAATTCTCTCCTACCTCCTCTAAATAGAAGGGATTAAAAGTTTATTATGTATAATGTGAGATTAATACACCCCTAATCACAAATATCTACACATATAAATTATGAGTGTTAGGACAACCTTAATTACGATTACAAAATAAGTGCATTATAAGGTCTAGTCACTTCCATAAGTATATTCATAGGTATACTAGTGATGCCACTATAATAATCTCATTGATCAAATTAAAAATATATATATATGAACAATATTTTATTTTCTAGGTGTACTTTTTAAGTGGATTGAGGCAAATTATTCTTTACCCTAAACCCTAAAACTTGCAAGTATATTATGTTAGTAATGCCACTATTTCAAGAATTAATAGTATGGTTTTGTCAATAAGGTGAATGTTACAATGACCTAGATGCACAGCTTGATCTAGAAAAAATGTAATTTTTGGGTGCAATTCTCAAATGGATCGACGAGACAGATTATTCTAAATTTTCCTAAACTTGTAAGTATATTATGTTAGTCAACAATGGTATTAATGAAATAATCGATAGTATGGGTCTATTATCAAGGTGAGTGGTGTAATAATCTCAATTAGGTTGCACAACTTGACATGGAAAATATTATACTTTGTAGGGGAACTTCTCAAGTGGATCAAGACTTATTAATATCATAAATACATATACATAACTATATCTTGGAAGTAACTAGACATCTAGTATCATGATCTCCAAAATAATGATAACCATGAATTTATCATGATAAAATCCTAACCATCAAATCAATATGGGGTTTTAGAGGTAATAAGAAATATATCATCCCTACTAACTCTAAAATTCCTAGTGTTTAATGTTGTATAATAATGCTAATATAATAATTTAATTTTAATATTGATATGATGGGTGAGTGATCCTTTGAACCCTCTTTGACAAAAAAATGACCTAAAATAATTTCACTGAGTGGATTGAAGAGCATGGGAAAATTTTACCAATAAAACACCCTTCCCCATTTTTGAAAAGGACATGAGTTGATGCAATAAAGGTATATACACGATGCATGTGAACCTTAAACAACTATATTGTTGGGAGGTACATAAAACTAGATGATGAATGTCCACTTATATTTTTTTTATTCACATGGCTGCTATAGAAGATAATGATGCTACATTCCATAAAAAATAAAGATCCTTGATGTCTAAAATCAATTTATTTTATAATAATTAAAATAAACATATTTTTATTTTATAAAATGGAAAATAGGGAGAGCTTAGAAAGATGCACTTGCTTTTACATTCTATGTAATATTTTCATTAAATTATAAAAAAATAGTTTTGAGTGGTGGTATTGAATTTCATACTTCAAGAAATATCTCAAGCATGCAAAATGGTGGTCAGGCCTCATTTCAAAAATAAATCAAGGAATGGTTTTTGAAATTTATTTTTATTCAAAAATCTTAGAAACACAACTTCAAAATTAGAAGTCAAAACCACTTTCATTTTTCTAAATATATCTCTAAGAGCATTAGTGTTTAATTTGATTTTACAAACATACAACAAGGTTAAGAATATAAAAATAAATAAACATAAGGGTGATAAATAGATCTATAATAGGGTAATTAATTTTCAATCTTTGATAGTAATATTCTAAATTATAATATTGAGATATGGTAAAAATAGAAAGTACAACTATTGCTTGATATTATAATAAATTGAAAACAAGAGTACTTAGCTGGTTCATTGTGCTATGTAGATCTAGGATGAAATAGGCTAGAAAGGGACTAGATCAGAGTTTTAGAACAACCACTAGATTCTAGAATTTTACACTATATGGTCTCAAACATTTGCATCAGATTTGGATGGTTATATCGATGCTAGTGTTTGAGTCAGACACATGTGTCTAATAAAAAATAGTGATTGGATCGATATGTGACCACCTAGATCCTTTTGGGGTTTTTATCACCTTTATTTTGATGTATACATATTACATGCATATGTTGTCACTCTTTGTCACATTATCATACCCTAGCTTCCTCAGTGTTGGAGTGACTATGAAAAAAATGGGTTAGTTGGAATATGGTGTTAAGCTACCACAAGGAGCCCTCTATCAATGGGTTATGCATAAATAACCATTACTCTAAATATGGTCTCAGCCTTATTTAGTTCTCCCCTATGTGTTGGCTTGTGTGTGCATAAGGATGCGATGTGTGATAAGCAAGTACATAGAGTGACTTAGCTTTTAAATTAGAAAATATGGTTCATGTGATGTTAATTTAGTACTCCATCCTTGTGAGGATACTTCTCCTATGATTGACATGGAAATAGGGATGAATAGGGAATATTTTCTCACTTGAATTCCCAATTGAGTGATCGTAGTAAGTTGCCTTGTGAGTTCATGATATGTTCTAGGTTGCTAGGTGAGGAATGAATGAGGGTTGTTATTATATATATACATTTACATTTTGAAAATATATCACACTAAATAAATAAGGTCAACCTTTAGAATATGTTTTATTTATAAATTGGATGAATTTTGGGAACTGGACACTTAGTTTGAAAAGGGACACATATGTCGATGTAGGCATCTGGATAGGATACAAGTGTTTGGGAAGCTAAAAAACATGTGCAAGTCCATAATTGGTAAAAAATAATAGAGATTAGGTTTTTATAATTTTGTATAATATAGAAGTCCTAGTCATTAGAATAATAATGGTCAGACTAAGAGATAAGCAATTTGGCACAAAGAGATAGTGAACGTGAGCCTTTCGACAACGAGGTCTTAGAAATAAAGGGTAAAACCATGATAGGTATTTTAAAAGTGTACAAGAATAAGGTGCTATATAATTTATATTTAGTGTCTATAATTCCCCCCTTTAATCTAGTAATGAAATTTTTAGTTTAAATGAAAATAAATGTGTACCTAGGTGTGTATAACACACATTTCCTTTGCATGAGTCCAAATTGAGTGTTTTGATAAAAATTGACCTAAAATAAATAACATGTTATGTTATATAATTAGTGCATATAATTTTAAATGGTTCAAAATAAAGATATCAAGGTTATGAGTACACCTATATATCAATGCAACCATCTTGCCTTTTGGCAATTTGATTAGAAGAGATGATTCATTGTGAAGCCTTAGAGATGAGATTAGGAAAATTTAGAAACTTTAAAGTGCATACATATATAGATATTTGAGTAAAACATGCCACCAAACTTGATGAAAAGGTGAGTTCCACACAACCATTGAGCTCATCTCAATTGTGCAACCCAATCATAGTTATAACCTTGGGAGTGTGAGTTATCCAATCAAATCACACTATATATCTAGTGAGGGTGGTTGATTTAATCATTAAATACTATAAATATGGTGAATTTAGTTGATTTAATCAAGTCAAAATTATAAACTTGGTATGATTGAGTGATTTAATCATCTCAACCTTGCTAAAAGGTGAACCAACTACTACAGTAGATTGACTCAATAAAGTTCATAAAAGTCCATCCTAGGTATGATAACAATCCATAGTAGTATTTGAAATCTAAAAGATGATTTTATTTTATAATTTAAGGTGTAATTTTACATGGCATATGAACCTCATATAAATCTCAAGATGAAACCTGGGTATAATAGTGGTACTAATGTATAAAATTCTTCCAAAAATGTGTATTTGAATCATAAGTATGAAATTTGGCTTAATTGATTTTTTTTGAAGTGTGGAGGACATGTTACCATGATATACCCCAAATGAATCTATAAAATCCAATAATTGGTGAAAGTGTAAAGAACATGTATCCATAACATGCCTCCACTATAACATGAAACTATGAAAAATGTGGAAGCCATGCCTCATTGACATGCCCCCCTTTTTGAGGAGAGGGGAATTAGAAACTAGTAGTTACCTTACCTCAAAAGGATAATATAACTATGAAATATATGTATGGATCATGTAGCATATAGGAGCAACATGTCTAGGTAGATATAAGAATGAGGTATATAGTATGCGATCATATCAAGTCCTAAGATGCATGGTTAAAGGTAGAGATTAACTAGTACATGCTCAACAAGCAATGAAGCACACACATAAGAGCATTTAAAAATAACTATAAAAGAAAATAGTCCAAGGATACCTCATATAGGGGGCATGTTCAAATGCTGCACATTCAAAGGGACATGACTTAGTAAAATGTCCAAAAAACATAAAATGACATATTCAAATGTCCACATATAAAAAACTATGACATGTTAAAATGTCACAATAGGCAAACAAAGGCATGGTGACTACAATAAATGGAGCATATTCAAATGATCAAACAAGAAATAGAATGGAAGATAATAGAAAACAAGGGAAAACACTCAAAGAAGTATAAAAGGAAAGCATGGAATCATAAGAAACCAAAATAAGCATATCATACTAGTCCCTTGATATATGTGTTAAGAAAAATTGTTATGTACATAACATATCAAGTACATTATGAAGGAGATAAGCATAGATAAGGGATTTTTTTAATTTAATTTTATTTCTAAAATATTTTAAAAGAAAATGCTATCCTATGATCTCATACAAGGTGTTGGGTGAATATTTTGTCAACCAGCTAACTGGTGAGCAAAATGGGTCTCTTCAACCACAGCATAGGGAGATTGGTCGTCCAAAGTTGCACATTTACCACATCCAAGGGGAAAAATCTCTCCTCTCATCAAGAGGAGGTTCCCTATAGGTATAAAGGCTCTATATATATATATATACATACATATATATATATATACATATATATATATATACATATATATATATATACATATATATATATATATACATATATATATATATACATACATATATATATATATATATATATATATATATATATATATATATATATAAGCTGAAAATAACACTCAAGGGTAGGATATACCATCCATATCTCTTCTTTCAGAGATGATGTTCACAAACAAAGGAGAAAATCTTAGTGAAAACACTGAAGGCACTTTTCTTCTTTCAGAAGTGTTCTTGTAGGGGACAACAAGAGTTCTTTCAAGTAGGATAAGTAACTCATAATACAGTATAGAGTAACTAGCAATCTAAGATGTAGCACAAAGTCTCCACCTTGACTGCCCAAGAGTGAGATATAAAGAAAAATGGGGGCACAAAGTCATCCCAAGGTCCTTTACACAAAAATAAACTAAAAACACACACTGAAAACAATTATGTCAGCACAAAGTTTGAAAGTAACTGGTTTTAGGACACCTTCCTTATCACTTCCACTAGCTTTGCTTGTTAAATTGCATAAACAAGAATACATTTAAGAAATAGACATAAGAACAATCTCCTAGAATAATACAAGCTATAATAGCACAAAGTCTAAAAGTAACTTGCTTTCTGATTCAAACAAAGAAATATGATAAAAAATCTGAGCTCAAAGTCTCAGTGATGCCTTTCAATTTAGGTAGAGTTTTGCTTGAGGTAACGGGAAGATCTCTCTTAAAACAAACCAAGAGATTACAATATATAGAGGCCAAGGAAGGCTTGGTTCTTTGTCCCATGGAGTGGCCCATGCTATGCATTAATGCCTTGAATGCATTTTTGGTTCTGTCAGGGAGGGCCATGCTGGAATAGCTACCTTAACTGTGGCGTGTTGATTCATCTTGAATGTCTTCTCTTGAGCCTAAGTCACTTATTCTATCACCTGCTATCTGCGTAGCTATCCATTTTGCCTTTATTCCAAGGGAGATAAATAGGCTCTGCTTTCAATGTTTTCAGGCCCAAATATCTATCTTTGTGCACTGTTTTAGGTACCAAAATAACTACTGTAGATATTTCCCTCTTTGTCTCTTCTTGTTGTGATTTGGGCCCTAGTGCTATCTTTTTCCCCTTTGTTGGATCTTTCGACTCTATCATCAGTGGGTCTTCACTTTTGGCTTTGGTCTTAAGGCCTTTGAATGCATTTGGGTTTGCCTTTAAGTTTGCAAGGATCAATGACTATTTCATTGCCACGAATTTGACATCTGCAAGCCCATCAATCTCCTTGGGAATTCCTTTGACATTCTCATTTTGTCCTTCCCGAAGGGGAAGAATCCTTTTGGGGTCTTGGGAAAGGCCTATTTTCCTTTATTGAGAGCCTCCCACAAGGGTATCCACCCTTTGGGATCCTTCAGGTGGCCTTCGGGCTTTCATTCTTTGGTGGGCTATTGTTCCATTATTTCCTTCAAACAAAATGTTCGAAGGAAATCTTTCCTTGGCTCTGTGTCTTTGTATTGGGAGTGCTCCGTCTTTGACATGTGGCATGTTCCACTACTTTTAACAAGTGACACATGGCATATTCTACCAGAATAGGTGAGGACACTTGGCAGCATACACCTAACTTATAGGAGCTTTTAGAAACCTTTGAGAGTCTTGCAGGAGATGACTTGTGGTGGCTTCTATTGAGCTCTAAAAACACTAAAGAGACATTTAAGACTCATTTAGATTTACATAGATGATGACACTTGGCATGTTTCACTTGTTTCTGTGACTTACTCAGGGTCCACCACCATAGTCCTTACTCAATAACTACAGATGTTGACACTTGGTAGCTTTGGCTGAGTTTTAGTAGGGACACATGGCTACTGTCACTCTATTTTAGCAATCACATAGACTATGACACTTGGAGCACTCTGCTTACTCTTTTAGCAACTAATCTGGGGCCCACCACGATTCTCACTTGATAATGAAACCAAAGGAAGATACAGCAGCCGTTGGCACTTGGCAACCTCTGCTTGTATTTTTCTTTCATGTGCTCCTTTGAAATGTTTGATTGGATCGATTGATTGAACCAAGCCTTAAAATGTATAAGTGATAGAAAATTTCTCTTTCAAATGAATTTACTTGTTAAAGCCATCAAACCCTTTGAACTTGTTAATTTCAAGCATGTTGAGTCTATAGATTTCCTCCTGTGAAGTTCGTAGTTTGAGTCCATAGAACTAGTGGAGTTTGTAGATTTGAGAAACTAGCCTACAGAGTCCGTAGTTTTGAGGCCTTGAGAGTCTGTAGATTTGAGCCTGTGGAGTCCATAGTTTTAAACGTATAGAGTCCGTAGATTTCTAGAAATCTTGAAAAATGAAGGATTGGAAGGCTCATAACAATTTTTGAAAAGGAAAGAGAGGATTTTGGTCTATAGGACCAAAATAGTTCAAATGTTGTCCCAAAAATGAGTGACATTTTTTGGAGACAATAGCTGGCTCCAGTTGGGGAACTTCCTTCAGTTGAAAACTTGAAATAGCTGAGGGGAGTAGAAACCAGAATCTCCAGTGCCTTTGAAGTATGCCATTGGGCTATGGAGTCATGCCACCCAAAAAAAAAGGCTCCAAAAAGTATAAATGAAAAGCATAAAATAAAACTAAAGATTATATAAAGGTACATATGTACAGGTGAACTTATCTGATACTTCAAGAATTGAAGTGATTCAGATGCTACCCTGAAGATGGCATTCTATCCTGATAAACTAGTAGGAAATAATTTTGTCCCCAGAATCAGTGATGGGTGAATGGAACTCTCCACGAGGAATCACATTTTCTATGCACTCCTTTTGGTTCTCTCTTCTTACCCCATGGCAAGACATGGTCTTCAATCTAAAAACCATAAATCTTTGCTCTCTTGGTGAAGAGTTCCTTTTCCTGACTTTAGAGCACAACAGTATGGCCCACTACCATAGCTTTCTATTCTCAAGGGTTCATTCTAATGCATGATTTGATTGTCAACATCAAACACCTAACAAACCACTGGCTCAACAACTCCTTTGGCATGAAGGAGTTTGACACCTTTGTCTTTAGCAGCTTTCAACTTGAGTAACAGAGATTTGTACTCGATAGTGTTGTTAGTGTTGTTGAACTACAACTCGTGTGAAGGTGGAATAATATCACCTTGAGGAGATATTAACACCATCCTGGCTCCAACACCGATAGAGAAATTATTGCCATCGAATTCCCAGATCCAAACCTCATCAGAAACTGATCTTCTATCAAATTTTTCTTCATTAGAGATAGAAGATTCTTTTTCATCTATACTGCACCCTACTAATTCTTCTAATGTCTTGTTTGAATCAATTTTTAGATTGCCACCTACAGGACTTTCATCTACAGAAACATGAACACCCTCTATGGTCAAGAAATAATTCCCCCTGCTTGAAGACTCAAATAAAATTTGAGCTGCAGGGGCCGATGTTTGGGTGACCATGTATTTTTCCTCCTTTTTAGGGAGAAATCTCTTCATTATGCCTTTGACAAGGATCCTTGCATCAGACAGGTCCATGCTTAGTTTTCCTCCCACATCCTTACAAAAATTTCATCCAAGCAGAATGCCATAGGATGCTGGGGTGTCAGCCACCAAGACAGTCATCTTGATTCTCTTTTCTGAGAATGCTGCAAATGTAAATTGGGCATCCTTGATCTGTCCTAGTAGTGGCACTTGCTTGTTCTCCATGGAGAAACATATACTAAATGTTTTGGTCAGTGCGAGACCAAGAGATTCTACCACTTTGGCAGGCATGACATTGTCTGAAGCACCAAAATCAATGATGTAGTTGCTCAGCTTGTGACTGTTTATCAATAGGGAAACATAGAAAGGATCTACTTTCTTAGGGGCAGCAGGGGGAGTAATGACAAGATTTTTTGGGATGGGCATGTTCCTTGGGGGATCATGAGTCACCTTTCTAATCTCTTGTCCTATAGGGACAGCTATATTCTTCACACACTCCACCAACCTATCCAACTACTTAGGGTTGGCTTGTAAGAATTCAAATTTAGTCATTTGAATTTTGGTTTTCTTGACATGGTCAATTATGTCAAATGATTGAAATGGACTATGAAGAGAGGATGGGAGTTCATCCTTTTGGTTTTTAGAGGGTAGGACTGATCTACAAATTTGAAGTAGAAGGTGTAGGGATGTTTGATGTACTTACCTTCTTAGCAATCACTAGGTCCTTTGGTTGGAAAGGCAGAGTGGTCCCACAATTAGCAATTGAAATTGCTGGTTGAGGTCACTCCTTTATCTTTTCTTTATCAGCTTGCTGGGTTGACTAGTTTTTAGACTAGGTGAATACTGTGTATGATCCTTCAACTGCTTCACGTTTACTTCTGGGTTCATCGTGGTAATTTAGGAAACCAATGTGGGAGTCACCATCTGACTCTTCTTAACCCTCCATGAAGAGATCAACATCATTTTGTCGATCAAACTCAAGTTGAAAAGAGAAATCATTCTTAGTTTCCAGATATCCAATTGCTGAGTTGGTTGGAGGTACTTCAAGGGTAAGGTTCCTCTATGGGGGAGGAAGATGGTTTGGATGCCCTTGATTCCTAGCAACATTGCCTTGGTATGCCTAATTCTAAAATGTCCTCCTCGACATATCCTGATTAGGAGGAATAGACATAACTTGGGCCATTTGTCTTTTCAAGGCTAGTAGTTCATTTGCTAGATTTTGCACCATTGGGTTAGTGGTGGATGTAGGTGGGTATTCAGAAGATGAAGAGGGTTTACCTCTATTTGGGTCTTTCCTTATCTTTTTAGCCAAGATAAGGTCATCTTCTATCTTAGTAGCCAAGTCTTGAGCAACAGTAAGGTCTATGTGTCTAGCCTGTCTTAGCAAAAAACTCACTTCAAGTAGCTATGAGTTGATGAAGAAACACTTGAGATTCTGAGGTGTCAGTTGGGTGATCATGGGAATCCTATGCCTCAGCTTGTCAAACCTGGCAATGAAGTCCCTCATAAGTTCATGGGGCTCCTTCTTCATCTATGTGAGTTGCACCAATAAGGCATGCACATCTTTTGTGAGTATTCAGAAGATGAAGAGGGTTTACCTCTATTTGGGTCTCTCCTTATCTTTCTAGCCAAGATAAGGTCATCTTCTACCTCAGTAGCCAAGTCTTGAGCAATAGTAAGGTCTATGTGTCTAGCCTATCTTAGCAAAAAACTCACTTCAAGTAGCTGTGAGTTGATGAAGAAACACTTGAGATTCTGAGGTGTCATTTGGGTGATCATGGGAATCATATGCCTTAGCTTGCCAAACCTGGCAATGAAGTCCCTCATAGGTTCATGGGGCTCCTTCATCTATGTGAGTTGGGCCAATAAGGCATGCACATCTTTTGTAGGTTTAAACTTGGCTTCAAATTTGTCTTTAAGAGTGTCCCAATCAGTCATAGTCTGTAGTACTACCTTATAGTGTCTCTAAAAATAGCCTGACTGCTATGTCTTCATACTCTACACCTATTACACCACAGGCTATGCTAAAGGTAGCAATATGTTCATCAAGGTGAACTTTCCCATCACCAAAAAATTTGGAGAAATTCTTCATTGAACTACATGGAATCTCATGTAGAGGTGGGGTCAAATTTAGTGGGCCAAATGAGTTACCCCAAGGGCCTTGAACTGCCATGATGGGATTATGAAAAAGAGGGATAACAAATCTGGGTGGCATGTGGATAGGCAAAGCTCTGCTAACAATAGAAAAAGTAGTTCTACCTTGGGCTCTCTAGCTTCTTGTATAGTGTGGACTTGCCAGACTGTAGAACAAAAATGGGAAAGAATTGGCCCTACTTCAGCTTGAAGCTTGAGGCTTCAAACTGTGCATGCTATCCCAGTGGCTCTAGTTTTGGTGACCAGATAATATAATGGAGATGAAGGAAGATGGTAAGGCTATAATGATAATGGGTAAGACACAGAATGGAGTCGCTAGAGTCTATAATGGATAAGGGTAGGGATTGCTTCAATCTAAAACTTTAGGCTTCAGACTGCACGTTCATCCCCAGTGGAGTCACAAAAAACTATTGGGTGAATATTTTGTCAACCAGTTAACTGGTGAGCAAAATAGGTCTCTTCAACCACAACATAGGGAGATTGGTCATCCAAAGTTGCAGGTTTACCACATCCAAAGGGGATAAATCTCTCCTCTCATCAAGGGGAGGTTCCCTATAGGTATAAAGGTGCTATATACTATATATATAAGCTAAAAATAACACTCAGGGGTAGGATATACCATCCATCTCTCTTCTTTCAGAGATGATGTTCACAAACACAAGAGAAAATCTTGGTGAAAACACTAAAGGCACTTCTCTTCTTTTAGAAGTGTTCTTGTAGGGGACAATAGAAGTTCTTTCAGGTAGGATAAGTAATTGATAATAGAGTATAGATTAACCAACAATCTAAGATGTAGCACAAAGTCTCCACCTTGACTGCCCAAGAGTGAGATACAAAGAACAATGGGGGCACAAAGTCATCCCAAGGTCCTTTACATAGAAAGAAACTAAAAACACACACTAAAAACAATTATGTTAGCATAAAGTGTGAAAGTAACTGGTTTTAGGACACCTTCCTTATCACTTCCACTAGCTGTGCTTGTTAAATTACATAAACAAGAATACATTTAGGAAATAGACATAAGAACAATCTCCTAGAATGATACAAGATATAAAAGCACAAAGTCTAAAAGTAACTTGCTTTTTGATTCAAATAAAAGAATATGATAAACAATCTGAGCTCAAAGTCTCAGTGATGCCTTTCAATTTGGGTAGAGTTTTGCTTCTGGTAACGGGAAGATCTCTCTTAAAACAAACCAAGAGATTACAATATATAGAGGCCAAGGAAGGTTTGGTGCTTTATCCCATGGAGTAGCCCATGCTGTGAATTAATTCCTTGAATGCATTTTTGGTTCTGGCAGGGAGGGCCATGCCGAAATAGGGCAACTACCTTAACTGTGGCATGTTGATTCATCTTGAATGTCTTCTCTTGAGCCTAAGTCACTTATTCTATCACTTGCTATCCGCACAGCTATCCATTTTGACTTTACTCCAAGGGAGACAAATAGGCTACACTTTCAATGTTTGTAGGCCTAAATATCTATCTTTATGCACTATTCTAGCTACTAAAATAACTACTATAGATATTTCCCTCTTTGTCTCTTCCTGCTACGATTTGGGCCCTAGGGCTATCATTTTCCCCTTTGCTAACTCTTTCAACTCTATCATTAGCGGGTCTTCCCTTTTGGATTTGGTCTTCAAGCCTTTGAACACATTTGAGTTTGCCTTTAAGTCGACAAGGATCGATGGCTATTTCATTGCCATGAATTTGACGTCTGCAGGCCCATCAATCTCCTCAGCAATTCCTTCAACATTCTCATTTTGTCCTTCTCAAAGGGGAAGATTCCTTTTGGGGTCTTGGGAAAGGCCTATTTTCCTTTAGTGAGAGCCTCCCACAAGGGTATCTACCCTTTGGGATCCTTCGGGTGGCCTCTGGGCTTTCATTCTTTGGCAGGCTATTGTTTCATTATTTCCTTCAGACAAAATATCTGAAGGAATTCCTTCAAATAATTTGTCTGAAGGAAATCTTTCCTTGGCTCTACATCTTTGTATTGGGAGTGTTCCATCTTTGACATGTGGCATGTTTCTCTACTTTTAACAAGTGACATGTGGCATCTTCCATCAAAATAGGTGAGGACACTTGGCAGCATCCACCTAACTTATAGGAGCTTTTAGAGACCTTTGAGAGTCCTGCAGGAGATGACACATGGCAACTTTTGCTAAGCTCTTGAAACACTATAAAAACATTCAAGACTCATTTGGATTCACATGGATGATGAAACTTGGCACATTTTTCTTGTTCTTGTGACTTACTCGGGGTCCACCACAGTCCTTACTCAATAACTATGGATGTCAACACTTAGAGGCTTTCGCTAAGTTTTAGTAGGGACACGTGGCTACTGCCACTCTATTTTAGTAATCACATAGACTATGACACTTGAGGTGCTCTTCTTACTCTTTTAGAAACTCATCTGGAGCCCACCACATTTCTCACTCGATAATGAAACCAAAGGAAGATACAGCGACTGTTGACACTTGGCAGCCTCTGCTCATATTTTTCTTTCGTGCACTCCTTTGAACCGTTTGATTGGATTGACTGATTGAACCGAGCCTAGAAATGTATAAGTGTTGAAAACTTGCTATTTCAAAGGAATTTACCTGTTAAAGCCATCGAACCCTTTGAACCTATTAATTTCAAGCATGTTGAGTCCATATATTTCCTCTTGTGAAGTTCGTAGTTCGAGTCTGTAGAATTGGCAAAGTCTGTAGATTTGAGAAACCAGCCTACAAAGTCCGTAGTTTTGAGGCCTTGAGAGTCCATAGATTTGAGCCTGTAGAGTCTATAGTTTTAAACCTGTAGAGTCTGTAGATTTTTGAAAAGCTTAAAAAATGAAGGATTTAAAGGCTCATAACAATTTTTGAAAAGGGAAGAGAGGATTTTGGTTTATAGGACCAAAATAGTTCAAATGTTGTCCCAAAAATGAGTGACATTTTTTGGGGACAACACAAGGTATGCTCATAAGTATCTCCCTATTCATATCCTGACACAATAAACTAGTGGTACTACTAAAGAACATTTATAGGGTATTTGGCACTATATGATCTGTGATGCTTTGTGTATACATAATAGGACTCTATGGTTGTGAAGAAAAAATATAAAGAATGGGGGTTTGTGGAATCCATCATTGAGTGCTTTGCGGTTTATTTGTACAAGAATAAATATGAACGTGTTTGGTTTCTCTAGGTAACTAAATATGCTATGTAATAGTATATGAGGTTTCTATGGAATCCACTATGTATCTTTGATGCAATGCCCTCTTAAGTACTACCCACCTAGGAAAGGGATTGCTTGTTGATTACCCTTTTGTGAAGGATTAAACTTAGTAGTGTTGATAATTAACTACTAGGTATAAACTTATTTTTTTCAAGTGTATTTTCACATGGAATTCTAAAAAAATTAATTAACCTTGTTGGCATAAATGTATTTAACACACCCATGTATTGTAGAAGTTACTTCACATAGTGTATGTATCCAAGGTCATCCCAATAACATAATAAAAAATCTTGTGTATGGTACAAATGAGAATGTATTGACCATATATGTGGGGCTAAATTATAAAGGTGATTAAATCTTAGTGAGTACCTAATATGAGGTTCCATCAAATGCTCTCACTACTTTGGTCGAAAGGTGTAAGTCATCATGTGTATATCCCAACTATGTAAGTAATGTCATACTATAAACATTTTTTTTAACACCATTATCAATCATAACACTATGTATAGGCTAGTGTTCAAGTTATGGTTGAATGAATAATGAATGAAGGTTCGAGTCATCATCCACAATCTCATTATCATCAAAAGTAATAGAAGGTCTCTACATCATGGAAGGTGTATGCCATGTATAAGTATCAATAATAACATCTAATGGGTGACTATAATGTGGTAGAGTAAGATGTACATTACATGAAATTTTTACTTCTAGTGCCTTTATTATAATGGTCATATAAAGGGTTGTTAAATATTTTATTTCTGTGGTGATCTCCAGATTGTGAATATGATTCCCTTGGAGGATCATCAAATGTAATTTTTTTAATCATCGATAAGGTATTGAGTATTATGCTTCAATGTAAAACACCTATTTGTAGAATGCCTAGGGCCTTGGTGATAGTCATAGTAAGAATTTGTATCATAACCTTTGGATAGTGGTCAACTCATATCAACCTTTATATGATGAGGGAGAGATATGAGGTGAAACTCCACAAACTTTAAAAGTAATAAAGTTGGATACTTAGATCAGCGTAAAAATTATCTCTTTGGTGTATTGGATAAGACAAGCTAATTAGGTTATTGTGACATTGCATTAACCATAGTATTTTTTTCCTTTTTGGGTTTTATAGGTTTCACCTTATAACTTAGTTTGATAGTGAAATTGGTATCGTATGTAGTTGGTGTTTTTAATATATACTTAAGTTTGTTCAATGAGATAAATTTCATTTCATGATCATAAAAAATATGGCATAAGTCATCAAATGAATTGAACTTTTTGAAAATAATGGACTCGTGTAATGGGGAAACTAAACTTTGCTTGAATATGTATTGAAGCTATTTATCTTCCATTGGATTGGTTATTTTAGTTAACATTGTCTTGTACCTTAAGTCATATTCATTGATAGGTTCATTAGTTCTTTATTTGATTTTCATAATTTGGGCATAGGAAACCTTTTCAATAATGTTGATATAGAAGTGTGCCAATTACTGATCCACAAGATGTTTGAATGATTTTATTGATTGGATTGGTAAGTCATAGAATCATATTAGAGCATAATTCTTAAGGTTCATTGGATATAGTTTAGTAAAGAAATTATCATTGGAGGCATAATCAAGGCATGCTGCATAGAAAGATTGAAGATATTATTTAAGATCACCCTTACCATCATAAAATGTGAACTTAGGTGCAACAAAACTAGTTGGAAAGGGATGAAAATATTTTTAAGGTAGGGGTATGCAACACATCTTGTGAATCAATAACATAAGTTGATTTCATAGAATTTTATTCAATATTTATAACCTTAGCTTGAAAAAGTTTTATATTTTGGACAAGATCTTGCACTTTTTGATCACTAAGGTGTGAAGTTTGAAAAGTCATCAAAGGAGTTTTACCCGTAGTTTGAGTTGATATAGGGATTGAAACCAGTAATTGGGTTGAAGTGTTAACATTTCCCCTTTATAAGTATGAAGCGGTGATGTGATCAAGGGGAGGGTTATTGGTATAAAATTAGTTGTAGTACCACTTAATAAATACTCATCACTAGGTGAGGAAGCCTTTGCCTTAGCATGCTTTCTGATTTCATCTCTTGTAACATACACAAATACATCCATTAACCTATTGTTGTTATTAAGATGAGTAAATAATGCTTCTTTATCTTCCATTTGAAAACAAGTTTTTTGATTAACATTTTCTGTTGCTTATACATGAAAAATTTAAAATTTGAAACAAATAACAACAATTATGAAAATAGAAAACCCTAGGTCAATGCTAGGGATTTGAGCTCAAAGGTCAGGTTCACTAAATGTTTAACCCTAAATTTATTAATACAAGGGTAAAATAAGGTTAATAATATCTAAATGAATAATCAAAAGGGTGATAAATAAATATATAATAGTCTAATTAATTTGTAAACCCAGATAAATAATAATTTAGATTTATAAAGCTGAGATATGCCAAAAATATAAAGTACTTTAAATGATATTGAAATAAATTGAAAACAAGATTACTTAGCCAATTCACTATGCATATATAGATCTAGGATAAAACAAGATGGATGTGGACTGGATTAGGATTCTGGAACAATTATCATATTCTATAACTTTGCACTCTATGTCATTAAATGCTTGTGTTAGATCTGGATGGTTACATCAATATTAGTATTTAAGGTGGATGCAAGTGTCTAATATATAATAATGACTAGATCTAGATGCAAACACTTGGATCCTTTTAGGTTTTTTGTCACCTTTATTTTGATGTATACAAATCACAAATAGGCTATCATTATTTGTCAAATTATCAAACCCTAGCTTCCTCATAATTGGAGTGACTATGGAAAAAATGGATTAGTGGGTACATGGTTTTAGGTTACCCCAACAAATCCTTTATCAATGGGCACGACTTATATAGCTAATACTTTGAACAGGGACTCTGAATTATGTAGTTCTCCCTTACATGTTGCCTTGTGTGTGAATAAGGATGCAATGTGTGATAAGTAAGTACATAGAGTGACCTGGTTTGTAGCTTGGAAAATATGGATCATGGGATGTTACTTCAGTACATTAGAACTGTAGGGACATTGATCTTATGATTGATATGAAAATAGGGATGAATAGGTAATATTTACTCCATTTAATGCTTGATTGAGTTCTCTTAGTAAATTACCTTGTCAATTCCTAGTATTTGCTAGGTTGTTAAGTAAGGAATGATTGGGGGTTGATATGATATATATACCAATCCATTTTAAAAATATCTCAGACTAAATCACTTATGAAAATATTTAGGATATGTTTCATTTGTAAATTGGATGAATTTTGGGTACTAGACACTTAGTTTGAAAATATAAATCTGCATCGCCATAGGCATCTAAATGGGACACAAGTATTTGAGAAGCTAGAAAATAGGTACAAGTTCAAAACTAGTAAAGAATGATAATGATCATGTTTAGAGAATTTTTCACAATATAGAAGGCCTGATCATCAAAATAATAGTGGTCATACTAAGAGATAAACAATTTGGCACAAAGAGATAGTGAATGTGAGCCTTTCAATAGTTGAAAGGTCTTAAAACTGAAAGGTACAACTATGATAGGTATTTACCAAGTGTAAAATACTGAGGTGATATATAATTAATATCTAGTGCCTACAATTACATGCACATAAAAAATTAATTTAACTAGTTCTTATTGAGTTTTCAAGATCAAAGGTCCCTAATAGAACTTGTGTTTCTTATGAATAAATTTGAGCTTCTTTATACTCTTATTTTATAAACATATTCCTCTTTGTAAATTTCATTTCCATGAGGAAGAAGAAATAACTTACATTTAAGAACATAATCATCATATTAAAAAATGTTGTTAAACCATCTTCTCAAGTTGAACTGATGCAAGAGCATCCTAGGTGAATGGAAATTTTACATCACCCAAGTATGGTAGTTGTGTGTTTTCATAGTTTTATTTGTTTTATCTTACATTTGGCATGGATAATTTTATGTGGGGAAGCATTGTGAATAAAAAACTTAGATAAGGATCAATTTAAATGTGATAAATGGTTTCAATCAAGTTGGTTGAGTCTCTCAACCATTGGTACAATTAAGGAAGTGGTTGTGTACATTAAAGGGGAAAAATGGATAGGTTGTGGCATAGAGGAAAAAAGGGCATTAAGATATCCCATAAAATTGAATTTTATTACATATTTTTAATCCTCTCAAAAATTTATGAAATTAAAAAAAAATATCATGTCATTTCAAGTCTTTATGCAAATGTTATGGCCTCTAGAAGTTGGTAGACTTTGCATAGTGGGGAAACAACCAATTTGCACTAAGTCATAGTTTTGAAAGCATATATTATGGTTAAGTTACCACCACAATGGTTTTGAAAATTTAAATGGTGGTTTCATAACCTCTATGGAAGTTTTTTAACCACTAGTTTTCATATAATGCCAGTTTCACAACTACCACGATGGTATGAAAACTACCAATATGCATATAGCGACAATTTCATTTGCATGAAATTAAAAAATAAAAGTAACATTATTGGATGAAAAACACTTGGTTATTAGGAATTTTTGGATGAAAAAGGATACAAAGTGGTAAAAAAAATGTTAGAGGAAGTTAGAAAAAGAGAATTAATGAATTTGGAAGGAAGAATGGAGAATAAGAGAGGATAAACAAAGTAAAATACCTAGACATAACACATGACATATAAGTGAATAAGTCCATGGATGACTGTGAAAAAAATGTTTTTCTTCATGTTTTTGCTCAAATAATCTAGTAAATCATGTGAATAAGAGTGTGTGTGTTATATGAACTTGTAATGTTTTCTTTTAAATTAGAAAACAAAATGTTAGTTATGTTAAGGTCTGAGTATGTGGTCTAAGTTGTGTGCCTTGGTTAGAGTGTATTATCAAGGAACCCAAAGTTTAAGGTCATCATTCATTGAACCCATTTATGTTTTTTTGTTAGTTGGTATAGGATCAAGTATTTACTTATTGGGGGTGTGTGTGTGAAGACTCCAGTCGAGTCAATTGGAAATTTGTGGAAAATAAGCTTGCAAGTGGGTGAAGTGATGAAACACATAGGTAACCCTATTAAAAGAGGTAAAAGAGTAAGAAAACCTAGAATTGTAGGCCTATTGTATATGATGAGAGGAATTCAAGTTAGATTTGAAGTAGTGGAGACAACACAAATAAGGGGAGCTCATGTTGAAGATGTGAGTGATGAAGAAGAAACATAATTTTAAGAGCTTGGAGTGGAAGATATGGAGAATGAAGCTGAGAGTAGGTTTATTAGATTTGTATCAAACATTGGTAATAATTCAAAATTAGATGCACCATTTTAATATGGAAGTTTGAATCCTGATGATTTTTTAGATTTGATAATAGAGATGGAGAAGTACTCTTATTGTGAGTCAATGGAGGATCCCATGAAGGTAAATTTTTCTTACACAAAGTTACAGGATCATGCCTATTTATGTTGGGATCATGTGAAAGTTGAGAGACAAAGGAAAGGTAAGGAAAAAATAAAGTATTGGGATAGGAAGGTGGTAAATTTGAAGGCCAAATTCTTGCTTTTTGATTGTCAAATGAGTTTTTTAAGAAATTTGTATAAATTGAGACAAAAGGAAGTTATCATCAAAGAGTACATTGAGGAGTTTTGTAGACTCACTATAAGAGTTGGACATGTTAAGGATGATCCAAATAACATTGAAAAATATGTGAATAGATTGTGTTTTTGCATTCAATATGAAATCAAGTTTTTGAACCTGAGAATCATGGAAGAAGCCTATCAATGTGCATTGAAGGAAGAAGAGAAGTTGTCAAAGAGACAACAAATGAAATCTAGAGGTAGAGGAACAACTTCAAGAGGAAGAGGGAAAGGTATTAATGGAAGAGTAAAACAAACCAATGATGGATAATAAATCAATTTTCAAAATTATAATTTAAGTGCAATAAGAGGCTATTATTATAGAGGGATAATATCCTTTGGAAGAGGAAGAGGTAGAAGATTTAAAGGTAATTGTTTAAAATGAAATAAGTATGTTGGACATAGAGATTTTAAGTGTCCATAATAACCTCATAAAAATAAAAAAATATTTTAAGGAATAACCCTTATAGCCTATGGGAATTAAGAGAGTGTTGGGTCTCCAACACACATAAAATATATGCAACAAGGAAAGGCTCTATTGTTGAAAAGAGTGCTGTTGAAACTAGCTAAGAGGTGAATAAACCATCACAAAGGAAAAATATATTATGAACCATTTTAAAATAAATATGTAAGTATTTAAAAGTGTTAGCATGTATAATTTGGTATCTTAACAAATGGTATTAAAACTTGGGTTGAAAAACTCAGTACATCCAACTCCATATAAAGTTTTGTGCTTGCTTATTTCATCAAGTTTTGGTGAATGAGAAATATATGGTTAGTTTTTAGATCATTTTATTTAAGGATTATGTATTGTAAAATTTTATACCAATGCATGTGTGTCATGTGTTAGTGGGAATGCCATGGAAATTTGATAGAAGATTCATGCATGATGGAAGATTGAACACCTACACCATTGTGAATGATGGAAGGAGGTTGATGTTGAGCTAGATAAAGGATATGTGTATCAGGTGTATTAAATTACTATAGTGATTATGGATTTTTGTAAAGAGTTTTTTTAGGTGACCAAGAGACGTGATTTGTCTAGTTTCAGAGCTTATGCAAGTTGTGAGAGCCAATAAGGTAGGTGATTTTCCTATGGAAATTTAAAATATGTTGATATTATGTCAAGTGAATTTATAAAGGGATTGCCACCTATAATAATCATTATTCATCATATGGATTTATTTTTTGGACAAATCTTTCCACAAAAAGAATATCATAGGTTGACTCCAAGGGAGGATGAAGAGAAAAATAGGTAAGCACAAGAGTTTTTAGAAATGGGTTTAATCTAAGAGAGTTTGAGCCCATGTGTAGTCATAGCCATGTTAGCACCCAAGAAAAATGGAGAGTGTAAAATGTGTATAGATTTAATATAATAAGAAATATCACCATTAAGTACAATTTTTTGATACCAAGAATGAATGACTTGATGGACTGTTTGAGTGGATCCAAGCACTTCACCAACATAGATATAAAAATTAGATATCATTAAATTCAAATAAGGGAAGATGATAAGTGGAAGACCATATTAAAGTGAATGAAGGGCTATATGAGTGGATAGTCATGCCATTTGGTTTTTTAAATGCTCCAAACACATTCATGAGACTCATGAATGAAGTATTAGAGCATTTCACAGGTAAGTTTTTGATTGTTCATTTTGATGAAAATTTGATTTTCAATCATTATAGAGAGGAACATTTGAAGCATTTGAGATTCGTTTTGGATGAGTTAAAAGAAGACAAATTACTATTAATTCTAAATAAGTGCATCCTTATGTAATAAGAGTTGGTATATTTTGGATTTATGATCTCAAAGGATGGGTTAAAGATGGACCCTAAGAAGGTGAAAACAAGTTGCCTTCACCAAGAAGTATGTTTAAGGCAAAATGTTTATATGGGTTGGAAATATTTGATAGAAATTGCAATAGAAAATTTAGTGGCATATGTACACCCATTAAGGAGACTATGAATGGATATAGGAAAAAAATTCAATAGCTAGTTACAATGAAGAATAAATTTTAGGTTTTGAAGAATAAAGTGACATAATAGTTGGTGCTAGCTTTGTTAGATTTTAGAAATTGTTTTAAGTGTGTTGTGATGCAAGCGGGAAAGCCATAGGAGTGGTGATAAGACAAAAAGGTAAGCCAATTGCTTATTTTAGTGAGAAGTTGATTGAATAAAAAATAGAATATTTGTTAATGACCAATAATTTTGTGTAATAGTACAAGCTCTCAAGAAGTAGTAGTACTACTTGTTGCCAAAATAATTCATTTTATACACAAGTAATCAAGACTTTTAATTCATAAAAATACAAGGTAAATTTAATCAAAGATATATGAAATGGGTGGATTTTATTCATATTTATTGTTTTGTTTTAAAACATAGATGTAGGAAGTCCAATAAAGTTTTGGATGCCTTGAGTCGATGATATATTATTGTGATTGATCTTGAGGTAGAGGTTATTAGTTTTGATGTAGTGGAAAATTTGTATGAAGAAGACTTGGATTTATAAGATGCATGGAAAATATGCATGAATCCAATGAATATAGATAGAACTCCATGGTTAGATTATATGGTACAAGATGGGTTATTGTGTACAAGAATGAGGTTTTACATACCTCACAGTTACATGAGAGAGAACCTATTAAAATAAAAACATAGTGGAGGTATTGTTGGTCATTTTAGGCATGATAATAATTTGGTGGACTTGAGTGGAAAATATTATTGGACATAGATGAGAGTGAATTTGAATAATTTTGTGCAAAGGTGTAGAGTTTACTGACATGCTAAAGGTAAAAGTCATAATACTAGATTATATCAACCATTACCTATTCTAGATAGACTATGGGATGCATTGAGCATGGATCCTACCAAGAATAAAATGAGATAATGAATCCATTTTTCTTTTTTTGATATATTTTCTAAGATGTATCACTTCATAACATGAAGGAAAAGTAATGATACCACCAATATTGCTAATTTGTTCTTCATGGAAGTGGTGAGATTGCATAAATTACCAAGAAGTATTGTATCAAATAGGGAAAGCATTTATTTGGGCATTTTGGAGGACATTATGGTGTAATTTGTTAAGGTGCGGAACCTAAAAGCTTCACCAAGGAGCATATTTGATAGTTGCAGGTTTACATAGTCACCAGCGTCAGTCAGGAGCGACCGACGTCAATCAGGAGCAGTTCAAGAGATGCCAGGGTTGGCAAGGATCAGTCGACATCGGTCACAGGCAAGCAGGCAAGAATCGATGTCAATTACCTGTGCGTCTAGAAACCTATTTCTGTGGATAGAACTGAGTGTTTGCATGATGGAATTAAGTCATAGTCTTAAGTCTACGTCTCTATTATTAGTAAGACTATTTTAGAGCCCTTGTTTAAGAGGCATAACTGTTGGTTGTAAATGCATGCTCAAGTTTCCTAATTTTATATGTAGGATTAGATCTTCTTAGCTTATTGTAGTGTATTGTAGAATGTTGAAGAACAGTACAAAATTGTATATGTGAATCATTCCAAGGTGTTGGAGTTGATTGTACTTGAGAGAGAGAGCTCTTGAGGGAAAGAGATCTAGAGAGAGATCTGTACATCTGAGAGAGGTGTGGAAGAAAAGAAGTTTCTTCAATTGTATTCTTTCTGTAAAGAGTTTAATACAAGTTTTCAGGGTGGTTTCTTGTATCTCTTGTTCTTTGCTATTTATCATTCTAGTTACTTATCATTCTAATTTAATTTTGCATTTATTGCTTTCACATTGTAATCAACATTGTTGGTTGATCCCCAACAAGAGGTATCAGAGCATTTATGTTCTAGGTGCCTGACAAGTGGTATCAGAGCTCAGGTTCACTAACAAGTGGTTTAGATCTGTGTAGTGTGTATTGATTATAGGTTACTCATAGGGGTTTCTACAGGGATTTCTATTTGAGTAGGAGAAGTAATGGCAGAAGAAAGTAAACTGAGAATGGAGAAGTTTAATGGAAAAAATTATCAACATTGGAGAATGCAGATAGAGGATTATCTGTATCAGAAAGATCTATACTTACCATTAGGTGGGATTGCAAAGAAGCCCACAGACATGGATGATGAAGAATGGAAAGTTCTTGACAGAAAGGCTCTGGGGTCTATAAGACTGAGTCTGGCATCTACTGTGATATCTAATTTATCACAAGCAAAGTCTACGGTAGAGTTAATGACTACTTTAGCAAATTTGTATGAAAAACCCTCAGCTTTTAATAAGGTATATCTTATGAAGCAGTTATTTAATTTGCATATGCAGGAAGGTGGATCTGTATCTAATCACCTAAATGATTTCCATGGAATTCTAAATCAATTAAGTTCAGTCAAAATAGTGTTTGATGATGAAATTAAAGCTCTTTTAATATTATGTTCTTTGCCTAAAAGTTGGCATAGCTTAGTAATGACAGTTAGTAATACTGCATCTGCTTCAAATATTTTAAAAGTAGAGGATGTTGTTAGTGTTATCTTGAATGAGGAAATCCACAGGAAAAGCACAGAAGAAACATCAGGGAACGCTTTAAGTTTTGAGAGCAGGGGGAGGCAAAAAGAGAAGAGTAAGAGGAGATTAAGGTCTAAGTCAAAGGTGAGAGGTAGATCCATATCCAGAAATGGTAGGAAGCCACAATGCTGGAATTGTGGAAAGATAGGGCACATAAGTAGAGATTGTTGGTCAAAGCCTAAGGAAGACAATCAACATGAAGGAAAAGAAGAATTAAAGGTTGCAGGTATTGCACAAGATGCTTTAATATTCTCTTTGCATAATAATATAGAATCTTGGGTTTTAGCTTTTAGTGCATCTTTTCATGCAACCCCTAATAGAGAATATTTTAGTGACTATGCCCATGGAGATTTTGGAATAGTGTATTTAGGGGATGATGAGCCTTGTAAAATTATTGGCAAAGGTAAAGTACAGTTGAAAATGTAGAATGGAAACACATGGGTGTTGATAGATGTTATGCATGTTCCCAGCTTGAAGAGAAATTTGATTTCTGCAGGAAAGTTAGGGGATGAGGGTTGTACAGTAACTCTCACAGCTGAATCTTGGAAGGTGACCAAGGGTGCACTTGTTATGGCTAGAGGTAAGAGAGTAGGTACTCTCTATTTATGTAATTTTGTTACTAATAATTCTTCTTCTATATTATCTACTTCAGATGTGGATGCAAAATTGTGGCACTCAAGGCTTGGCCACATGAGTGAGAAGGAAATGTCAATTCTTAAGTCAAGAGGTAAGCTTTCAGATTTGAAAAGCATAGACTTGAAGTTTTGTGAGCACTGTGTTTTTGGGAAACAAAAGAGAGTGAGTTTTCTCAAGACTGGGTCAACAAAGAAGAAGCATGAGTTGTAGCTTGTTCACACAGACGTGTGGGGACCGGCTCAGGTTGCTTCTATTGGAGGATCACAGTACTATGTTTCGTTCATAGATGATGCTACAAGAAAGGTATGGGTCTATTGTATTAAGAAGAAATCTGATGTATTTGAGACTTTTAAGATTTGGAAAGCTATGGTTGAGAATGAAACAAGTAGAAGATTGAAGTGCCTGAGATCTGACAATGGTGGTGAGTTTTGTAGTTACAAGTTCAACTGGTATTATTACATGCATAGAATCTACAGGCAAAGGATGGTTCCAAGGACACCTCAACAAAATGGAGTTACTGAAAGGATGAACAGAACAATTATGGAGCGTGTAAGGTGTATGAGATTACATGTTGGTTTGCCCTTAGAGTTTTGGGTAGAAGCTGTTGACACTACAGTGTACCTAATTAACAAAGGACCCTCTATAGTGTTGGATGGTGGAATTCCAGAAGAGGCATGGATAGGTACAAAGGTAGATCTCTCATTTCTCAAAGCTTTTGGTTGTGAAGCCTTTGTGCATGTTGATAAGGAAAATAGAAAGAAGCTAGATGCTAAGTCTATGAGGTGCACATTTATTGGCTATGGCTCTGATGATTTCAGATTCAAGTTTTGGAATCTAGGAACTAACAAGATAATTAGGAGCTGTGATGTTGTTTTCAATGAAAAAGTGATGTATAGTGATCAGCTGAAGAAGCTGAATCAATTTGGGCAAAGCAATGGAGAATTAGACAAGGTGACGGTCCAAAATGAGCTCACAGGAAAAAGAAATAATCACTTGTAGGAAAACATAGAGACCGATGTCGGCTAGGCAGGAATCGACATCAGCAGGACAGAAACTGATGTCAGTCATACAGAGATTGACATCGGCTAGGTAGAAACTAACGTCAACCAGGGAGAACTGACATCGGCTAGTTACAGGCCTGAAAGTGACCGAGGTCAGTCACTGTTAGAGAATTTGGGTAGATAGCGTGTTGTGGATGAGTCTCAGACGCCCATCAAGAGGTCAGAAATGGTAAGTAAACCTCCAATTCGATATTCCCCTTCATTATTCTATTTATTGCTAATCGATGGTGGAGAACCAGAGAGTTTTAAAGAAGCAATATAGGTAGAATCCAAGAATCAATGGGAGCGTGGCATGGTTGAGGAAATGGAGTCCTTGAAAGAGAACCAAACATGGGATTTGGTTGAGTTACCAGTTGGTAAGAGGACACTTAAGAATAGATGGACCTACAGATTGAAAGAAGGTGAGAATGGACAGATGAGATATAAGGCCAGGTTGGTAGTGAAAGGATTTGCACAGAAACTAGGTATTGACTTTGGTGAGATTTTTTCTCCTGTTGTTAAAATGACTTCTATACGAATTGTACTATATTTAGTTTCTATTGATGATTTGCGTTTTGAGCAGCTTGATGTTAAGACATCGTTTCTTCATGGAGATTTGGATGAGGAAATATACATGGAATAGCTAGAAGGATTTGAGGTCAAAGGTAAGGAGAAGTTAGTGTGCAGATTGAAGAAAAGCTTGTATGGCCTCATGCAAGCTCCTAAACAGTGGTATTTGAGATTTGACAGGTTTATGACTGAGCATGGCTATAGTAGGTGTCAATCTGACCATTGTGTGTATTTTAAGAGATTGGATAATGGTAGATATATTATTCTGTTGTTGTATGTAGATGATATGCTGGTTGCAGGATCACACATGTAGGATATCTCTGAGCTTAAGGTGAAATTAGCTCACACGTTTGCCATGAAGGATTTGGGAGCTGCAAAGAAAATCCTTGGCATGAGCATTAAGAGAGACAGGAAAAATCACAGGTTGATTTTGTCTCAAGAGGATTATGTGAACAAGGTGTTGAAACGGTTCAATATGCAGGATGCAAAACTAGTAAGCACACCTTTGGCTGGACATTTTAAATTGAGTAAAGAACAATGTCCTAATTCACATGATGAGGTAGATTACATGAGTAGAGTTCCATATTCTTCCGTAGTAGGGAGTTTAATGTATGCAATGGTGTGTACTAGACCAGATATTCCCCAAGCAGTGGGAGTTGTAAGTAAGTATATGGCCAATCCAGGTAAGGAACACTGGAAAGCAGTTCAGTGGATCCTTAGATATCTGAGAGGAACCAACAGTAGGCATTTGTGTTATAAAGGTTCAGATACTTCTCTACATGGTTATGTATATTCAGATATGGCAGGTGATTTGGATGGCAGGAGAAGCACCACAGGATATGTTTTCACTATTGGTGGAACGGTGGTTA
Source organism: Torreya grandis (assembly GCA_037957365.1). NCBI lineage: Eukaryota > Viridiplantae > Streptophyta > Pinopsida > Cupressales > Taxaceae > Torreya > Torreya grandis. The sequence goes on along the minus strand of JARHVA010006973.1, from coordinate 295,807 downwards.
GCTGGATATCAAAGTTGTATAAGGTTGTTTCTTTGTCAACTACAGAAGTAGAGTATATTGCAATCACAGAGGCTACCAAAGAGATGATATGGATGACACGGTTCATGGAAGAGCTAGGAAAGGACCAAGAGAGTTGTAGATTGTATACTAATAGTCAGAGTGCAATTCATTTGGCTAAGAATTTAGCCTTTCACTCAAGAACAAAGCACATACAGCTTAGGTACCACTTCATAAGACAGGTATTGGAGGATGGTGAGTTGAAGCTGGAGAAGATCCATATAGATAAGAATCTTGTTGATATGTTAACCAAGCTGGTAACAAAGGAGAAGTTGAATCTTCATTTAGCTTCTATTGGTATTCATGATTGAGTTAAAGATGGAGGAGCTAGAAGATGTTGCTGTACAGGTACTGGTGTAGCTGTTTATCTCCAAGTGGGAGATTATTAAGGTGTGGAGCCTAAAAGCTTCACCAAAGAGCAGATTTGATAGTTGTAAGTTTACACAGTCACCGATGTCGGTCAGTAGTGACCAACATCAGTCAAGAGCAGTTCAAGAGATGCCAGCGTTGGTAAGGATCGGCCGATGTCGATCACAAACAAGCAGGCAAGAACCGATGTCGATTACCTGTGCGTCTAGAAACCTATTTTTGTGGATAGAACTGAGTGTTTACATGATGGGATTAAGTCATATCTTAAGTCTGTGTCTCTATTATTAGTAAGACTGTTTTAGAGCCCTTGTTTAAGAGGCATAACTGTTGGTTGTAAATGCATGCTCAAGTTTCCTCATTCTATATGTAGTATTAGATCTTCTTAGCATATTGTAGTGTATTGTAGAATGTTGAAGAATAGTACATAATTGTATATGTGAATCATTCCAGGGTGTTGGAGTTGATTGTACTTGAGAGAGAGAGCTCTTGAGGGAAAGAGATCTAGAGAGAGATCTGTACATCTGAGAGAGGTGTGGAAGAAAAGAAGTTTCTTCAATTGTATTCCTTCTGTAAAGAGTTTAATACAAGTTTTCAGGGTGGTTTCTTGTATCTCTTATTCTTTGCTATTTATCATTCTAGTTACTTATCATTCTGATTGAATTCCACATTTATTGCTTTCACATTGTAATCAACATTGTTGGTTGATCCCCAATAAGAGGTATCAGAGCATTTATGTCCTAGGTGCCTGACATAATTTAGGTACTAAATTTATCTTTAGTTTAGCCTATCACCCTCAAATGAAGGTTGTGAATCAGATTCTTTGAATTTTTTTGAGATGTTTGGTTGATGACAAGCCAAAACAATGGGATTTAATGCTAGCACAATCTAAATTTGCATATAATGATTCAATAAATTAAAGTATAAGTATGAATCCTCTTTAAAATGTGTATGGAAGAAACCATAAAGATGCATGTGAAATGAGAAGTGAAACTTATATGAGTAGAATAAGTGTGGAAGGTGAAGAGTATGCACAAGATATACATGATGTGCATATAAAAGTGAAAATAAGGTTGATAGAGAGTGTTGTAAAATATAAACAAAATGCTAATCGAAAGAGAAGAGAGATAAATTTTGAGGTTGGGAACTTGATGTTGGTGTATTTGTGTAAAGAGGGGATTCTTAAGGGTGAGTATAACAAGTTCAAATGTAATAAAATTAGACCTTGTAATACTTTGAAGAAGTTCTTAACCAATGCTTTTGAGATTGAGTTTCCAGATGGAATAGGTGTTTCTCTTATCTCCAATGTAGCTATTTTTTACCCATATGTGGTAGAAAAAATGAGTGAATTAAGAGAAAGCATGGTTTTCTCATCCATTTATTAGAAGGTGTAGTTTCTAAAAAGGGTAAAATAGTGGATGGAAGCCATTATGGATATAGGAAATGCAAAGAAGACAAGAGGCAATGAGTACAATGAACACTTAGTCAAATAGAAGGATAAAATAGCTAAAGATGAAACTTGGATGAATGCATCTAAAGTTTGAAATCATGGAAAATAATATAAAATCTCATATAAGGTTCATGAGTAGGAGCTCATGGAAAATTTCATTACTCTAGGTGTTTGATGTAGGAGCATCTAAGGTGATGTTTCTCTACGTTTTTGCTTTTTACATTTAGAAAAAATAAGAAACTAAAGGTTAATGGTTAGGGGTTTATACGTACCCATATTAAGTTGCACACCATTATCCAGATGTTGAAGGAGCTCCTCTTTGGCTATGGAGGAAGACACCTGTAGAGAGAATAAGACTTAAATAGAAAAATGTTAGAGACAGATATGGTGGACTACTAAGCACATGCTCGGTCCCAAAAGCGTAAAGACTTCCTAAAGGGATGACAGTCCACTAGTTGATAAAAAGAATGTCGTAATGGAAAGAAATAATGAAAGACTTAAAGAAAGAGAAATAGATAATGCATACCTAAATCCTGCAATCAGTCTTCCATAGTCACCGACGTCAGTAGTTCTTCCGGCGTTGATTGGTCAATGTTGTCAACGTCAGTTAAGTTGCTAATGTCGGTAGGGGAAATGGTCCTTGGACAGGTCTGAGAATTATGTCTGTGGTCGACAAAAGGAGTCTGGTAATTTGGAGGTCCGTGTAGGGTTGCAGGGAAGTCAATAGAGTCTTAAGAGGGATAAAGGTGGAAGGTAGTTGTAAAAAGAGGGTCAAGATAAAAAGAAGGCTTTTCAGCCTCTCCAGGAAGAAAGTCGGGTTTGGTCTCGATAGTACTCAGAAATAGCAAATTGACTGATTACCAATCCATTCTAAAGATACTAAAATGAAAGGTAAAAGAATACTTAGCTCTGTTAATGAAGAACCAAGGGTGTTAGAACGTTGCAATTCTTGTTGTGACTGATGTAGGAGACTTCGTACAACCTTTTAATCCAATGTTTGGAGTGAATTTTGTAGAGTTTCTATAGCCTGGAGGGTGATGATAGAATGATGATGCTTAGTCTCCAAGCCCCCCTTGATGTTTCAGAGTCTGGGAGAAAAAGAATTCAGATCTGGGAACCAGAGAATTCACATTTGGGGCCCTAGCCAAGGTTAGAATTTAGTTTTAAGTAATCGACGTCAGTGATCCCGCTGGCGTCGACCGACGATTGATCAACGTCGGTGGCTAGAAAATGGGTAAAAAGGCTATTTTTAGCCTTTTGCTCATTCCTCCATCTGCCAAGTTCAGTTGCCGTTGGTGAATGGTCAAAAGGTGAGTTTAATAGGCGCGAGAGTTAGTGAGAGAGTTGGAATAGGTCTTAGGTAATTATGATTTGAAGGACTTAGTCATAGGGTGATAAATGGTCTAAGGGTGAGGTATCCAAGGTGAGGTGTCTAGGGTGATCTCATTAATTTAAAATAAGTAATTTATTTTAAATTAATAAAGTGTGCAAGGGACCAAGGGGAGTCGACACAATTTTGGTGTCTACATTTGCCCCTTTTTGTCTTGTTGGTTGTTCTGACAAACTGCAAGACAAAAATAGGAGTAGGTTGCCACATATATGGAATGAGGTGTAGGTTGCCCCAAGTGTGTGATGAGGTATTCCCCCTCAAAGTGGGAGTCTAGGGAAGGTAACCTGATATCGAGTGTTGATTTGATAGGCAGTGGATGGGTATGGTAAAGTTGGAGTGTAAATGTTGTAATAGTTGGGATTGCATGTATACCACTTCACATGATAGGTAGATCAAATTGTCGCAGGTAAGGTTAAAGAGTGCTAAATTGAAGTAACTAGGCCCCAGCTTTTAGTTGTAGCTGATTGGGTTATTTGATCCAAGCTGTAGCTCCAATTGGTCATCGTGTTCCAAGTATCCTGGGCTCAGGAAGTGCTCCTGGAAAACATGAAAAATGTCACAAATATTATGGATCAACTTGAGCGCGATCCATCAATAAGTGTGAGGGTCGTAGTGTGGGTAATATATAATGTGCTTGCTAGTTGTGAGGTAGCATATATGCAATCAAAATAACCAAAACAAAGTTGTCTCGAAAGTGGTCGTGGCCTGAGGAGCTAGTCATGATCTTCAAGGTCATTGGTTTAGTCAAGCTGAGATATAAGTCATCTCAAGTGGTGTGTGTTGTGGTCAGCGAGATGTATGTGATCTCCAATGTACCCTGTGAGAAGTTTAGGTAACTCATTTAGTGTCAGGGCTGATTGTTTGGTCATGATTTTGGGTTGGTATAGATAGTTGGTCCATTAGATGGACGGATGAAGGAATGGCCGAGCTAACCTCAGAAGACCCCATGTCAACTGAGTGCTGCCTACATAGCCCCTGTTTGAAGGGCCTCAGGCTAATGTAGTTCTCCCCAAATGGGAAGATAGAGTCAAAGAGGTCAATAATTGGTTTGGTCATGTTAATTGTTTAGCACTTCCCATATGTCTGATGGTACATACTTGAAATGATGAGTGTATGATGATGTTACAGCCTTTTCCATATTATGTGATGGTGTATTCTGTAACATAGGTTATGTGGTTTTTCATCCCTAGAAATTTTCCATATTGGTGATGGATGTATGCTAAAAATGAAATGAGTTTATTTATGCTTCATCACTTTTTGTATTGGTGATGATATATGCTTGACATAAATTGTGTTTGGTTGTTAGTTTCCATGTGTATTGTTTTCCATAGAAACTAATGTGAATGGGCTATGATAATTTATATAACACAAATTAATATTTGCATTAAATACATCATGAGATTGTGTTAATGGTTAGAAAACATTTTGGTTTGGTTTAGAAAATAATCTGGTTGTATGTGACAAAGGTATGTAAGAAGTGAAAGGTGTTTTGCTCTTTCATTGACAAGGACAATAATTGTAGCATAGATAGGGTTGGTGCAAACAAAATCCCCGTTCATGCATTACATCATTGACCATTGTTTGTGTTAGAGAAGTATTCAAATCACTCGATGTTAAGTGAGTTCAAAATCTCTTGGGTATGTTGGGGTAATAGGTTTGATTATGTGAGGTGTGAGGATAGTGTAACCCTTTTTAGTAAGGATAACTTTGCCCCTTTTATAGGTGACCCTGAGAATGACTATAGGCAAGTCCATGACTTAATATTTTGTCAGTCAATTTTTTTTTGGGTAGACTGATCAATGCGGGAAGTCTACGTGGGGATGTTGTTTTGTTTTGTGGTCATATGTGAAGCTGATCGATGCGAGAAGCTTCTGAGAGAGTGTTGTTTGTAACAAAATTTGGGCATAGCCATCCTTTGAGGGAGTCGTATATATTCTACTTTGTATGGTTGAATGTCTTTGAATAGCTGTCATTCAAGGGAGCAATCTAGTAATTACAACAATTATGCAGTCATCCTTCGAGGGATCAGTCTACATTTATAGTTTATGACCTTTATATGTTTTGTTAAGCATCCTAATTTTATATGTTTTGTTGACTAAAGTTTTAGTCATGGACTAGACTATAGAGGTTTAGGGGCCTCTCCTTTTAGTAGGACAAAGCATGAATGCAAAAAGGATTAACTAATGTTTATGGGGAAAAAGAGTTGAAAGGAATAGGAATGAGGATGACAGGGGTTGCTCAAGAGATGAGCTCAAGTTATTTATCAAGTGAATGAGTACTTGATTAATAGTAGAATGCTCATAGATGCAAGGCATTAAGGGGCTCAGGTTTTGGTTGGCCTTCAAGAGAAGACAAACAATACGTCCCTGATCCATACTTATGCATTATGATGTAAGGTCTGAACCAATTAGGAGCAAACTTGCCTCGTTTGCTTCTTTCCATATTGGTCACGTGTTGGTTTTCTTTAAGGATGAGATCTTTGGTTGTGAAATCTCGCTCTTTCAAATTTTTTTTGTAGGCATGTTCGATGTGGTCTTGGACATGAAGTTGGTTGATGCTTGGTCAATTTGAGGTTGTGATAGTCAATATAAAGTCAAATTCCCCCAGTTGCTTTTGTGACAGGGACAATGTTTGTCACCCATTGTGGATAATCAATGAGCTGGATAAATGAGATGAAGAGAAGATGTTGAAGCTCCTCTTTAATAAGAAGTACGACACAAGGATGCATCATGTGAAGCTTTTACTTGATAGGCTTAGTTATAGAGGGTGAGATCCTGATCTTCCAGGTTGGAGGTAGGAATCTCAGAATTGCTGATAGTGATGGAGGCAATGGTGGGTAATGATTTGACCAAAGCGGCCAGTGGTTAAGGGTCTCTAGGTTGGACCTTCACTGCCTATAAAGCTTTGATCAAGGTTTGATGATCTTGTGGAGAGCTTTGTATTAAGTCATATAAAGATGTCTTCACAGGGGTTTGGCAGAGTTGTTTCACTATGGAGTCATGAATTGACCCCGAAGATGTTGGTCGGGATGTGCCCAAGATAGAAATCTTGGGTTTTGGTGATGGAGAAGGATTGGCAAATGGATAATTCCAAGGAATAGAGACCTTCTCTTTTCCTTTATCCCTCATGGTTTGTGACCTGGTGGCCACATTGATAGTGTTGATTTGGAACAAAGGGGGAGAAGGTGGTAGAGGGACCACAGTCTTGCGTTGAGATCCTGATTTAGGTGAGGATGTTTGGGGGGCATGAGATGGTGTCGGTGGTTTGTTGAAAGGGTTGTCAAGAGGATCATTAATGAAAAGAGTGTCCTTTTTCAAGTGTTGATGAATGACAATGTTAAGAGCGTAGCAACGCTCAGTGTTATGTCTAGGTGTACGATGATACGCAAAAAATTTAGTGTCATCGAACCAAGATGGTTTTGATCTAAGAGTTGATGAGTGTGAAGGTGAAGAGGTTTGGGAGGCATGGGATGGTGTCGATAGTTTGTCAAAGGGGTCCTTAATGATAAGGGTACCCTTTTTTAGGTGTTGGTGAATGTCGACTTTAAAAGCACAACAACACTCAGTATCATGTCTAGGTGCGCGATGATATGCACAAATTTTAGTGTCATCGAACCAAGATGGTTTTGGTTTAAGAGGTTGGTATGGTTTAATGGGTGGGAGAGTGATGCTAGAAGACTGCAACAATCGATGTAATAGTGAAGCATAGGACCCCACTAATGGTTTTGCATTCATTATTGCAGTAGGGGTTGACAACTTTTGATTAGGAGTTGTAGGAAGAGTCTTTCATACCATATTTTTTGTTTGGCAGTGCGGCCACATGTATAGATGGCACTTTCATGGTGAGAGGTGTTGGATGTTTTAGAGGAGGTATGTTTTTGTCAGGTAAAGGTAGTAATGGAGGTGATTTATTTTTATTAGGTGTTGGAGTAGGGAGCACTCCTATTAAGGTGGACGGGTGTGGGCCCAAAATAGAGGGCAATGGTGATGGTGAGAGAGGAGTTCTCCGACTTGCTTTAGTAGCCTTCTTTGGTTTAGTGTGAGGACTGTTATTGTGTGGGGTAAGGTTCAAATCTACCTTCACTTGTGGGTGAGGGAGATTCGATATAGGGTGCACACTAAGAGATTTAATCGGTCTCAGTATGGTGGATGCTTGCGAGGGTTTGGGTGATTGTGAGATGGAAAATGTGTTAGACTCAACAATCACAGGCCAAAAGTGAGAAAGAACCATTACCGGATCTTCCTCGACTGAAGTGGGTGAAGTGGTAAGTTTTTCTCTCAATGGAGAAGGAATTGGAGAATGTGGCTCTTCAAGAGGGTAGAGCGCAGGGATGGTCATGGTTTCGATGTGTGGTCTAAGAGCAGGGAAAGTGTGATCCCTCATTGATGATAAGAAGGATGAGGGTAGGGCTACCGGTGTTGGTGCTACCAAAGCATCCTCCAATATGGGAGAGTTTAAAGTAGACTCTCTTATGTGTGAAAGGGGGGTGGATGGAAGACTATCTTCCATCTGTGGAGGACAAATAAGAGAAGAAGGCTCTTCTAATCGTGGTGGACAAATAATTTGACTAACTTCTTTAGACTATGGGAGAGGTTGGTTAGGAATAAAAGGAGAGACCATGTCGACTGTGCATATATTAGGCTCTTGAGAGTCATCGGCCATGGTCTGTATGTTGTTTTGGCTAGGGGGATGGTTGTCTAAAGATGTCTATGTTTTGGTTAGCTGGCGTGTTTGGGTTATCCAAGACAAGATCCCCCTTATCTAACATATCCTGAATAACGTTCTTGAGGGTTTTGCAATTGTCTGTGTCATAACCTTTGACATGATTATAATTATAAAATTCATTCTCCATATACCATGCTGGGATGGCTCACGAGGGATCAAATTGAGGTGGTGGTCAAATTTGAGGGAGGTTAAGGACTCCCTACTTTACTAGTTTATCCAACACGGAAGTGTATGATTCTTCAATTGGAGTATATTAACACTGTACATATCATTGTTGGAATTGTCATGTAATGCTTTGAGATGTGGAAGGTTTGGATTGGTTATTTGTGTTCGATGATGATGATCTAAGTACCATAGAATTTGCCAATCCCTTGGATTTGGAATGGGAGGAAGAAGATTTGGAAGGAGGATCATTGGATTTTGTATTAGTATTTTTACTACGCAGTTTGACTTTATTTTCTTCGACAACACGGAGTTCAAGCTTCCTAGCCATGGTTAAAGTTTCATCAAATGTGCGGAATGTTTGGACCCACAAAGTAGATGAGATGTTTTTGGCACATGCTTGTGAAAAGAGCTTAATGAGCTCAGGTTGAGGTAAAGAAAAGGAGAGTTGGTTGATTAAACTTCTCCATTGAGCAACGAAATCAACTATTGATTCATTGTCGAATTGTCTAATAGAATATAGGTCTGTGATGGAGACCTTTTTAGTGATGTTGATTTAAAAGTGGTTAAGAAATAGTTGAGCTAATTGAGTGAAGGTAAATAGAGAGTGCCTAGTAATAGAACTATACCAATCGAGGGCAGCACCAGAAAGTGACATGGAAAATGTGCATAGTAATAATGCATCATCATGTGCTATAAGGTAACAAGCATGTCTAAATGCTCGTAGATGTTGCTATGGGTCCTTTTTACTCTGAAAGCGAGTAAACTTGGGAAGTTCCCATTGACTAGGATATGGTTAGATTAGGACTGAAGGATGAATAGGTTCATTATAGATTTGTTCATATGAGAGAACATTTCCTGAACCCAAAACAGATGTCTCAAGATTAGACATCTTATCCATCAACATCTTGATTAGATAGGTTGATGGATTTGTAGGTGGGGCACCCCCTAGGTTGTAAGGCATTTGGAAGGTGTTAGGTGGAGCGTATGACATAGTTGGTTGTGCTTGTATAGGCGTAACATATTGGTAACTAGTCATAGGGACTGATGTTGAAGTCAAGGGTGGTTGTGTCATAAAGCTAGAAGGCACAACTTGACTTGATGTCACCAAAGGTGGTTGGATGGTGGCAACACTAGCCAAAGGATAAGTAGTCACTCTTGTATTTATGGGTGCAAGAGTAGGTGGGATGGAGACAATTAAGTTTTGGAATGGTGTAGAACTTTGTTGAATGGTTTGTGGTTGAGGGGGTACAGAAACCCCCATGGAAGTAGGTCCAAAAATAGAAGGAGAGGCCACACTTTCAAGATTGGTCATGGTTGGGTTGTTAGTTGAGGTAATGGCCTGGGTGACCATGGGTTGGGTTATGGAGGCTGTTGATATGATTGCTGTTTCAACTATGAAAGTTGGCATCCCATAAATTGGGTTGCCTGAAGGATCTCGCATTTGACTTCTCGTAAGATAGTGCTAAAGAGCCTTGACATTGAGGTCAAGTAATCTCTCAAAGTCTTGATCCCTTGTGAGAACAATAGGTGGTTGGTTTGAGGTTGGAGTACGCTCAGTGTCTAAAGGATACTCCATTAGAGGACTTGTTATGAAAGGTGAAGGTGGAAGTGGTTATTGCCTTGTGTGGTCAACAAGAGTTTTAGCTTGACTACGTGTCAAAACCATTCAAGGAAAAATGTGTTCAGGTCCTAAAAATTGTATATTTTAGTTTCTAAAAACCAAAATGTGTGTTTGATAGCCAAAAGGTTGGGTTTTGAGCTTGTTGTTTGAAAAGAAATATTTTTGACAGTGACTGACATTAGTTAAATAATCGATGTTAGTTGTGATAGTTGCTGAGGTCGGTGGTATAACTGATGTCAGTGAAGATCAGTTGCTAATGTCAGTGGAAAAATTGATGTCGGTTACTATGTATTTCCAAAAATTCAAAAAACTGAAAGTTTTTGGAAGAAAGAAGAAAGTTTTGAGTTGTTTTTGGAGCTCAGAATAATGCGTCCTTACCAGCTCAAAAAACTAGATAAAAATAGAAAATTAGATGAAGGCAAGCAACCTCTAAACATTAAATTCCTATGAATAAATTTTAGAGCCGTGTTGGCTTATGCCTTAGAAGAATATGTTTGGGAATTGGGATTTTAGAATAGGTACTAAAAGAAGCAGTCTAAGGTTGGTTTCGGGTTAAGTTTTGGTGCTCAAAATCTGTATTAGGTTCTGTATGTGGGCTAGTGCTAGGAGCTTGCTCCCCTCACTTCACAAGCCTAGAGCCAAGTTGGGTCGCTTAGCCAATATATATTCCCCTATAGTTTATACTCTGCCAGAGAACAAAGTGGGTTCTCCCCTTGGTAGTGAAGTCCAAGTAGGATTACCATGAAGGGTAAGGTATCTGCTAGGTGATGAAATCCTAGTCGGGCCTTGTCTCAGGTATGTTTAAAATGTTTAATTTGAAAGTGGTCTGGTTGTGTAACATATGTGCACTATGCTTTATTCATAATGCATTTTAATTACTAAGTGAGAGGGCTAAATATGCATTCAAGAAGGAATGAAATGCAATAGTATTTTTAACCCAAATTGAAATGTTTTGTTTAGATGCAAACAAGTGAGGAAAAGGTTAAGAGCATGAATTTTCACTACTCTAAGATGCAAGGAAAGAGTGACAAGAAGAAAAAGAAAGAAGTTCTTTTTAACTTGTGCTTATGATTTCTTTTCAAAATAAAAAGATAGAAGGAGAGGAAGTAAGAAGAGAATTTTTCCCTAATGCAACTATATGAAAGTTTGCTTTTTAGTAAAAATGAACCCAAGGAAAACTCCAGGGTCCCACCAGACGTGCTAGAATGTTTCTCTACGTTTTTGCTTTTTACATTTAGAAGAAATAAGAAACTAAAGGTTAATGGTCAGGGGTTTGTACATACCCGGATTAAGTTGTGCACCATTATCTAGACGTTGAAGGAACTCCTCTTTGGCTATGGAGGAAGACACTTGTAGAGAGAATAAGACTTAAATAGAAAAATGTTAGAGACAGATATGGTGGACTGCCAAGCACATGCTCGGTCTCGGAAGCGTAAAGACTTCCTAGAGGGATGACAGTCCACTAGTTGATAAAAAGAATGTCATAATGGAAAGAAATAATGAAAGACTTAAAGAAAGAGAAATAGATAATGCATACCTGAATCTTGCAATCAGTCTTCCACAGTCGCCGATGTCGGTAGTTTTACCGACGTTGGTTGGTCAATGTTGTCGACGTCAGTTAAGCTGCCGATGTCGGTAGGGGCAATGGTCTTTGGACAGGTCTGAGGATTATGTCTATGGTCGACAGAAGGAGTCTGGTAATTTGGAGGTCTGTGCAGGGTTGCAGGGAAGTCAATAGAGTCTTAAGAGGGACAAAGGTGAAAGGTAGTTGTAAAAAGAGGGTCAGGATAAGAAGAAGGCTTTTCAGCCTCTCCAGGAAGAAAGCCGGGTTTGGTCTCAATAGTACTCAGAAATAGCAAATTGACTGATTACCAATCCATTCTAAAGATACTAAAATGAAAGGTAGAAGAATACTTAGCTCTGTTAATGAAGAACCAAGGGTGTTAGAAAGCTGCAATTCCTGTTGTGACTGATGTAGGAGACTTCGTACAACCTTCTAATCCAATGTCTGGAGTTAATTCTGTAGAGTTTCTATAGCCTGGAGGGTGATGATAAAATGCTGATGCTTAGTCTCCAAGCCCCCCTTGATGTTTCAGAGTCTGTGAGAAAAAGAATTTGGATCCAGGAACCAGAGAATTTGCATTCGGGGCCCCAGCCAAGGTTAGAATTTAGTTTTAAGTAACCGACATTAGCGATCCCATCGGCATCGGCTGACGGTTGACCAACGTTAGTGGCTAGAAAATGGGTAAAAAGGATATTTTTAGCCTTTTTCCCATTCCTCCATCTACCAAGTTCAGTTACCATTGGTGAACAGTCAAAAGGTGAGTTTAATAGGCGCGAGAGTTAGTGAGAGAGTTGGAATAGGTCTTAGGTAATTATGATTTGAAGGACTTAGTCATAGGGTGATAAATGGTCTAAGGGTGAGGTATCCAAGGTGAGGTGTCTAGGGTGATGTCATTAATTTAAAATAAGTAATTTATTTTAAATTAATAAAGTGTGTAAGGGACCAAGGGGAGTCGACACAATTTTGGTGTCTACAGGTGAAGGACAATCTTACATCACCCAAATCATAGTTTTGTTTGGAATTCAACATGGAGAAGTTGATGGGGGAAGCATTAGGAATAAAACACTTTAATAGAATTAATTAAATTATAAAATTATTAATTCTAGGATGCTACATAATTCCAAGTAAGTCAATTGAGTATCTCAACCATTGGTACAATCTGAGAAGTGGTTGCGTACATTGAATGGAAAAAATGATAGGTTATGTGGTAAAGGAATAAAGTGCATCAATAAATTCCATATACATGAATTTTATTGCATATTTTGATTTTGCTAAAAAATTTATGTAATTTAAAAAATAAATCATCTCATTTCAAGTTTGTATGCAGCTTTTATGGCCTCTAAAAGTTCACAAACTTTGCATAGTGATGAAACTACTGATCTACATTGAGTAATGGTCTTGTAAGTATAAAAAATCATTACTATCCACCATTTTGATTTTTCAATCTTAAGGGGAAGTTTTGTAACTTTCAGTCAGCATATAGTGGTATTTACATAATCACCACAATGGATTCAAAACCACTATTCTTCACATAATGGTACTTTCTCCCATGTAGAAGTTAGAAATAAAAATAACACTCTTAGATGAAAAATTTTTAGTTTTGGGGTGTTTTTTAGATATGAATGGAGCTTAAGAGACACTAAATTTTCTATAGGAAGTTAGAGAAAGGGAACTAATGAAGTGAGAAATAATAAGGAAGAATAAGAGAGGAGAAATTGAGTAAACTCCCTAGACAAAATACATGGCATAGAAGTGAACTGGTCCATGGGTGACTAAAAAAATGGTATTTATTCATGTTTTTACATGAATAAGATTTTAAGGCACATAAGTGTGCATGTAGTGTATGAAATTATGTTTTCATTTTAATGAGAAAACAAAGTGTTCTTTGTGTCAAAGTCTAAGTATGTGGTTTGAATTAGGTGTCTTAGTTTGAGTTTGTTTTCAAGAAACAAAGAGTTGAAGATTGTTCTTCATTAGGCCACTTTCTATGTTTACATCATTAACCTTTGATGCAAGATGAATCATTAATAAATCACAACCCAATAAGTTTTAATAGTCATTTTTATTTTGGCCTTGATTCTTCTATTAATTATGATATGGTAAAATTTGATAATAATTCTCCTAAAGATATCTATTTGTATGAATGTGAGTGTGATGATTTTATATTCATAAGAGATTATGGTAAGTTTCTTGAGATTGATAAATTATATGGTGTGACTGATTTGGATTTCATGAAATTTATAAAAAGTATGTCTATTAATTTAGAATCCAATAATAAAGAATTGGTACTTATTTATTTTGAACACAAGAACTTTCAATACTATGAGAGTTTTATTTTATAAAATACTAACCATGGAAAATACTAAAAGTTTGAATGTTTTCTGAATTTTCTCTTTGATGGAATTAGTAATGAATTTGAGTCATCATTTTGTTAATGAAAATATATTCATGATGAAGCTCTCAACGAGTCTAATTTTATACATTTAACCTCTCCTTAAAATACATTAAGAAATATTTTAGTATTTCTCAAGAAATCACAGGAATAATTTTTCCGCAGACAATATACAATATTTGAAGAATGTTTTCACCCATCTCTTTTTGGAGATGTACAACCTTATTTTTAATAGTTGTGAAACACTTACCACAAATAATACCTATACCAAATATTTTCAAGTTAGTTTCTATAATTAGTTTGCATTGTATTCTATGCTTATTGTAGCATATTGTTTTCATCATTTACAATCACTTTATCTTTGAGTTTTTAGCTTGAATAAAGGATAAAAAAATTCATTTGGACAGATTACATGGAATTTAATGATGGATCTAATTTTTTTCCACTAGTGACAAGCCTCAAATTTTAGTTACATATTTTTAAATTATTTCAAACAACTTTCAGCTTACAGTTTATTTTGCATTATATTTAATCACAACATAATTATTTCATATAAATACTTTTTGAAATTATATGTTTTTTTGATTTGATAGGATTTTTCTTGCATTTTTATTTTTATTATTATTTACTTATTTATCACTATCTTTGTTATTTTTATTTTTTCTCTTTAGTATTATTTAAAATAAAATATATTTGAAGAAGCATTTAGTATAAAATGTTTAAAATTGTTGGATTAATGATACTTGAATGAGTGTTGTATCATGCATTCAGTTAAAATATGTTGGAAAAAATTATTATGCTTATATATTGAAAGTATCTGATTAGAATTGATAAATAAATGATAAAAAAGTTGTGCTTCAAGTATTGTTTTGTTTTTACTCGTTTCATTTAAGAATCATTATGATATAAATAATGAAATTCAACGAAGCATGGATTCAAAGAAAAGGATTTTTATATTGTAGTTGTTGAGATTGATATTTATTTCTAAATGATTTATGGGTGTGTCCTTGAAAAAACCCCACAATTTTATATATCTTCTTCTTCCCTTTTAATCATTCTATGATAAGATTAATAATGCATCTTTTTAACATTTATCATTGGAAGGTTTATCACTACAATTTTAAGGAAAATACTCCTAGATGTTAAAACATCTTAGATGATTTTTATTAAAAGTTTTATTTATTTTTTAGTATTTAAGGGGTATACATCTTGTAATCTTGAAAAAACACAAACAAACACACACACATACATTGTTTACATATATTAATTTCACTCATTATTTGATTCCTCGATTTATTTAAATCAAATCCTAGATTTTTCTTCAAATATTTTTTATGCTTCATTTGACATTATATTTATATTTTACTAATCACACCTTAACATCGTTTAATTTAACATTAATGAGTCACAAATTTTATGTGTAAAATTTATACCCCTTTCAAAAAAATTATCATTTTGTATGATCAAGGATATTATAAGATTCAACCACTGACACAATTATTATGTGATGTTTCCTATTTTTTAAAGTATTTTAGTCCTGCTAAGCCATGCCTTCAACTTAAATTAAATGTGTTGTTTTAATTTTTTGACACACAAATTGATTCCTTAATTGATTATAAGTGATGTGAAAACTACATAAATTTATTTATTTATTAAATTGTATTATTTTATTAGAGAAATGAAGTTTAGAGACATGGTTGATGAGGGAATCATTTAGTCTATGAGACTCTTTCCATTTGGTTGTAAAACACCTTTTTTTCTTGTTGTAACATCATGAATATTCATTATGAAAACTACAATAGATAATATATGATAATTTGACTTGAGGGTAATATTAAAAATATTATAATATACAAAAATGAAACCCATTAACCCATTTTTTATCTATCAAGAAAAATTCACCTGATCATACATTTAGGTGAAATATAACTATTATATAAATTAAATCTCTTAAATATGGTAAAACACCATTAATAATGATAGATAGATTATGTAAGAAAGAACTAACTTTGGACACATGAAATATAACTATTGTATTCCTTCTATTATTACACTCTGTGGTTTGAGCAACTAAAATAAATAGTTTGTTTCTTTGTAATCTAATCCTCTTCCATCTCATATAGGATGATTCTTCCCTCTATGCTCCATTTTATCAATAATTGGGTACCCTTCTCTCCCTTCCCTAATGTCTCTCTAATCTACTCATCTTAATTTATGAGCTTACAAATGGGACACCTACCCAATAACTTAAATCTACTCTCTCATCAGAATCTTGCATCTTGATCAATGTCTCAGATCAGTTTTCAAACCCTATCTAATCTTCACCAACTCTTGCAAGTCTGAATTTAAAGTCTGATCCTTCAAATTATCCTAATTCTAATAAACTCTAGTGAGTCTTATGATCATAATTTTACCTTTGGACTCTTCCACCACATTAGTTATCAACTCTTCCCACCTTCCACCATCCTCTTATACTCCTAAAAATATGAATGATAGTGTCAATACCTTAAACTATTTGACCTTTCCTTTTACCCCTCTTCTGAACTATAAATTTGAAAATTCTTCTTGT
Source organism: Torreya grandis (assembly GCA_037957365.1). NCBI lineage: Eukaryota > Viridiplantae > Streptophyta > Pinopsida > Cupressales > Taxaceae > Torreya > Torreya grandis. The sequence goes on along the minus strand of JARHVA010006973.1, from coordinate 279,508 downwards.
CTCTCTTCAAATTCCAATGAAATGTTAAGCATGTTCACATATCGAGTTATAGACCAATGGGAGAGTAAACTTTTAGTTAATTTATCTAGTTTCTCTCTAGATAGGGCCTCATTTAATATTTTTAAAAAGGGGCTAGGATTCACTGATACCCCTAAGTATATCCCTAGAGAATACTATTTAGTTGAGATTTAAAACATGTTGAAGGTCTTACCTTGCAAGTTTATTGAGGAGTTTAAACAAGATTATGCCGTACCTTTGAGGAAAGTCAAACCCCCTAGATCAAACATCTCGAGAGAGGAATGGAATGTCATGAAGATCCTTATTATGAATGATAATATTGTCATCACTAAATCTGATAAAGGGAATGCCATGGTTATTCTAAACAAAAGTGATTATTACTTGAAGATGCTTGACCACTTGCATAATAACAGGAGCTATACAATGTTAACTTCTATTCTAACCCTGTTTCCAAAATCTCTAGATTAATTAAGAATGTCATTAATCAATCCTCCTTAGATGAAAACATTAAAAAATGTCTTCTTCCTAAGAGAGTTATCACCCCTAGAACTTATGGTGCCCATAAGATACATAAGGAGGGGATCCCTATTATCCCTAATTTTGATACCACTAACTCTTCTATTTATGCTTTAGCCCCTTTCTTCACCAACAAGTTAAAACCATTAGTAGGCAAAACTTTCATTTATCAATGATTCTTCTGATTTTTTTGATTTTATTAAAGACAAGAAAGTCTATAATGAGGAGATAATAATGAGCTTTGATGTCATGTCTCTCTTCACCAATATTGCTATTGACAACACTATCAAGGTAGTTAGTAGTCACGTTGAAAAAGAGACTACTTATATGGTGGCACTTTGTTTGAAGTCTACTTTCTTTTCTTTTTTAGGGGTCATCTATGATCAAACATAAGGGCTTGTAATGGGATTCCCTCTCTCCCCTATTTTGGCCGATTTGTTTATAGAATATTTTGAAGACCTAACATTTAACTCTTTCCCTTTAAAACATATTTGGTGGAAAATATTTGTAGATGACACCCATGTCAACTAGCCACATGGTTTGGATAAATTAGAGGATTTTCATACCCATTTGAATAAGATTATTCATACCATCAAGTTTACAAAGGAATTAAAATATGAAGATAATATTCCCTTCTTAGATGTCCTCCTCTCTATAAAATCTGATGGTTCATTCTCCTACAAGGTTTATAGAAAATCTATCCAAACCAATCTCTACCTACACATGAACTCCCACCACCACCCTTCTTAGAAAATAGGGGACTTTAAAACATTATCCATGAGAGATTTTACAATTTGTGATGATGAAAACTTAGAGGACAAGATCAAACACTTGACTAAAGTTTTCACTTTGAATGGTTACAAAGGGAAACAAATTGCTAGAGCCTTCAAATCAGCTAAGAATGCCCTTGTTAGACTAAATATTTTTAATGACAATATGAACAAACATAAAATGTACCTATAGTATTTAGAAGGAATTTATAATAAAATTTACAATTTTTTTTACAAAGAACATCCATACCACTTTTTTCCCTCACAGAAAGCTTAGGGGTTTGGTCAAGTCTTCCAAGGATAAATTAGAACGTACTCTTAGAAGTGGAGTAATTCACAAATGGAATAATGACCATTGGAGACACCAAAGGATCATATTTATATCCTTGAATTGTGTATTTCCTTAATGACATATACCTTTTTTGTCACCTTTGTCAAGTATAACATTTCATACATATACTTGTGTTTTTCATCATGGTGACATCATATTCTATGTTGCTTCCATTAGGCATGAGCTATTCCATTTCCATTTCATATGTTCATAAGATCCATACATTCCATAATCCTTGCATGCCCCTTTATCCTATAGACCTCACATGTATGGATTCTTAGCCATTTTTGTGCACATATCACTTGAATCTTTACCTCTTCCTTTACATAATGTTTTCAATTATTTTCTATTTTTCTAAATTTCCACACATTAATCATGCACATGGCCATAAAATGTATATATTACTTGTTTTAATTTTGTGATGATACACCCACACATTGATTCTTATACTCCACTCAAATTATGTGTTCAAATCCTTGTGAAAATTTTCATCTCTCATATGTTGCATGCTATGTGCAACTACTCTAATTTTACCTTTTTATAAACTTGATTTCTTATCAAAATGTACATACTAAGCAAAATGCAACCATTATGAACTAATTCACCTACATAGATAATTGTGCATAACCTACATAGATTAATCTTTAAAGTACAACCTTATTTAGAGTAATCTTTTAGAGATTTTAAATATAGGGTTTCAACCTAATACCATTGAAATACTTAGATATAATTTATCCATCTAGGATGTGAAACTTACATGCACCCACATCCAATATATCATGGATGATATATGGATCCATCCACCTGATATGTAAATTTATAAGGTGTTTGGTATATTTTAAACCATATAAAAATACATGTGTGCCCTTGCATAGAACTCTCACTTTAATATGTTTGTCATCCTACACTTTTTGTCTTGATTTATTAATATGTTGGCTCTATTTAGATAGAATGCAATTACAGATTCATTAGTTCTTCCAACCACATATCTAATGAATCCTTGTCATCTAGGCTCCTTGTGTACACTGTTAGAAGTGAAGACACAATGAACTCCATTAGAAAGACTACTTATTTATCAAATCCTAGCTAAAATATAGTATACTCTCTTAACTACTTATACGTGGTTTTGTAGGTTCATAACATGACTAAAATTATATCATCCTAACCCTTCCAACCTACATAATAAATATTGGAAAGAGTTGTTCCCAAGATTTTGTTGAATGCCTCCACTAGCATGTTTTCCTGTGGGTGATAAGGAGTAGTTTTACGGTGCATAATCATGAAATTATTAAGAAACATGCACACCATTTTTGGTATAATGTGATTATTTTTATCAGTTGTTAAAATTATTGGGAACCCATAGCTATTTATGATAGTATCCCATAAGAATCTTATAATTGTTTATGTGGTGGAGTTGTTAGCATGTGTTTCTTTTTTCCATCTCATCAAATAGTCCACCATCATAATGATATATCTATCTCCAATCTAGTGCACAAATAGAGTTATTACCCCAAAAAAAATTATAACTCATTTCTCAAATGAATCCTGTGCTACCACAAGAATATAAATAATTTCATCCCTCATTTTTGGATTTTCAATCCTTTGACAAATGTTACACTTTCATATGAATTCCTTCACATCTTGATAAATTATTGGCCACCATAATCTCAAGAAATATATCTTGCACACAATAGACTCACTAACATAATGACCAATAGAGATTCTTTAGTGACAATCATACAATATGCCATCTCATTCATGTTCTAGTACACATCTATGCAACACTTCATCGCTTCATAGTTTTTGCACTCTCCTCAATGAGTTGGTAAGGTGTTGTGCATATTTATAGTTATTTATTAGCTTTGAATTTCAAGTCATAAGGAGCATTTTAAAAACTTGGGACTTTTATAAGTCCCATCTCCCCCAAAAATAAGAATTTTATTTCAAAATTAAGTGACTCATTACAAACAATGGGACTTATTACAGATTTATGGGAGCTATGATATATAGGTGATTACTAAGCTTATAGCCAATTAAATAAGTATTTTAATAAGAAATGACATTGTATTTTTTTTAAATTTAATGATTAATTAATTAAACCAATAATTAATGATTTAGTTAATAATAAAATAATATTAATTAATTATTAATTATTAAAAAGGAAAATATTAAATAATTATTGATAATTTAATATTAAATAATTATTAAAAATTAAATAATATTAATTATTATTAATAATAAAATAATTATTAATAACTAATCACTAGATATTTTTTTATAAAATAAAATGTTTTATTTATGGAAAAAATTTACATATGGAACATGGTAGACTAATGACTGCAAGGTCAAATAAGATAACAAGAAAGAAAGACATATCTTACATCACTCCATTTTAGAAAGATCTCAACATAGATGATGGGGATGAATCCCACAATCATTGAAGAAAAATTAGTAGAGTAACATGTCTTCCACCTTTAGGATGTTCTTTTACATGGCCATGCAATATATGCAGATTTCTCACTGGAAGTGTAGCTCATATATTAGCCAAAGGATCTACATCAACAATGTATTTACATATTATGTGTTGGAATTTAACCTAAGAGAAGAGTCTCCCAAATTTTTTGATGCATTTGACATTGAATTCAATGTTAACAAAATTGTAATAGGCCTTATTGACAACATTGATAATTATCTGAGAATTTCTAAAAAGTTTCAAACAATTGATCCCTTTGTCTCTAATCAAAAAGAGCCCCAATTTCAAGGCTTTCATTTTTACATTTTTATTACTAGAAGCACCAAGGCCAAAAACATATCTCATGTGTGGTTTATTGTTGAAGAGAATGATTCCTCCTCTTCTAGTGCAACCCTAATTTCCTTAGAGGTTTAATCAAAGAGAAAGGTGAAACCTATATTAAAATAAGGTGGGATATCATTTTTTCCCTAGGTTTCCTTCTTATTATATTTTTTTCAATGAGAAGTTGTCTCCTTAAGAATGGATTATACATAATTGGTAGTGACCCATAGTGGGGTAGTATGGTCCCTATAAATTATAGCATTTTGAGCGTTCTAAATGCCCCAGAAAAGATATAGAGGGAGAAGATGTTTGACACCAATAGACCACTTATTTGTTTTTTCACTCCTTGGATAGAAGTATGGATATTATTCACCATTTGAAAGTAAATATGGGTAGTGACATTGGGAATGGAATTATTTAAGAGATAGATCCAAACTTCTCTTACAAACCCACAATGTATGAAGAGATGATCCTTGATTTATTTTACTACCTTATAAAGAATACACCATTTTGATCACGTAATTCCCCTTTTCCTCAAGTTGTCCAGAGTGAGATATTTATTTTGCATTAAAATCCAAAATAATAAATTGATTTTAGGAATTAATTCCTTTTTCTAGATGAGTTTACACATGAGCATACAAAGGAAATTACCCCAAAGAATATTATACCCTTTACTTACAGAGTAAGCTTGTAAGTCATTCATGTTTCCCCATATGAGTTTATCTTTGCTACTGGGGTCAAGAGGGACCCTTCCTTACATATAAGAAATAAAGGAGAGCCAATCATTTTTTAAATCAAGGAGGATGCTAAGATCCCAACTCTACTTGATAAAATAGTGTCTAAGATGCCCATCTTATTATAACATAAATTCTACAATTGTTATCTAGAATAATTTTTGAGCCTTCTCTGCTAAGATTCCAAAATTTTTAAATGGTTTTAGGATTCCCAAAGGCTAGCATTCATAGGTAGCTAACATAAAGAAATAAATAATTGATGGGCTCATATAATTTTCAATTCAAATTATTTTGAGCCTCATGAAATTAAGAATACGCTAAGCATCTCATCAGATTTGCCTTAGTTTGTTTACCTTAATCATTTTTCAAAACTTATGGCTACTTTCAAAATATTTCTAGTGGAGATAAAATTAGTTGATATACCAAAATCTCAACAATGTGAGATGTTTTAAAGTTAAGATCTAATCTCAGACCATCAGATCTCCTCAAATCCAATGACATGGAATAATTTTATAAAAATAAATGATTTATTTAAACAAATATCCATCACACCATTAGATCAAAGACTCGATGATAATTTTCAACCATCATATCCAAAAAATAGCCTTAAAATTTGCATAAGGTAGGCCCCTATAGAGAGATTGAAAAAAAATTAAAGGGACACTTAGAAACCATGAACAATTTTGATGAAAGTAAGAGCAACTTGAGCCATTATATCTTTAGAGAAACAAAGCAACATCATTAGCTGAGGAAGAAAGGGTAGAACCCATAATTGTATAAATATAAGAAAAAATGTTAAGAGCCCCCTCAATTATTTGATTTTCCTAAGATCTGATGATCTGAAATGTTATGGGAGAGATTTTTTATGTCACATCTAAGAGATCTCTCATTCCATTAGATTAAAATTTTCCACACCAATCTTAGGTTGTATGTTTGAGTGTAAAAGAGAATGTGGGGAAAATAATGAAAGTTATTTAAACATTTAAATCTCTCTACTTGAATTAGCAATCTACTTTAGAATGTAGTGTAGTGTCAGGATATTTTTGTATCTCTAAGCATGCATTCAAAATATCCACCAACCTATTTAAAATAAATTTAAGATAAGAATACTTTTGTGGAGACAAATGAATATTCAATCAAGGAATAAATAATGCCAATATTTTTTTAGATAACTACTAAAATTGAGATGGGGAACAAATCTCATTATATTAATGGGTTGATGATCAAAAGAGGCCATACCAAGCTATGAAAATATCTGGTATAAAAAATTGTGACCTAAGGAAGATTGACTATTATTTTACACTTAAAAAAAAGAAAATGGATTTCATTCACTCTTTTACTTACCAAATGGTAAGCTTTTATTTATTTTCCCACCTCTCATCTTCTATATATTATAAAGTATTCATTAAAAAATTAGAGTTAATTTTTTGGACTTTATCTAAAGTCCCTATTACGGAATAATACCTAGCCTCTACTTGTTTTTATGTAAGAAAATATTGATTCCTATTTTGAAGTGTAATATAGTTGTGCATACTTTATATAGGTAATATAAGATATTGTGACTCTTGTTATCTATCCCTTGAATATTTTATTGCTATTTTACCCCATGTTTACGCTTGGGTTGCATATTTCCCATTACATTCATTTAGTTTAAGTTGTGTTCATTTCCATTCTTGTAGTCTCTTAGCTTTATGTTCATCAAGATAAAGATAAATCCACTTCTTATTTTGATGTATCACCTATTTTAATTTTATATATCTCTCTAACCTTTTTCCACTCCAAGAATTCCATTTATAAATTTAACTTAGGTAGATTAATACTAGTCTAGGAATCATAACCAACTAACTCTAGAGGTTATTTACAAGGAGTATTCCCACACTAAATAGATTTCCCATGTTGTGACTGTTACGTGGGTGCAACCAATCAAACACAATGGGCCATTAATATTTTGCATGTGCAATGGGGTGGGATTTGTTTTAGTTTGATATTCATATAAAAATCCTCTCGATTCAAAATTTTGTCACCAATACTTTGGTGAGAATATTAGTTATTTTTTATTTTTGAATCATTTCCAATCACCTGGTGACTCCAATAACTAAAAACCCCATATCGAAGAAAGTAGACCTTACCCACATAAAAATTTTCTCACTCTTGAAATGAAATTTGAAAATTATGGCTAATAAAATAACATTTCCTTTTATTTTAGGGAAATATGAAAGCTCACTACAACTTCAATAATGGAATTGAATTCCTAGATTAAAATTTAAAACACTCTATGAATTCATTGGATATGGATTTATTACACCCAATGATAACATCGAAGAGGTTTCCAATTTGTGATCAGTCCACCACATTATCAATAATGATGTTTATATTAATATTTTGGCCACCTCATTTAAGGGAAAAGCCTTAAATTGGAAAAGACATTTTCTTGTAAACTTAATGTCAACATAGGATGAGCTGGAATAAAAGTTATACAAAAAATTTGAATAAATGGTGGATTCTCTTTCTCTAATTAAGTATTTAACTATGATCAGAAGGGGTGCCTTGGATCATGTTACTAATTTCAACCTCTAATTTAAAGGGACATGGGAAAGAATACTCGTGGAGGTGTACCCATCATTAGGTACCCATCATTAGGTATGGAATTGTTATACTTTTCGAAGGCTTTTAACACTGATATGGCTGTAACAATAGAGGCATTAAGAGGAAATACTATCTTAGAAGCTTTTGTTTTTTTTTAGTATCTAAAATTATCTCATATAATCTATGAAAACAACTCTTATACTTATCATATATTTATTCCCATAAGCTCCCCAATCTACCCATATATAAATCATGAGCCCGCCCAACATACTATCCACTACATCATTTGATCTCATTATAATTATTGAGATAAAAGATGTTATTTAAAAATTTGCACATGAGTTTATGGCCTTCAAAAGGAAACTTGTTGTTTATAATGATCATAGTTATCTTATTTTTCCAAGCATCCCAATGAATAATCAATCAAGAAATCATGGTTCTAAACCTAAACAAATTCAATAAACTTCTAAAAATTACCAGGCACATGCAAGGGATACTTATTATTTCAAAAATGAGTCACTTCTTATCCAATATATTATGATTTATAGGTCTATATATCAAAATAGGGTTAAAAATTAGACCCTATAAGAGGAATTAGAGGAACCAATGATTATGTTTTCTATCACCATGATGCAACACAAGATATTGATCAAGAAGTTAATGTGCACTCAAAAAAATGATAACAAAACCTAGTTACCTTCATGAAAAATTAATGATATTAGGTATTCCTTTGAATCCTATATATTTTAATTCATTTTATATATATTTTTAGGCTTTTTGTGAAAAAAAGACCCACCTAAAAAGAGAATAACTAAAGCAATGCTCTAATGTTTATGAGAAAAGACTTGGAGAATTGATACTATATGTGCCTAAAGATATCATCAAAAAAAAAAATCAATATTTCTACTACATATTCATCCATAGAGGATGCATCTCTTTTTCCTCATTAATAAAAAAAATGGCAAGAGATCCTTGGTGGATCCTCAAAGGATGATAGTGTTGAATTATTTTCACATATGAATTATACTTTAGAAGATTACTACAGTAACACAAAAAAAGTTTGAAAATTATCTTGGTAGGAGGACAATAACTTACACATAAAAAAGCTAGAGGACATTATTGACAAGATTATTTTGTTCCTAGATTAGAATATCTCTAAAAGATTCCCATTAAAGAGCAATGCTTTGTTTTAGAACAAAAGAGATAATGGAAAATAATGATTGTGAATATGAAGATTATTCTAATATAAAAATTGAGTACAAGTATATGAATTATTTATTTGATAAATAGAAATCATTTACTATAGAGAGAATTGATGAAATAGGATATGTTCTTCTCTTTTCAAAATATGGGCACACCAAAGGAAAGACCTGAAGATTTGTTTGCAATAAACATCAAGTTGATTCTTAGAAATGACACATAAGCATTTATTTGAAAGAGGGATGCCACATTAGGTTTAAATCTCACTTATGATCCAATAAAAAGGAAAAATATCCATCATGCTCATTTCAGAGAAAGATAATGAACCTAATATTCTATGTGAGCAAACTAAGCACCCCTTTAATCATAAAATTTTGAATGAACAATGGGAAAATTTCCAAGGAAAGGTTGATACTATAAGAGAAAGTGAATCTAAGAGTTATGTATTAATATTATTTTTATCTTACAATGCTTCTTTCATGTTATAGCTACATTAACATAAACTTGATCACCAAACATAGTTAGAAAGGACAACTACCTTTCCTAGCTAGTTAGTGGGTTTGTATAGATGTGTCTTAATATTTTATGAATTAGTAATTTTATTTTGGAATTATAAGATTCTAAAAACTGCTTTTCATAAGTTTACTTAAACTTATGTATGATTTTATAATTAGTTTTTTTGGCATTCTTTAACTTTGTTACAATTTAGAATAAAATAAATGCAAAATGTAAATCAAATTCATTAAATTACAAGCAAATGATGTGAAGAAAAAAAGGGGTAACTATTAGATACCTTATCCTTTGGATATCAATAAATTAAATATATACATTTTAGGGAGATATAAATATATCTTGGTATAAGAAATTATATTATAGGATATAACCCCACTATATCTTTTCATTCCTTTTCTATGAGCTATTATTAGGATAAAATTAAAATGGTGGTGAGGATAGAGTGATGCATGCACATCAATGATGAACATTGCATATGAAACAAGAAAAAATGGAGTAGTTATCACATGAACCATATGAACTGGAAGTGAAAAAGTAGGTCTTAGAGCCTAAAGCTTAGTTTCAAGAACATTACGAAGTAGGAAAGGTTCATCCTTGAGAACATAAAAAAAGGATATATGGTTGATGAAAAAGCCATATCCAATTCAATTCATTAATTTGAGGTAGGGTATTGAAGAGAATAAATTGTTATGCCAACAATAGGGAGGTGGAAAATATATGTCTAATAATAGAAAACCAAGTGAGAAACTCCTCTTGGATAGCCAAGGGGCTCTACTCAGTAAACCTGAAGCTATTAATACCCAAACTCACTAGTATATGAAAAATGAAACTTTCATTGAAAACCTCTAAGTTAAAAATGAAGCAAATTATTCCAAAGGATAGACTGGAAAAGGCCATTTTAAAATTAGAAGGCTGAACAGAAAATGTAATTTTTTTTTGAAAAAGGAAATGTGGGATGAGAATAAGTGTAATTGGCTTGGCTATTTATAGAAAAAGTGGTATGTGTATGCTATTAGAAAGGGTTACTATTTAAGGGGGAATTAATAATTCAAGTGGCCATAAAAATTAAAATTAGGAATGAGCATTAAACGTTAAATGTCTCTTCAACAATAAATGAATTTAAAAAATGAGTTCATATATCTTGATATGTTTATTTTGAATGCCTGGGAGTTCCAAAAATAAAATTGATATAACTAAAAGATAGGGATTAATTCATCAATGAAGATGAAATCAAGAAAGAAAAGAACAGAGAGAGGAAGAGTATGTAGGAGAGCAGAAGAAAGGAAATGCATCCTTTTCACATGAAAAAATATTTGAAATCTTGTATGCTCCATAAACCTTTATAGAGTAGAGTCATTTTAAAATATGGAGTTTTATAGGGTTTTCAAATTTTCAATTTTTTCATGAAAACACCTATCTCAATGGATATAACATAACGCCTTTGAACTCAATGCTTAGTATGCAAGCTTCCTTGTGAGTTGACATAAATGTTGAATAAATTCTATCATTATTGTATGTGATAATTTCAAAGCCTTTTTGAAATAAATCCTAATTTATAGAATGGTCAAAGTCTTCTTATAGGTCTCATATAAATTAAGGCATATGTCAAAAGAAACTAAGGGAATGAAACAAAAAATAGATAGTCTCGTATAATCTTGAGTTCAAATATTTTGAAGCCTCATGAAATAAAGAATAGGATAAAAATATCCTCAAATTTGCCTTAGTTTTTTTTCCTTAGTAATTTTTTAAAACTTAAGATTAATTTCAAATATTTCTAGTGAGGATATCATGTCGTTCGATCTACCAAAAGATCGACAACAAGATTTGTTTTAAAGTTAAGGGATAATCTCAAACTATCAGATATCTTGAGATCTAATGATGTGAGAAAATTTTGGAAAAGGTGATGATGTCATTAAAAATATATCCCTCACACCATTAGATCAAAGCCCCAACACTAATATTCAACCATTAGATTCAAAGAGCTAGCCTTAAAAAGATGCACAAGATGCCCCCCACAAAGAGATTAAAAAAAATAAAATGGAAAATTGGAAACCATGAATAATTTTTGATATAAGTAGAATCAACTCTAGCTATTATATCTTCAAATAATTGAAGTAAAATTATTGGCTGAGGAAGAAATGGTGGATCTCACATTTGTATAAAGCTAAGTTAAAAGGATAAGATCCCTCTCAAACCATTGATTTACTTAAGATAAAATAACATGAACTACTATGGGAGAGCTTATTAATGTCATAGTTGAGATATGTCTCATGCCATTATATTAATATGTGTTAGGAGCTTCTCAGGTCATCCATTCGATCATAAAAGAGAATGAAAGTAAATATATTGAAAGATATTTAAAAATTTAATTCTCTTAGTTGGAATTTGTGATTTGCCTTAAAAAGAAATGCAATACTATGATATTTATATATCCCTAAGCAAGCATTCAAAGTATCGAACAACTCAATTAGAACCATTTTAATATAAGAGTACTCTTGTGGAGATAAGTTATTTTTAAATTAAGGAAGAAAAAGCATTGAGGTGTTTTCTTAGAAATAAGATAAAATCAAGATGGGGAAGAGAGTTTATAAAGGTAGAATGGGTTTATGACCGAATAATGACATACCAATCAAGGAAAATGACAAGTAAGAATAGCTATGGACTATGGAAGATTGAATATTACACTAGGATACAAAAAAGGAGATCTACAAGAAGTCATTTTCATCCACTCTTGTACTTACCAGACAACTTTTATTTATTTACATTCCATTCCTCTTATTTATATTATAAAGTATTCATCCAAACATGGATTTTATTATTATGACTTAATCCCAAGTCCTTGTCGTGAATTATTATTTATCCTACACTTTTTATTGTGTAAGAAAATCCTAAGCCCTATTTTGAAGTGTAGTTAATTTTTGTATACTTTTTGTAAGTAATATAAGCTATTATGACTCTTCTTTTCTATCCCTTGGATGTTTATTTTTATTACACTGCATGTTTACATTTGTGTTGCATATTTTCCCTTCCATTAATTTCTTTTAAGTTGTTTTTGTTTCCATTGTTTTATGTTCTTATATCTATGTTCATCAAGCTAGAGATCAACTAACTTCTTATTCTAGTATATCACCTATTTTGGTTTTATATATATATCTCTAACCCTTTCCCCTCCAAGATTTCCATTTATTCATATATCTTAAGTATATTAACACTAGTTGAGAAAGAAGACCTATTTGAATCTAGAGGTTATCTACAAGGAATAGTCACACACTAAGTAGACTTCTCATGTTGTGACTATTGTGTTAGTGAAACCATTAAGACATAATGGGACACTAACACTTGTCACATAGAAGTAAGATAAAAAATTGTCCCTATCTGAATTAACCTCCTTTTAGTTGCACTTTTTTGCAACCAAAATTAACTCCTAAAAAATGTATCATGTAAAGTTGAAATGAACATTCTACATCAAAATATGGTGTGATATGTACACTACTTTATTGGTGAATCCAAAATGCATTATTATAGATATCTTCCTATTGTTTAGATGCGACGCTATGTGTGTTGCATGATCTTCCAAATTCTCAATGATACTTAATATTTATAGAAAATTAATCCACATGATTTATTGTCATGGAAAGCTTGATATTCTCTCCTTTATCCCTAAATCCAATCACCTATGATATGCCTACAAGTGTCAACTTAATTCTCTATCTCATAGAGTAGACCTTGCTTTCATGTATTCCTAACATCAAGAAATTAACTAACTTATTCATTTTTTTTGAAGAATAGTAGTCCACATAGATGTAGGATTCAAATGAACTCCACTACACACTAATGGCCCCATCCTTAAAGGGTATCCCAAAATATCCCAATCCTCCCTATCTTAATATAATAGTTTTACTTAAAAATTTTATCATAATTACTTACTCTATGATTGAATCTATCAATTATGCATTATGCCATAAAATATGTAAAATTTTCACAACACATAATTATATTTGGGAATTCTATCATTTGGATATCAAGAGGGGTTGCCTCAAATGTATTTCAACCTTGTTTATATCACTATTTTATATTTTTTCACCTCAATGAGAACTGTGTCTCTTCTTTCCTTATTTTTTCCCTTTCCATCTCTAGCATATCATTTTCATTTCTATTTGGTTCTAGTTTTCATTAATTTGTTTTATTCTCCTTTAATACTTGATTGTCTATTGAGTTATGACTATGATTTAGTGGTAGTCATAAAGTATTTACTATAATTATCCCTTATATGTGGAGGAATTAAATTATTTCAGCTTGAATTTACCTATCTGTGATGCACCGAATTAATTATGGTCAAATTTATGTCTCAAACCCATATGTATGTTTGTAATTCACTTGAAATTTTTTGTGCTCTAGTTATAAACCATGGTTTTATTTCATCCAAATCCCCTCTACACTTTTTCTCTTAAAATTCACAAATGGAATAACGACCATTGGCGACCACCAAGGTTCATATTCATATCTTGAATTGTGCATTTCCTTAATGACATATACAATTTATGTCACATTTGTAAATTCTAAAATTCCATACATACACTTGTCTTTTTCATCATAGTGACATCATATCCTATGCTACTTCCATTAGGCATAACCTGTTCCATTTCCATTTCATATGTTCATAGGCTCCTTGCATTCCCTAATCCTTGAACGCACCTTTGACCTATAAACCTAACATACATGGATTCTTAGCCATTTTTGTGCACACATCACCTAATTCATTACCTCTTCCTTTACATAATTTTTTTAATTTTTTAATATTTTTTCAAGTTTCCACACATTAATCATGCATATGGACCTCAAATGTATATATTACTTGTCTTAATTTTGTGATGATACACCCACACATTGATTCTTATACTCCATTCAAATTGTGTTACAATCCTTGTGAAAATTTTCATTTCTCACATGTTACATGTTATGTGAAACTACTCTATTTTTAACTCTATATAAACTTGATTTCTTATCAAAATATACATACTAAGTAAAATGCAACCATTATGAACTAATGCACCTACACATAGATAATTATGCATAACCATACTTAGGGAAAAAATACTTTTATTATCATAAAATACTATTAAGAAAGAAGAGATACTAAAAGAATTGACAAGAAATTAAATGTTTTTGTAAGATGTTTTCTTTAAATGCCAACCTTATTTAGAGTAATCCTTTAGAAATTACATTTATAGGGTTTCAACCTAATTCCATTGAAATACCTAGATATAATTTATACGTCTAGGGTGTGAAACTTGCACCCACCCACCTCTAATATATCATGAATGATATATGAATCCATCCACCTGATATGTAAATTTCCAGAGTGTTTGGCATATTTTGAACCATATAACAATATGTGTGTGCCCTTGCGTATAACTCTAACTTTGATATAATTGGTATCCTACACTTTTTGTCTTGAATTATTAATATATTAGCTCTATTTGGATATAATGCACTTGTAGATTCATTAGTTCCTTCAGCCATATATATAATAAATCCTTGTCATCCAAGCTTCTTGTGTGCACTATTTGAAGTAAAGGCACAATGAAATCCACTAGAAAGACTACTTATTTATCGAATACTAGCTACAATGGAATATACTTGTTTAACTACTTATAAGTCATTTTTTAGGTTCATAACATGACTAAAAATGTATCATCCCAACCTTTACAACCTGCATAATAAATATTTGAAAGAGTTGTTCCCAAGATCTTGTTGAATGACTCTACTAGCATGTTTTCTTGTGGGTGATAATGAATATTTTTATGGTGCAAAATCGTGAACTCATTGATAAATATGTACACCATTTTTGGTAGAATGTGACTATCCATATCACTTGTTAAATGTAATGGGAACACATAACTATTTATGATACTATCACATACAAATCTTACAACTTTTTATGTGGTGGACTTGTCAGTATGCGTTTCTTTTTCCCATTTCATCAAATAGTCCAACATTGTAATGCTATATCTAGCTCCAATATAGTGCACAACTAGATTTATTATCCCAAAAAAATTTATAGTTCATTTCTCGAATGAATCCTATGCTACCACAAGAATATAAATAATTTCATCCTTCATATTTGGCTTCCCAACCCTTTGTCAAAATTTTCACTTCCATGTGAATTCCCTGACACCTTGATAAATTGTTGGCCACCATAATCTCAAGAAATAAATCCAGCACATAATAGGGTCACCATCATAATGACCACTAGAGATTTCTTAGTGACATTCATGTAATATGCCATATCATTCATGTTCTTATATACAACTATGCAAGACCTCAACCCTTCATAGTTTTTGAAACTCTCCTCAATGAGTTGGTAAGGTGTTGTGCATATTTTTAGTTATTTATTAGCTTCAAATTTCAAGTCATAAGGGGCATTTAAAAAACTTGGGACTTCTATAAGTCCCCCCAAAAAAGAATTTTATTTCAAAATAATGGGACTATTACAAAAAATGGGACTTATTACAGATTTATGGGAGCTTTGATATATAGGTGATTACTATGCTTATATTTAATTAAGTAATTTAAAAATAAATGACACTGTATTTTTTTAAATTTAATGATTATTTAATTAAACTAGTAATTAATGATTAATATAATAATAAACTAAGAATAATTAATTATTAATAGTTAATAATAAAATAATATGAATTAATTATTAAGAATTAAAAAATAATATTAAATAGTTATTAATAATTTAGTATTAAATAATATTAATTAATAATATAAAATAATCATTAATAACTAATCACTACAAAAGAAAGTCTGGAAACCCAAAGAAGATCACTGTCAAAAACAAAAAATAATGAAGATTCTAAAGCTATACATGCTGAGGTGGATAAAGAGCCTTTTTTTGAAGATTCTAATGCTCCACATGCTGAGGTGGATAAAGAGCATTCTTTTGAGAAAGTAAACTATGAGAAAGAAGGATATGGTTTGCAATCATATACCATAATATCTGAACAAAGAATAGATGATCCAACAGATATATCAAAACAACTCGTTTCCTATCAAAGGATAGAAGATCGATGGAGAGATGTAGATGACAAAATTGTGCTAAAGGAAGGTGAATTCTTGGCTGAAGATGGAAATAAATCAGAGGAGGGAGATCTTTTTTCTCAGTCCAGGGAGATCCAGGTGTTATCTCAGGCTGATAATGATGTTCCTATGGATGAGCCTCCTTCCCTAGAAGTTGTGAAAGATAATGGAGAAAATTCAAAGCATAAACTAAACCAAAGAAAAAGGGTTAAAAAAAAGATCAATACTAAGAGGGTAGAAACTAGAAGTAGCTAAATAGATCAGCAAAAAAGAGTTGAACAACATTCTAAGGTGAAACTGGATGTTGGCTCCCTAGACAAAACTGGAAGAAGATCCACTAAGAAAACCAGAGAGTTAGAAAGTATGCAAAATATTGATGATGGTAGGCAGGCAACTATTCTGGAGTTTACCCCTAAAAAATAAATACAAAGATTATTATTTGGAAAATTAGGGGGCATAATAGCACTCATAAATTAGATATTGATGTTGTCCCTGTAAAATCTGATTTTGATGCTACTCTTTAGTAGGTTTTAGGACTGCTTGTCCTAGTGGCTATTAATGCTTTACCTTTTTTGATTTTGTTAAAGGGTTTCGGGGTCCCTTCAAAACCTGCTTTTACCTTAATCTAAAACTAATCATTAGATTTTTTTTAATAAAATAAAATGTTTTATTTATGCAAAAAATTTACATATGGAACATGGCAAACCAATGATTACAAGGTGAAATAAGACAACAAGCAAGAAAGACATAAATTACATCACTCCATTTTAGAAAGATCTCAACATAGATGATGGGGACTAATCCTACAATCATTGAAGAAAAAATAGTAGAGCAACATGACTTTCACCTTTAGAATGTTCTTTTACATGGCCATGTCACATATGCAGAGGTCTTGCTAGAAGTGTATCTCCTATATTAGCCAAAGGATCTACCTCAACAATGTATTTACATATTATGTGTTTGAATTTGACCTAAGAGAAGAGTCTTGCCAAAATTTTGATACATTTGAAATTAAACTCAATGTTAATGAAATTTAATAGGCCTTATTGATGGCATTCATAATTTGTTAAGGATCTCCATAAAATTACAAATAGTTGATCCCTTTGTCTCTAGTCAAATAGATCCCTAATTTAAAAGCTTTCATTTTGACATTGTTATTACTAGAAGTTCCAAGGCTAAAATCATATCTCATGTATGGTTTTTTGTTGAAGAGAATGATTCATCCTCTTATGGCACAAACTTGATTCTCTTAGAGGCCTAATCAAAGAGAAGGGTGAAACCTATATTGAAGTGAGGTGGGATATATTTTTTTCATGGGTTTCTTTTTTATTATATTTTTTGCAATGAGAAGTTGTCTCCTTAAGAAGGGATTATATAGAAATAGTAGTGACCCATAGCAAGGTAGCATGGTCCCTAAAAATTATATCATTTTGAGCCTTCTAAATGCCACAAAAAGGATATATAGGGAGAATATGTTTTACACCAATAGACCACTAAGTTATTTATTTCACCCCTTGGATAGAAATAGGGATATCATTCACTATCTAAAAGGAGATATGGGCAGTGACATTGGGAATGTAATTATTTAAAAGATAGCTCCAAATTCTCTTACAAACCCATAATGTATGAAGAAATGATTCTTGATTTATTCTACTACCTTATAAATAATACACCATTTTGATCACATAATTCCAATTTTCCTCAAGTTTTACAAAGTGAGCTACTTATTTTGCATCAAAATTCAAAAGAAGAAAATAATTTTAGGAATTGATTCCTTTTTCCAAATGTGCTTACACCTGGGAGTACAAAGGAAATTACCCTGAAGAATCTTATATCCTTTACTTATAAAGTAAGCTTGTAAACCATTTATGTTACCCCATATGAGTTTATCTTTGTAATTAGGGTCAAGAGGGACCCTTCCTTTCATAGAAGAAACAAAAGAGAGTGAATCAATTTGTAAATCAAGGGGGATGCTAATATCCCTACTTGACTTGATAATGGGATGTTATAAAAATCAACCACATGATCTAGAAAAAAAATGTTTCTTTCCTAAATCCATTCTCTTATAGGATCAAAAATTTGGGGTCAAAATGGACCTAAATTTTCTTCCTCAATAAATTATAATTTTCCATCATTTCTAGGCATCTAAGATAGTTATTTAGAAATCAACATCATGGCTCTTTCCATGCTCCTCCAAACCTGAGTTTTCTTCCCAAGATAATTGCTTATGTGATAGTCATAAGAGAGGTGGTAGTTATATTTTTTGTAGAGAAAGGATACCCAACATTTTTATTTGTTTGAAATGATTCTCCAAATGATTTTAGTTGCTAAGGCCTTTGGTGGTCATAAGTACAACTTAGGCCAAGCCCCTATTCCTTCTTACTCTTAGTTATTTTTTCCCAGTTGATAAGGTAGAACTTAATTTTTCTACCATGTTTTCCTCCTTCTCGTATAAATTTTATGATAATCTACTCCATTTTGTTCATAGTGCTCTTGGGAACATTGATAATGCTCATCTGGTAAATATGAAGGGAAAATAACATAATGTTTATGATAAAAAACCAAGTGAGGGGAGTTAGCCAAGAATTTGACCAAGCACTTAGCTTGGCCATCATTTTTCCCAAAAATTTATCTCGATGCTGAGCTTTAGGGAGATTAGACAAAATTGATACTCTTAGATAATATAAATCACTTGGAGATTACCTTAACACAAAAAATTATAGAAATATCCATAACTTATTTGAGGTGGGAGTGAGAGAAATACATGATTTTTTCACCTCAAAACTAGTTGCAACAAAGTATACTTTGAGGATTGAAACAAATCTCCTAAAAATCCAAGGTGAAGTTCTCCCTAACAAAATGGTTTCATATGCAAATTATGAATGCTTAAGTTCCTTTCCACCTTGAAATGTAGGGATCCAAGGAGGATGTTTTATTGTATTTCATGTTCATGATTGAGGGTTTCGAGTATGGAGGAAGTATAAATTAGTGTTGAATCAATTTGAAAATGAAGCTAGTGATAATCCAATCTTGTCCAGAATTACCAGTTGTTAATCTAGTATTGTTGTAAGTGTGATTGATGACAAAATATGAACTGAATAACTTAAAATTAAGATTATGAAGATTTATAGTTTTTATTTGTGAATACCTAATATTAAAATAATATAATACCAAAATTCAAAAATAATTAACAAAATTAATTATGGCACACTTTTACATCATCTTTTATCAACAAACTAGGCTAAATCTAGCCAATTACAAAGAACTTACATGACAAAGCATGGAAAGTGAAATCATAAAAATAAATCATATAAAGAATTAAGATAAATTAAAATATATTAAGATAAATTAAAATATACTCAAGAGAACAATTTTTACTAATGATAAGATATGGTCATCATGCATGATGCCTCTTCAACAAATAAATAAAACATGCACACTAAACAAGTTAGATGACCCAAATCCATATACAATAGGAGATTGACTAAAATAATATTAAATTCAATTAATTAAGTCTTATAAAGTGCACCCTACCTCTTTTAGATGAATGGATAATTATTTGAGATTAGTTAGTACATATTTAGTGAATTAGACTCTAATTGATACTTCTTATTAGGAATAGCCTAACATTAGTGCTCACATTATATTTATTTGTAATATTATTAATATGAGTTGTCAACTCATTTAATAATAAAGGTAGAATAATATAATTATGCATGTGAATGATTTGTGATAACAAATCATGTAGAGAGATAGGTGTGTGTGTGAGAATAAATGGATGAGAGATGTTAAGAGATAGAAGAACGATTAGGGGAATTTGAGATAGTGATAGGCTCATAAAAATAGGAGACCTCTCTATATATCCTATATGATCTAAATGTTGAATATTTAAGTGTAATGTAAAGTTTTAGAGTGTGTTGGTGGTGTGCAAATCTGAAGCAACTTTATTATCTGGTATCAGAGCAGTTTTTCATTCTATTTGATGGAAGAATAAGAATGATAATGAGGTAACACCATATCTATATGGTTTACTTATACTTATGATTTAATTCTATTATCATTGAATTTATATCAATATTAGCTTCTTTAGGTATTATATTACAAATGGTATAGCATTTGAAATCTCTACAGCTTACATTATATGATTATACATCCTTGCTAGGTGTATGTCAAAACATTTGATACTACTCCTAATTATATCATACAAAGTGTTTGTACTTTTATCTATGTAAAAATCTCTATTTTATGTTGTATATGTATTCATATTTTCTTTGTATTCAATTATGCCCTTTGTCAAGCCTCAAGTTTCAAAGATCTCTAGCTACACATATATTATGTTGATCAAATCACCATTCCATTCAATTTGTGACTATCAAATCATTATCTAATTGCCACATTTCCATGGATCTTGAGATCTTATCATGTGGATGTGATCACCATTTGCATATGTTCTGTGTATTTCCTATGCATGCAAATCATTAACACCCGTTTGCATTATGTACCCTAGGTCTTGTCTTATTTCTACATTATTAGATTGATGCATAGGCATTGATCAATCTATGTATGTGGAAAGAGTAGTGTGAATACCTAGGGAATTCACTTTCTATTGTTATCACCAATAACTCAGTACACATGTAATTCACTCCATATGTTGTGTACTATGACCCAAACTACCTTAAGCATGAGCTTAGCCAACACATTGAACAACAAAAGTGAGTTTTAGTTTGCCATCATTGAGTATAGGTATGTCATAAATAAGTTTAGTCAAAGTTTGGTATTTGGTAAATACTTTACAAAGTTAGGTTATTTTTATACAAGTTTATAGATTATCAAGTCTTTATAATCATTAAAATAATTATTTTTAGATGGTCTTAAAAGTAATTATATAATAATTTTATATTATTTATGTTAAGTAGTTTGTAAATTTTTGTCATCTTGTATAGAGTTAGTATCAAAAGTGTTGTATCAATTTATATATGTTTATTGTTTTATGAATCTTTTATGTGTATCATATTATTTTATGTTTAGCATTAAAGTTATTAGAGTCCAAAGTTAGAGCCATTTTTATCAGTCAAGTCAAAATTATCCTGTCTAGAGTCCAAGTAAATTTAAAAAGCCCTCAAAGTGTTAAAATTCTCATTTGTGTTTAGTATTAGTCATTTTATGTCAAATTTTGAAAGTGTAAAAAATTAAAAAAAATTGTCCCATGGATGCAATTTTGATGGAACCTGATGTTTGATTTAAGGGGGAATTCTACTCATGATTCTCAAAGATAAGTTTGATAAGTAAGTTGCTGACATAGGAAGATGGAGGACACAATAAGTTGGATGACAATCACTGTCCTCTTGCAAGCCACAAGTGATGGGGTGACATAATGTAATTGTGGCTTATTTTTTAGTTTTCATTTAAAAATAAGAATAGATGATACATTCTTGTTTAGATAACATAATAAGTGAGATTATTTATTTATATTTCCCCTTGAGGTAAGTTAGTGATGAGAACTAATAGAGTACTATAACATCATGATGTATATGGTTATTGGTTAACCACATGTAAAACCATCTTATTTTTTTGTAAGTTGGTGGTAAGTTGAGTTTAAAACCATCTTAATTATTTTTTGGTTGGTTATCTGAGTGTAATACCATCCTTAAGGTTGTTGGATATCTTGAGAAAACCATATAGATCATGATCAAGTTCTATTGGTGGCAGTCACAATACAGGATAATGTTTTCCCCACATTTTGCACTAAAGGGGGAATGTTAGGAATAACCTAATGTTAGTGCTCACATTGTATTTGTTTATAATATTATTATTAATATGAGTTGTCAAATCATTTAATAATAATATAGGTATAATAATATAATTATGCATGTGAGTGATTTGTGAGAACAAACCACGTAGAGAGATAGGTGTGTGTGATAATAAAGGGATGAGAGATGTTAGGATATATCAAAAAAATTGGGGGGATTTGAGATATTGATAGGCTAATAAAAAATAGGATACATTCTCTCTCTATATGTAACACATCTTGATGAATATTATATCCTAACTATATTGAATATACTATATGATCTGAATGTGAATGAATTAAATGTATTGTAAAGTTTTAGAGTGTGTTGGTGGTGTGAAAATTTGAACCAACATTATTACTTCTAGTTATTTTTTATAAATAAGTTGAAAAGTGTTCATAATCAACAAAATAATTAATCTAAAATATAAATAAATTAAACAAACCTCCTAAAATAATAAAATAGAAATGAAACTAATTCTAATATTAACAATCAAGTGCTAACATTGGCATCATACTAAACATCACCCCCTTTAATGCAAAGAGAAGAAATGCCTATCATTTCCTTAAGTTTTCCATGAATTTGATTCAACAATCCCTTGGTGAGAATATCTAAAAATTGATCTTCACTTCTCACATAGTCAATGAAAAATGTTTATCATTGACCAAATATCTAACAAAATTATGTTTGAGTTTCAGATGTTTAATTATAACATGAAAAACTGTATTCTTTTATAACTGTATTACCATATTATTATCACAAAAATGTGTTGGCTCAAGTTGAGCCTCTCTAAAATAAACTAAGATATTCTCAACCATAATATTTATGTGCAAGTCGATGTAAGAGATATTTATTTAGCTTCAGTAGAGGCTAATACAATGGTAACTTGTTTATTTGACCATGAAACCAACCCACTACCCAATGTGAAGTAGTAACTTGAAGTTGATTTCATGTCATCAAGATATCCTCTCAAATCTAAATTATATTTCCAATTATACATAATGAAATTGATGGTGTAAAATGAATACCATGATTATAAGTCCCTCTTACCTATCTAAAAATTATTTTCACTACTTTTAAATGTTTAAGTGATGGATTGACCATAAATATAGAAATTATTGAAACCCCATAACTAAAATTAAGGTTTATCATATTGAGATACATTAAACCTCCCACCATGACAATAAAAGTTTTCATAAGATAAAGGACTCTCATCCTCTCTCATTTTATTTTCTCCACTCATAGTTGGATTTTCCAAGGGCTTAGAATCTTGAAGATTGTACTTCTTTAACATGTCTTAAACTTATTTGGATTGACAAATGAATAATTCATTTTTATTGTGATGGAATTCCATGCCAAGAAATTGATTCATAAGTACATGATCAATCATCTCAAATTTTAATTTCACATCTTCCTTGACTCTATTCAGCATAACCATAGAACTATATGTAAATATCAATTAATCTACATAGAGACAAACATATAACACATTATAACCAAATGCATCTACGTAAAGGGTTGGATATTTTTGACTTATTATAAAGCTTTGATCCAATAACCAGCTATAAATTCTCAATTACTAAGCTATTGGATCTTTTTTTATCCCACAAAGATCCTTATTCAACTTATATACCTAAAAATCTTTACCCTTTACCTTAAATACTTGTGGCTGCCCCACATATACTTATTATTGAATCATTCAATTTAGAAATGAAAATTTAACATATATTTTATGGATTTTACATCCTTTATGATAAGATAAAATAATAATTAGTATTTTAGGATCTTGAAGTGCCATATGTGCATAAGTTTCCTCATAGTAAACCCCAAATGTTTGTGCAAACCCTTCTGTAACTACTCTAACTTTTAGCTTGTCAATTGTACCATCTCTCTTGACTTGGTCTTATAGAACCACTTGGTTCAAATTAAATATTTATAAAATTAAGGTTGAATAAGAGTCCATGTATTTTTCCTCTCAATTGAATCCCTCTTAATTTTCATACCATCAACTCATTCTTTCCTTTTACTAACTTTTGCATAACTTCTATATTCACTAGTGATATATGACAATGCAAATGTATTATCTTACTCATAAGAATCATCAAAAAAATCACCTTAATAATGTTTAAGAATTGTGATCCCCTCCCTCAATTTTATCTAACATATGATTGGTTGGATGTCGATTCAACAAATGCTTTTACTTGCTTGGAGTTGATGAAGATGGATGACTAGTCTCTTAAAAGAAGCTAGTATTATTTCTTATTGAACTAGAAAAATGTGTAAGACTTTTTAAGACATAAAAATAAAATTAAATAAGATTGAACTAATCACTTATGATATCTTTTAACATATGATAATAATCAACATACATCTCATTTTTTAAAAAATACAATCCCTTGAAAAAATTATAAATATACTAGTAGGATTATAAAATTTGTATGCTTTGCTTTCATCATTATATCCTATGAAAATGTGAGATACACTCTTAGGATACATTTTTTTTCTATTTTAATTAGGATAATGTACAAAATATAAAAAACCAAATACCTTTAGATGAGATATACCTATTTTTATACCATACTAAGCTTCATAAGGCAT
Organism: Torreya grandis; assembly: GCA_037957365.1. NCBI lineage: Eukaryota > Viridiplantae > Streptophyta > Pinopsida > Cupressales > Taxaceae > Torreya > Torreya grandis. Next base: position 254,573 of record JARHVA010006973.1, on the reverse strand, counting down.
CTTATTTTTTACTACATTGTAGGACTTATGTTAATGATGTAAACTATTATTTTTAATGTTTCAACCAAAAACACCTTTCCATGTGATTATTATACAACATATTCCTTTTTAACTCCATTATGAATCTATTAGTTATTTTTAATACAATATTATGTTATGGTTTGTAAGGAATAATTAGTTTCCTTTTGATTCCATGTGAAGAACAAAACTCATGAAATTCATCATAACGAAATTATCCTCGTATATCTGTTATTAGAGAATTGATGGAATGTAGACATTATTTTTTAGCAAAATATTTTAAAATTTAAAAAAATTAAAAAACTCTACTTTTTTATTTCAATATAAATACCCACATAACCTTGTTGCATCATCTATGAAAGAAAATGAATAAAAATTCTCACCAATACTTCTGCAAGACATTGGTCCTTATAAATATGAATGAACTAGCTCCAAAGGTGCATTTTCGCTCAATTTTATGATTGGTAAAACCTCCTTACATTTTTTACCAAAAATACATGACTTGCATGATTCAAATTTATTTCAATCTATATTGGAAAGACCTCTTACCATACCTTTTATGTCAAGAATATATAAGCTCTTAAAAGTGATATGACCATAGATTGAATGACACAAACAATTTTTAATTTTAGTTTTAGTTTTCAATTTTTTTTTTAATTTTAGATTTTTAAGAGTGACAACATGATTTATAAATTGTTAGGTGTATTTGTTTCTTTGCTCATTTTTAGTTTCATTTATTTTAGTTACATTGATTACTTATCTATGACAATATTGACCTACATGTATGTATTCCCATTCTCTTGAAAGTAATTTGAGTTGTTTACAATCAAGTGTGGATGTGAAAAAACCTAATTTTGGTACAAGGCCCTTTCCTATAATTTATTTTCTTTATTTTATCATGGTTTTTACACTCGTATATAATTTCTTGTCTCTAAGACTTCTACCCCACACTACTCTTTTTCTATCCTTTAAGACCTCTAAATTCATATGAAACTTATCTAAATCTATTTTTCTTAGCCTTGAGCCTAATTTCACACATTTATATGTTGTTACAAAAATGGTGTACCTTTATATTACCTAGGATAATAATAATGGTCTCATCATTTCTACCTTAGGTGGAAACAATAAGATTGGCAATTATATCTTTCATCATTTTTTGGGTGTCACTTACTACTATTGTATAGAGTCATCCTAAGTGTGTTCTATGTCCTAGAGTATCATATTTATACCAATTCATCCCAATCCATATATTAAGTGTCGTACATATCGTAAATCCAAATCCATAACACAAGTTTGAGTGAACCCTTACTATATACATTGCTACACTTGAGTGTTATACCAAAAAAAAATTCTTAGGAAAACTAAATATAGTTAAATCTTCACATCTAGGGAAGAGGAGGCAAAAGCCCTTGCCCAATAATCCTTTCACACTGTACAGAACTATGTGATGTATGATTCTTTCATGCGAGATATGTAATGTAACTCCCATAGTGGTTTCTCAACCCATAAATTTATTTTTTTGTGATTTAATGTCAATATATATCAAGAGGAAGGAAGAAGACCAATTATGTTATTATACCCATCAAATTAAAAAATTACAAACACAAACAATTATGACATCCCACTATGAAGAAACATAAGAAAATTCATAATCTAAAAGTGAGCATAGTATGAAATCAATGTAAGAAGACATGAACAACAGTAAAAACATGTCATCATTATTAATTCCCTAGACATAAATGCCATAGGTGCCATTCATATTTATGTATAGTCAAAACTTTAAATTTAAAACATACTCAACTAAAAACCTATACATCTAAGTTCTGCATTCATAAATCTATAATTTATGAAAATGTGATTGTTCCATTATCTTTTATCTTTTCTCAAGTTCATTTTTTTCAATTGAGCATTTTCATTTTGCATGTTTAATATTTTTATCACATAAGGTTAGGTCTAAATTTAGTTTTTAATTTATTTATCATAGACAAAGATATATCCATATGTCATTATTTTAGTTAAAGCATTGTTGAATAAACATAATTAACTTTTAGCTAAAACATTTTGGTAATCAACTCCATTATTTGAGTACACATACCTTCCTCCATAGGGTTTCATATTTTTTTACATGGTTGGTCAAACCCTAGTTTATATTCACCTATTTTTACTTATGAATTACATCCATCCTCAAAATTAGGTGTGCACACCTTTATTCTTAGGGTGCATATATTTTTTTGAGATTACCTAGGGTTTGATTCTCTTATTTCAAATATGTTTTTTAGATTTTCATATTGTTTAGGGATTCTTATAAAGCAATTTGATTCATTTTTGTTGTTTATACTTATACATCATACTAGGAATCCTATCTCTCCACATCCTACTAGACATAATGCTATATTGAGTGGTGATACTTGTGAATTGATACAACTACCTTTACATATGATTAGTCATTTAAAGATGCTACTTACTATTAATACACCTTATAGTGATGTCCCTACTCTAATAAATGATGGAAATGAAAAATATACATACCTTTGGGAGGAGAGGCCTTGCAATAACATTAGTTCTTATGATGATAGTGTTAATGATAGAGACAATCCTAGCAAGTGTAATGACCATGTTTATAATGATACACTTATTAGTCCTATATATGTGCTAAATTTCAAAGATATGGATGAATAAAAATTGGATTATTTTATCACAAATAAACCTAAAGAACTCAATGCTATGATTTTATTACTCATTAAAACCTATAATACAATGATTTAACTTTTTTAGGGATATGGAGTTTAAGCCCTAGGTTATTGAAGGGTCTGAGTATAGTAAATCAGGGTAATAGAACCACTAATTTGTAACATAATTGACCTAGTTTGACCTTTATAAAAATAACAATAAATAATGTAAATAATTAATTATCTATAAATTGACTAAGACATGAGATATAGATGTTAGAAATTGGGATAGGAATTGATTTGAATGTCATGAAAAGAATCCATGTGTCAAAACTCTTATTAGATAGTAGTGCCCTAATTGGATAGTAATTCCATGTGGTAGTAGTGTCCTCTATGTAGAATTATTTTGAGCTTTTGGGTGCACTTGTGTCTGAGTTTACCAAGCTTGTTCCTTAGCACATGAGTTAAGATTCCTTGTAGGTGTCTTGTTTTGACTAATTTTATATGTAAACCCTAAACCTCCATATTATTAGGGCATCCAATTGGCACAAGTATAAAAGTGTGTTATTAGTGGTGTAGGATGAGCATCCTCAACACCCCATTATGATGAGAGTTGCCTACATAATAATACTTTGAGGAGGGATCAACCCTGATGTAGTTCTCCCTATAGACACCAAAATGACATCACACATGTGTGTAACTCCCTATGTTGAAACCCCCCTCGATCCCATTTTAATAATTATCCTTCCTAACCCATATTTACACCCCTCACACATTTAATTAATTTAAAATATTTAATTAAAAACTACTTATGCCACCTTACCTGGCCACCTCATCTTAAGACTAATTCTTACCCTCTAAGTCACCTCAAGACTTAGTCCCCTAATCCTAACTACCCATGACTTATTCTCACCCCTAACATAAATTCCTAACTACATTCTTCTTAACCTTGCATTTCTACCAGTTTCTAATAGACACCACACTTAGCAAGAGAAAGAATAGAAAATAGGCTAAAAATAGCCCTTTTACCTATTCTCAGGCCACCAATGTCAGTTAACCCTTGGCCAATGTTAGCGGGATAACCAACGTTGATTATTTAAGCCAAATTCTAAGCTAATATTTAGGTTAGTAGAAATTAGAAAAATCAATCATTCACGTACAAGATTTGGCATTCAACTTTCTACATCTAGGCTTACTATTAATCTACATAAGTTAGTCCAAATTTGGAATTGATATATTACATAGAGATTGGATTCTTTTGAACTGACAACACATGCTTGTCTTTTCTATTCATGTATTGTTTCAACACACCTCATCAAATTAATCTATCTGGCACTCATAGTTCATCCATTTCACTGGCTAAGTATATCTCTATGTTTTATAATCCCTTTAAGTAGTCATTTTAAAATTACTTTACGTTATACTATTTATTATTTTATGAATGTTTTGACTTTCCCTGTGAAGGAGTTATAGAACTCCTTCGTCTATTTCCATTTGTTTCAAACATAATATCCCTCTCTCTAAAACCACCTGAGTCTTACCCATTGCATTACAACTCTTCCCAGCCTCACAAACTTGACCAACATCTACCTCCCAACTCAAAAAAGACTCCTACAACTTTTTGAGAACCTATTGCCCCTACCAACATCAATCACATAACTGACATCGATCATATTTCTTTACTGACATCAGCAACCTAACTGATGTTAATGACTATATATTTCCACTAACCTCCCTAATCCTACCTAAAGAACCTCCAAAAACATAAATAACTCACATTACCTACACTATGTCACTCTCTACTGCACTCAGACTACAAGAATGATATGAATATCTCTCCCTTACTCTCTCTTTCATTTTGTTATTTATTACCATTTTGTTTCAAAAAGTGGACTATCATCCTTAAAGAAGTTTGACACTTCCAAGAACAAGCACGTAGCTTGGCAACCCACTCATATATCTACTAACAAATATTTTTGGTGGTAGTGATTTCTTATTCATAGGTAGTCCTCCCTAGCCAAAGAGGAGTGCTCAACATTATTTGGATACGGTGCACAACTAATATGAGTTCTCTCTAATCTCTAATCCCTACCCTTCATCTCTTTTTCTCCTTAAACATCAAATAGATTCAAAATTTAGTTAAACATTTTTGGCACGCCTTATGGGACCTTAGAGATTTCCTTGGGTTCATTACTTTTTTTAAGCATTCATATAGGTGCATTATAGTGAAAATTTCATTCCTTGCTTTTTCTCCGTCTCTTTTTCCTCAAAATGAAATATTCAACATTTTATTTTATGTTTAAAGGCAATAAACTAAAATTTCTTCTTCCTTGCCACTCTTCTCTTTCTTTTGCCTCTAAAAGAAACTTATCATTTTTCTTGAAAGTTAAAAATAATATGTTCTTTATCTCTTTCTTAAATGTACATTAGGATATTGAAATTCATTCTCTTCTCCTATTTCATCATTATTTTCATTTGAATCAAAACACTTTATATTTGGGTTTAAAACTCACTATACTTCATTGTTTGCTTGCTATATATTAGCTCACCTAATTAATTACAAGCATTATGAATGAATTGTAATACACCCATTGTTACACTACTAGATCACACTCACAAAAACAAACATCTAAACTCACCTAAAATAAGGCCCATTATGATTTAATCACCTGGTGGATCATCTTACCCTACCTGGCTATCCTACTTGGATTTCACCACCAAGGGGAAAACCCACTCCATTCTTTGGTGGAGTATAAAATCTAGACAGAAGGTATATTTTGGCTAAGCAACCTATTTTGGCTTCAGGTCTGTGAAGTACATGGAACAATCCCATAAAATAAGCCATGTACCTAGTCTAACATAGATTTCCTCTTGAGTACCAAAACTGACCCGAAACTAGCTCTAGATTGTTTTCTAGTACCTTCAGTAACCAAACTCTCATCTCACTATTTGATTAAGGCATAATCCAACATGAGACTAAAATTAATCTCTAGGAGTTAATATTTAGTGGATGTATGTTCTTTTTTTTCTTTTCTATTTCCTTCTATATTTTTGAGTTGGTAAGGATGTTATTTCATTGATTTACAAAATTAACACTATTCATAATAATCAAGTTGTATAACCTATTATATCAAAATTTGAGTGTTAATCCTCCTTATACAGACCTCTTGCATCCTCCATTTTGCCTTGATTTTGCCTCTAGGTTTCTAAAACATTGGATTTTTCATCTCCTAGGACTCCACAGTGACCAACATTAGTTAAATCCATTGATGTCGACAAACTTTAACCTACTGACATCGGTCAAGTGACTGACATCGATGATTGTGTAATTTGGTTATTTTCATTTTTCTCAAAATATCAAGTTAAAACAACCTACCTACCTACACCCAAACCTAGTTTTTCCACACTCTGTCACTAATATAGAGTTTTAAGACTATTTATACTTCTTTTTTCATGGTATTAACATGAAGCCAAGCCAAAATTATTACTAATTGCACAAGCCAACAACCACTTACACCTTCCCCTCTTATCACTGATTCTATCATAGAGCATATTTTAGATACAAAACATACTCCCAAACCCAACCAAATTCCCATTGTGCCTGAAGGAGATCAAGATTTGCTAGATTTTTTGATCATAATGTGGCAACCTTTCAGTATTACCTTACCATGAGCCAAACTCACAATTCTTTGGGTGACCCACTATATGTTATGCCAACTTCTATAATGGAAACAAATTTAGTTTCAATTGTCTCCACTATGTTCCCCATGGTTAGTTAAACCATCACTTCGACAAGTAGCCCAACCATAAATAATGCCCAAAGTTTAACATCACCAACTGCCCAGTCCCACCTAACCCCTGTCATGACTTCCCTACCTTCGCAACCAAAAGTAGTTCAATCAAGTCTAACCCCATTTTATAATTTGGTAGTACCTATCCCATCTACTCTTGTAGCTATAATTATAAGAGTTATGACTCACCCTTCACCAGTATAACCATGCCAAGAACCCAACCTACAATAACAACATTCAACTAAAGCATTGTCTCTAACCTAGAGGGACACGCCCCTTTAATTTCTACCCCCCAGCCTATGACTCACTACCCTTATGTTTCATCAACATAACCATAAAAAGCTATCTCATATTCTACCTCTACTTCTTATCAGGCTCCTTATAACTTAGGGGGTATCTCCCAAACCAATCCTCCTCCAGGCCTCATTAGGATCCTGATGGACAAGATTTCGAGTCTAGAGACATCCGTATCAGGTTCAAAGAATGTGTTATATTATGATCAAACATGCAATGATCCCATCCCTCCCTTTTTACCTCTTATCCCTTATTCAAGTCAATGGGAACTCCATAAATTTACTCATTTCTAGCGTAAAAAGGACCCACACCATTTGCAATCATTTAGACATGTTTGTTATTTAATAAGGCATGATGATGCATTACTAGTTTGTACCTTTCCTATGTCTCTTTTAAGTGATGCCCTAGATTGATATAGATCTATAACTTAAAACTCCCTTTTTTCATTTACCCAGCTTGCACAATTATTCCTAGACCATTTCTCTATCAACATTTCTAAAAAGGTTTCTATTATGGACCTTTATTTTATTAAACAATTTGATGACGAGTCTATCATAGATTTTGTCACTTTTTGGAGAGGGTTAATCAATCAACTCTCATTCTCTTTACCTCAACTTGAGCTTATTGAGCTCTTATCAAGGGCATGTGCTAAGCACATTTCATCCACACTCTGAGTACAAACTTTTTACACCTTTGATGAAGCTTTTACAATGGCACAAAAACTCAAGATCTGGGCTATAGATGAATATAGAGTCAAGTTGCATAGTAAGAATGCCAATTCCAAATCAAATGACTCCTCTTCTTCTAAACCCTTTTCTTCTAACCAAAAATCTAGAGGCTCCACCAATGTGGTGGTCATTAAATTAGCTTCTTTCACAACCACAAACCAACCTAATCACTCGACCTCACAAAATTTGACCAAGTAATTTCAATAATGGTACAAATAAAGATGATACACTCCAATTGGGGAGACATAGACTTCCATTTTGGAAAAACTATTATAATAGGGAACCGTAACCCTTCCTCACATCAAACCTCCTATATAGTTTTATCCCTCCTGTCCTATTCTTACTTAGTATAAGGAGTATGAGTTTTGTGGCTACCATTGAGTCAAAGGCCACAATTCTAATAACTATAAAACATTCAAGAACATTGTTCAAGACATGCTTGATAGGGGTGATCTCATCTTAGATAACCCTAATGTGCTTGATAATCAAAATATGGATGTGTTCAAATAGACTTTCTTAACCATTCACCCAATCAAAATAATGTTTAGACCATAACTAATAACTCATGTGATCATAATATCCATACGGTCAATATGGTCTTTCCTTTACCTCCAATCCAACCTCTCCCACAACAAGAGGCACCCATTTTACCTACTCTTCCCCCATAATCAGTGGAGTCTATTTTTCCCATCCTTCCTCCTTAGGTAGAAGGGCCTACTTCACCCATTCCACTCCCACATGAGGAAGGGCCTTCTTTACCTCTCCTTTTGCCTCAAGATCAGCCTATATTTCCAATTCTTTTTGCACCTATTTTACCTATTCTCTTATCACTTGAAGATTATGCCTTACTCAATCCTCAACTACATGTTGAGGGGAACATCATTCCTATGCTATTACCTCTTGAGGAACCTTATTCACCTACCTTTTCTCCACTAATGGAAGGTATTACCCCATCCAATCCTCCTTCTCACCTAGAGGAGCCAGTGTTATCTGCCCCTACATTAGATGAGAGAACTATTGTGCCTAATCCAATTTAGCCAATTTTACCACATCTTTTACCAATGGAGGACCATGCCTTACCTATTCCTTGACCACATGTTGAGGGATAAATTATACCTATGCTCTACCCCCTTGAGGAATATTCTTCACCTACCTCTCCCCCACTCATGGAAGACCATGCCTCTTCTCCTGTCTTTGTCGAAGAAGATGATGTTGTGGCTCTTTCTCATATTTGGCCCAAGGTAGTAGAGCCAAAAATTTCCCTCTTTCACAATCACCTAATCCTTCTAAAGAAGCAACCATAAAGCTTACATCAACTTCATCTAAACCCTTTTCATGGTTAGTGGGAAATCTAGAATTTCTTGACTCTATAATGCTAGATCATGCAACATTTTAGGACTGACTTAAAACTCCTTATAAGACACAATAAGTGTCATCCTCTACCACCAATCTTCTCACTACCCTTTACTCCAAGGTCTTTGACAAAGTTAGAGCTTCTTCACCAAAATCACCAAATTTTCATCCTTCTATGTTAGAGCCCTCACCCTCGTAGGTATCTACTACATTAAAATAGATTAGGTATTCACCCAGTCTCTAATCTAATTCATCTATAGGTGAAATTAGATCTAACTCTCTAACCACAATTTAGAGTTATGTGACCTGAACTAAGGAAGAATGTTAAGCTTCTTAGATCTTACTAATCCTTTCCTCTTCTACCCTCAACTTTGCCTTTAATTTTGGGACCACATCCCTCTACTTTAGTTAGGGTATCACTGATCCAAGTGAAACCAAAGGCTAAGTTACCTCCACTACTACCTTTACCACCTAGTAGGCCTTTCACATCTAACACCATGACACGTACCACCAAGAAAGTTTTAGAAAAACACGTGGCTCCACCACCACCTAAAAAGTTTCCATGCAAAATCACCCCCATGACTCCTGAACCAAAGAAGGCATCCACCCTTATTATAATAACAAGTGCTAGACCACTCACAGGCTCTCAGATCTTTTTCCTATGCCAGTTGTAATATTTTGTAATAACTCTTTCTCCCATTAAGCCTTATAACCCTCTTAAACTAAAGCCATCTTAGTTTGATGATATATAAGTGTGTCTAAATTGTCATTCACCTAGACATGATATTGAGGGTTGTAAAGCTCTCATGGTAGTCATTCGGCAACACTTTAATATTGACACTCTCTTTGTTGATACTCCCATTAACCTTATTACTATTCCACCTATGGCATCCACAATGCCTCATACCATTCCACCTAAATTCAAACCCAAAGATGTTGTCATACCCCCTTTGCCACCTCCTTCACCTTTTTTTCACATCAACACGATTAATGTGGCCACACAGTCACAAAATCAAAAGGATAAAGGAAAGGAAAAGGTCACTTCCCTTTGGGCTCATCCATTCTTCAAAAACACTCCTCCAAATCTTAAAATTTCCATCTTGGGTGTCCCAAAACTAACATCTTAGAAAGTTATTCAAAACTTTATGGTGAAATAACTTCACCAAACCCTTGTGAAAATGTCCTTGTGAGTTATTCCAAAACTCACCCAAACATGATCAAGCTTTGATTAGTTCCTTGAAAGTGGTTGAGGTAAAATCAAATGATTCCCAAACTCTTACAGCTTTGGTCAGCTCTCTTAACACCATCTCCCTAATTTCCTTTAGTGATTTGGAAATTCCACTTCAACACCCTAAAGATCAAGATTCTACCTTTTTTATCACTACATATATCAATAAAACTCATTTTAAAAGAGTCATGATCAATGGAGGAGATAGTATTAATATTATCTCCACCCATGCCTACAAATAGCTAGCCCTTCTTGATAATTGCATGTCTCAAATTGATGCCTTTATCTACTCCTTTAATAATACCATAGCTACTACAGTGGGAACTATTGTCTTACATATCTATGTGGATCCCTAAAAAATTATTGAGCTCTTCTAAATTTTAAAAGGAGAGTTTTAATACAACATACTACTTGGATTACTTTAGATACATGCTATGGCATGTGTACCCTCGACTTTGCACTGCTGCATCAAGTTTGAGCACAATGGACAAGTGCATGTTATTCCTACTAACCCACCTCCTTTCAAAACATGCAACATGAATTATAGCCCCAATGGTGTTCTCATTCCATTAAAGACATCATCTCCTTCACATTATACTTTTGAAGCTTCCACAAGCTCCACTACCTCGGTTACATAGATACCAATAACACAAATTCCTTACAAAGACCCCATGGAGGAAACTTTTAAGCATTTGTCACTTGGAGAATATCATTTATTGACACTTGACATGTTCCATACTCCACAAGAGTATGGAAAGCTTCATATGCACCCCAAATATGATCCTCATATTGGGATGGTCATCCCATATGGTCCACCTAACCTTCAAAATAGTCTCACATATGGGAAAATTGATCGAGCTTCCACTGTCAATAATCCATCCTCTTCACCATAACCATTTACCTATGATTTATATTTCTTAGACAAGACTAGCTTCACTCACACCTATCTTTATAGGTGTGTTTGAAAAGTATTTGGTTTGGGTCATTACGAGCAGGGTGTTCATATGCCTATTAAATATCCTACCAACAAAACCATTGAAAACGCCAAAAAATGACATGGAGTGGGTTTTGATGAACCAACTAAAATCACCAAAGCTTCTCACATACCAATTATCAAGATCCAATCTCTCCTCCATCCTCTCCTCCAACATCACCTATCGAATCAAAGGTATCTATACCTCCTAATTTTTTTTCAATAAATGCCATCCATTTAGGCCCCCTCACCTATCACCTATGTAAGGAAATAAGGTCCCTTCCTCTCATTCATCTTGAAATGATTGATAAAGACTCTCCCACTATCAACACTATCCAATGTCAAGATGATGATGCTATTTTCACATACATGGGTGTAGATGATTCCTATATCTAATGATCACTCCCATCTAAAATAGAAGCTATGTTAAATGAATCAACCACTGACATCAATTTGCCCTCTCATGATAACCCCTAAGTCCTTAAGATTGGCCAATCTTTGGATTCATTCGAGCAAGTAAATTATGCCACATTTCTTAATGACCATATCAAAGTCTTCACTTGGTCTTATAATGACATGCCTGGTATCGACCCCTCTATCATCACCCATAACATTGTCACCAACCAAGATGCTAAACTTATTAAATAAAAGCTTTGAAAAATACATCCTTGTATTGCTCTCCTTGTCAACTAAGAGATCAAATGCCTCCTTTATGTTAACTTTATTCAACCTATTAACTACTCACAATGGGTTTCCAATATTGTTCCTATCACAAAAGTGACAGGGGGAATCTACATCTACACTGACTACCATGACCTAAACCTTTCTTATCCAAATGACAATTTCCTTTTGCCAAGTATCAACCAACTTTTTGATATAATAGCCAACCATGAGATGCTATCACTTATGGATAGGTTCTCAGGTTACAATCAAATCTTGGTTGCTCTTGAGGATCAACATAAGACAACTTTCATTACCCCATGGGGGAGTTTATATTTTTAGGTTATACCCTTTGGTTTGAAGAATGCTGGTGCCACTTACCAACATGCTATGACTTACATCTTCCATGATCTCCTACAAAAAATTATGGAAGACTATGTGGATGACTTATTTGGAAAGTCTAAAATTTTATAAGATCACTTGATGATTCTAAAAATCATATTCACTCATCTCCTCCAATATAACATTCAACTAAACCCAAAGAAATGTGTCTTTGGTGCCCTTTTTGGTAAGCTATTAGGCTTTATATTTTCTCTCCATGGTATTGAAGTTGACCTTGCTATGGTTTGAGCAATACTAGACATGCCTCCACCTACTAATATCAAACAACTCTATAGCTTACAAGGAAAGCTTCAGTCAATCCATCACTTCATCTCCCAATTATCAGATCATTGCCAACCCTTTCACCATCTCCTAAGAAAATATGTCTCCTTCCATTAGAATATAGATTGCTAAGAAGTCTTTGATGTACTCAAATGGTATATCCTTTCTCCATTAGTTCTTATTTCACTTAAGGAAAACCAACTTTCTACCTTTACATCTCTGCAACAGACCATTCTTTGGGTGCGATGATTACACATCAGGATGATCACCATTGAGAACAAGTAGTTTAATACATAAGCCACACACTTATTGATTATGAAACTTGATATATCCATACCAAAAATCTTTGTCTCATGTTGGTATTTGTATCTTTCAAACTATGTCATTACCTCTTAAATCACAAAACCTATGTCATCACCCATAATATTCCCCTCAAATAAATGCATTCCAAGCCATATCACAACCAACGTGTAGCTCAGTGGCTCATTATCCTTACTAAATTTGACTTGGAATTTAATCAACAAAAGTCTCTCAAGGGGGAATTGATTACTAGCCAGTTAGCTTCCACCCCTATACCTGACAACTAACCTTTAAACCTTAAATTCCCTAACAAATCTATAACAATGCTCTCCATCGATGACATCTCCTATCAAATGATGATGTTCTTTGATGGGTCTAAATGTCAACACAGTGGGGGTGTGGGGTTCATCCTCATCCCTCTTGATGGTGAGCCTATACCTTCATCATTTAAACTAGATTTTGAATGTACTAATAATATGGCTGAATATAAAGCTTTGATCTTAGGGCTTCAAGTGGCTATTTTCTAAGGTGTCAAATCAATAACCATTTTTGGTGATTCCCAGCTAGTAGTTAATCAGGTTAATGGTTCCTACCTATGCAAAAACAAAATTTTACAATGATATAAACATCATGTAAATATGCTATTGGAATCATTTGACTCCTACCTCTTGAAAACTATTCTTTGATCTATAAATAAGTTCTCTAACACAATGGCTTCTCTTGATTCACACATACGTTCTTCACCCTCTTCATAAAAAAATTATGTCACTGTATATCGCTTAAAATTTCCCTCCTATGTATCAACTAACATCAATTTTATAGGTAATGTAACACACAACCCACATGACTTATGGTACAAGCAACTCATAGATTACCTCTCTTTTTCTATTACCCCCTTTTAACCTTTCTAATAATGGGAGACATGACTTCATGAAATGTGCTACTTGTTACACTATGCAAGGGGAACTTCTCTACAAGTGAGGTTTTGATGGTCTCCTCCTTAGATGCCTCACTAGTACTGAGATCCCCTTCACCATTAAGGAAGTTCATGATGGGATTTGTGATGGACATTTCAATGGTAACATAGTTACCAGACGTATCTTTCAATTCAACTATTATTGGCCAACATTCCAACAAGTCTATAGTGATTACATTTGGCATTGTGCCAAATATCAACACACTAACCTCTTTCATGTTCTAAGCCATGCCTTACAAGTTTCCAAAGACTTTTGGCCCTTCTCCCAATTGGGTTTGGATCTAATCGGTGATATTAACCCTCATTCATCTCATTATTTCCATTCCATCATTACTGCTACTGAATACTTCACCAAGTGGGTCGAGGCCATTCCTTTTGTCTCCACTAAGGTTGACAAAATTATTGACTTTATCAACCATCACATCATATGTCATTTTGGTGTCCCCCATTAAATTATAACAAAAAATGATAAATCTTTAAAAAACAAGATTGTACAAAATCTTTGTGACACTTTAAGAATCAAATTAAGCTTCTCGTCACTGTATTATCCATAAGCAAATAAATAGGCAAAAGCTTCTAACAAAACCTTAACTAAAATCCTCATGAAGGTAATCAACGATACTATTAAATATTGGAATATACACATTCCTTTTGCTTTATGGGCTTATCACACTACCATTAAATCCCCTACAGGTGCTACACCTTTTTTCTTAGTCTATGGGACAAGAGCTATTTTGCCTCTTGAGGTCTAGATTCCTTCTCTTTGCATATCTCTACAAGACATACTTACTAATGATGAATTTTTCTAAGAACATTTGGCTCAACTTGAGTTACTTGATGATCACTGTCTCATAGCCCTCAACCACCTCTAAATCTATCAGGAGTGTATCAAACATGCTTACAACAAACACCACAAGGAGTGAGATTTCAATATCAAAGATCTTGTCTTAAAGGAAAATCAACATGTGATGAACATGGAAAAAAGCAAATAGGGTAAGTTTGTTCCTCATTGGCTTGGACCCTACATCATAACTCACAAGTATGGGTCAAGAAATTATTGCTTATCTTGTCTTGAACGAAGGCCATAACCCAAGCCTTTAAATGCTTTTCACCTACAAACATTCTTTTGTTAATCAAGTGATGCTTCACCTCATGTTTAACTTGAGCTCATCCCTTGAGAAACCTTATTATAGTCATCTCCCTTCCTCTTAAACCTTATTCCTATACACTTATTTATCCTATGAAGTGCTATGGTTTTGCCCTCAAAGTGGAAAACCTCTAAGCCTCTATAGTCCTATCCATGACTAAAGTTAAAAAAGAAAAAACAAATGGGATAGATAGATAAGTTATAATCTCTTAGGTCATGATTCTCAAGGTAGACTATTCCCTGGAAGAACAACTATGTAACTTCTCCTTGATACTATAAATAGACTACTCCCTTGAAGGACAACTATTAAAAATAAAAAAAGAGCTTAGACCACTCCCTTGAAGGATGGCTAAGCCAAGATTTGTTATCAAGGGAAGTAATGACTTAGAAGCTTCTCATATTAATCAGCTTCATATGACCTCAACACAAATAAAATCCTATTGTAGGCTTCTTTCATTGATCAATTTACACAACAACAATAAAAAAACTTTAAGTCATGGACTTGCCCATAGTAGCTCTCAAGTCACCCATAGAAGGGACATACCATCCCCACTAAGAAGGTTATGCTACCCAAACACTCTCATTCCTTTTACCTTTTTCCCCTCATGCTCTTTCAAGGGACTTTGAACTCACTTAACACAAGGTGAGTATGATGCTTCTCTAACAAGCAAATGGTCAAATGATGCAAGACATGAAAGGGGCTCATACTCCTAAGCCTATTTATGTTGTGATTATGGTCTTTACCAATACATGAGCATCATGCCTCTTTCTTTCCCATCCCAATCACATGTCGATTTCTCTTCTGAGATCACATCTTACAACAAGATTCAATCACCTTCTCACCTTTCTACCAATCTTTCTTGATTCTTAGAGTTGTGTGTTTAACAAATATTATCACTCACATATCCATCTCAAGCAAAGATACTCAAATAACTACCCAAAACCATACTAAAAATAATAAACCATTGCCCATTAATCCATTTCATATAATCCCATGTGAAATACACCAAACATGCAACCATAGTTTCTCTAAACAATAATAAATAGGAAAACTATCAAGCCTACACCATTTATTTTAAGCATACACCATCACAAATATGGAAAAATGTTGAAATAAAAAAAACATACCCAACCCATTCATTTTAAGCATATACCAACACAAATATGGAAAAATGCTAAGATGAAGCTAACCAATCAACTCTGCATATACCATCACACATATGGGAAATGCTAGTCTAGCTCAACCATCATGCTCAACATTAACATAACATAAACATCCACATCATTATAATAAATTCAACATCATCACCATCACATAAACACATATCAAAATAATAAACTCATATATATATATACATATATATATATATATATACATATATATATATACATATATATATACATATATATATATATATATATATATACATATATATATATATACATATATATATATATATATATATATATATATATATATATTTGTGTGTGTGTGCTGAATATGAATATACATCCATGAATCATATCAGTATCATCTCTCTCTCAAAAAGTACATCTCTCATCTTTGGCTTATAGGTTGGTGTGTATAAAACATATATAACAACATTAAAAATATCATCTGGCCCTTAGAATACCTAAGGCTATATTCATGGTCATGAAGTAGCAATATCATCACCACCTTCTACCTATATATGTGTATGTGAGCTAGAATCTGTGGCACATGTCACTAATCTCTCCTACTCTCTAGCCTCAAAATACCTCTAAATATATAAGAATGTTGTGATGGGTTTCTCATAGTGTGCAATCTCATCTAAAGTAGTGTTTTACCTCACTATAGATATAGTCTATGACAGACCTATCAAACCAACTATAGGACCCTATAGTGGTCCCTATGGTGGAGGAGGAGTATCCTATCCTACTTCTCTCAAACTATCTCTCTCTACTATAAATACATTAATCTATCCCTGTAATACCCCAACTTGTCCCTACAATGTCATAACTTACCCCTGTAAAACCAAAACCTATGCCTATGTTTCATCTTAGGCTTATATAGCTATATCTCATGCTTGTATAGCTACATCTCTCTCACACACACACTCTCTCTCTCATAACTCACTATAAATTTGGTGGTGGCTTCCTAACTTGAACCGTATGATGAAAACCTATCTACCATGCAAGATAAGTCACTGTGCATCTAAGATGTACCATACTTGAGCCTATTAGTAGCTCCTCAACATCCACCCACCCAATTAACTCCTTATCAAGTCGGTTCCCAATTCCATATTCTCCTCTGTTAGTTCTTATTTTGAGGGGGGATACCTCATCCCATACCTAGAGCATCCAACTCCTATTTTTGTCATACAACTTGTTAGTAAAAATTACAAGACAAAAAGGGGAAAATGTAGACACTAAAATTATGTCACACACATGCATAACTCCTTGTGTCAAAACCCCTCTCGATCCCCTTTTAATAATTAGCCTTCCTAACCCATGTTTTTACCCCTCACACATTTAATTAATTTAAAAATATTTAAGTTAATTAAAAACTAATTTTTCCACCTTACCTGCCCACCTTGTCCTAAGACTAATTTTTACCCTCTGTGTCACCTCAAAACTTAGTCCCCTAATCCTAACTAGCCAAGACTTGTTCTCACCCCTAACATAAATTCCTAACTAACTACGTTCTCTTAACCTTACATTTCCACCATTTTCTAATGGATACCACACTTGTCAAGAGAAGGAATAGAAAATAGGCTAAAAATATCCCTTTTACCTATTCTCATGCCACTGATGTCGATCAAACCTTGGTCAACATCGGTGGGATCACTGACATCAATTACTTATGCTAAATTCTAAGCTAATATTTAGGTCAGTATAAATAAAAAAAATCAATCATTCATGTACAAGCTTTGGCATTCAACTTTCTACATCCAGGCTTACTGTTACTCTACACAAATTAGTTAGGAGTTGATATACTACACAAAGCTTGGATTCTTCTAAACTAGTAACACATGGTTGTCTTTTATGTTCATGTATTGATTTAACATGCCTCATCAAATCCATCTATCTGAAACTCACAGTTTATCCATTTCACTAGCTAAGTATATCTCTATGTTTTATAATCCCTTTAAATAATCATTTTAAAATTACTTTATGTTATACTATTTATCATTTTATGAACATCTCAACTCTCTTTGTGAAGGATTTGTAAAACTCTATGTATTTCACTCTACTTCAAACATACCAAACCTCTATCTAGACCCACTTGAGTCATACCCACTCCCTTATGACTCTTCCCAACCTTACAAACCTAACCAACACCTACCTCCCAGCTCATAAAAGTCTCTTGAAACTTCCTAAGAACCTACTGCCCCTATCGACATTGGTCACATAACTAACATCAATCATATTTCCTTACCAACATCGATAGCCTAACTGAAATTGATGGCTATGTATTTCTATTAACCTTCCTGAGCCTACCTAAACAACCTCTAAAAACACAAATAACTCATATTACTTTCACTATTTCACTCTATGTTGAACTCAGACCATAAGAATGGTACAAATATCCCTCTCTTACTCTCTCTTTCATTTTGTTATTCATTACCATTTTGTTTCAAAAAGTGGACTATAATCCCTAAGGAAGTTTGACACTTCCAGGAACAAGTGCATAGCTTGGCAACCCACTCATATATCTACTAACAAATATTTTTGGTGGTAGTGCTTTCTTATTCATAGGTAATCCTCCCTAGCCAAAGAGGAGTGCTCAACATCATCTCGATATAGTGCACAACCAATTTGGATTCTCTCTAATCTCTAATCCCTACCCTTCATCTCTATTTCTCCTTAAACATCAAATAGATTCAAAATTTAGTTAAACACTTCCAACCTAAATGCTAGTTAAAATGCAAGTGAAGTTAGTATAAATGATAAATTGAGTGATTTAAATGTGATTGAGATTGGAAATATGAGCTTAGGAATTCTCTAGATGGTTGTATGAAAAAATAGGGTAGAATAGTGATTGATAACCTTGATTGTGCACAACTTATTTTGAGTTTGTTTGTGTAATTTGTATCTCATTTCCATCTAGTGGATAAATGGATAAAAGTCATGTATATATACTATTATAATAATTGTTTGAGACTTAAAATAGGTTTAGGCCAACCCTAGGTGATTTCTCATTTGAAAAGATATTCATTAGAGATAAAAAGAGGGAAAAGGATAATAGCACCCAAATTGGGATACTAGCTCCATAAGTCATTATCGTCCAAATTATGGCACTAGTGTCTATATGGGAGAACCTAAGGCACTAGGGGCTAGGATGTTGAAGTGAAGGTCTAGAACTTCTTTATGGGTGTTTAGGAATGGGTGTGGCCTACATGAAGGCGCTATAAGTGTATAAATAGTCCCGAAGATAGTTTAGGGATAATATATGGATAAATGGTATCATGTATCACTCTTAACACTCAAGTGTCATTTTTATATGACTACATTCCCCCCTTTATTCTAGAAATGTAACAAAGTGAAATGACAAGAATAAATGAAAAATAAGCATACTTGGGCTTATCTAAGAGGCAAATCCCATGATTCTAGATTTGAGTATGTGAGGCATGATCCATTATATGTCTTACAAATGAAATGTGTATAGATAAATCCTTACCTAAGAGATAGTAAAATCAAAAGACAAAATTGAGTAAATAGATAAGAGAGAGGAAATGAATGAAGATATCTCACTAGGTATGTGAACTAATGCATAAACATGGTGACAACTTATGTGTGTGTATGTAGATAGTGATTAATCAGTGAATAACTTGGAATAAGATGATGGCTTGCTCAATCCCCATGTGAGGGTGGATCAAGAATTAAATCTAGTTTTGACTCTATTATTGCCCACCCCTACGTAGTGGATCATAACCTATGAATAACTTGGATTGGACTGATGGTGTGTCCAAAACTCTCATGTAGGTGGCTCAATAACTCAAGTAGAATATGACTCCATCATTGCCTACCCATGTGTATTAAAAGCATCTAAAACTAAAACTATGTGATGTAACTAAATATGTGTATCTGTAATTGGAATTGTATATGTCAGCTCTATAACCACTTGGGAAATCTAGAATGTAAAATGATTTTGGGCCACTTGAGAACATTAGGTGGCTCTAGGCTACTTAGGAATGCCAACCACTATAGATGGAGTAAGTCATGAATCTGGTGTGTAACTTGAAACATGGTGTTTGGTGTATACAACATAGAGAATGATATGGACTTTGTCATTCCATCCAATCAACCAGTGCATAAATGAGTATACAAAAACAATGTGTTATACACATGCCCCCAAATTTGATATCTAAATATATGGATTCTATATTGAGTTGTAATAATTTGTATCTAAGCATATAAATTGATATAGGAATGATCATGTCATGCATGTTTCCCCTAATCTGAGTAAACTGGTATGAATTTGAGCTAATCTAAGCTAAAACTAGTAATTTATAATTGAACATATGTAAACATTGACTATACTTGCTATATTGTTTTGTCCATTCTATAATTACTAAAACTGAAGCTAATAGACAGTAGCATCATATCTTAGACAATAGTGCTAGTGGCACTAGTATCCTGATTTGGGCACTAATGTCTAATTGTTCTATTTTTGTGCAACAAAAACTAATTTTTTATCATTATTTCCCACTGTGTTCTCTTAAAACTAATTTTTGTACTCTATGCATGCATGCTAAAAATCATAGTTTGAGTGCATACAAATAGTTTTATCTCTCAAATAAACTTATATGAATGTCCCCTCTTTTGAGTGAAGTTTTTATACCCATGCAAGAACTATCCTTAAAAAAAAGCTCTAAAATATGTGTGTTAGTCGAATCATATATGCTATCTATTTAATAAACCAATATAATGTGCATACATACCATCATATTGTAAGACTATTTAAGCATAATTTTATAGTGTATGTTGTATGTTAGATCTAGTATTCACAAGACTGTCAAGATAGATATAACAATGTATTTGAACAATAAATTTGAGTAATAATTGAGTAGATACCTAGGGGGATGGGGAATGATGTCCATCACAAAAACCAAGTAGGAAGGAGAAATACATTAGGTCCCTAATGGCATCTAAAATTAGAGTGTGTAACAAACAAGATACAAGTGTCATGGTTATGACACATACAAGAAAATATACATAAAAAAAACTTGAGGCATGCAAAGTAGGCTAAGGGGCCAAAATACAAAGGACATGGGCACATGTCACTAAATATGAGAAAGAAAAACATACAAGGACATGTTCAAATTCCCACATACACATACAACAAGTAAGTTGGATTAGAGCCACATGAAAGGACATGTTCAAATGTTTGCAAAAATAATTATGAAATCACACACAAGAACATGGGAACATGTCCAAAGCACACATACAATGAAAAAAATTGGAGTAGATCCATAGAGAAATGACACATTTAAATTCCCTCAAATAGAAGAAGCATAAATACATAATCAATTTTAAAGTAAGAAAGATAGAAATGAAAGTATGCATGAACATGTGGTATAAATCTGTATAAGATCAAATATGTACATAAGCTGAGTGTAAAGTACTCATAGTAATGAATTTGATTAGGTGTAGGATGATCAATATCAAGATATAAAAGTGCTAAATATGTGACATAGAGTTTAAAAAGATGTAACTTGGTAAATGAAAATTGTGTATAAGATGCCCCCAAATGGGAGAATGTATCAACCGAGAAACCCATGTGTCTATGTATATGTACCTAGTGGGTAGATAGTAGTAAATATGGATCTATCTAGTGGACCTAAGTCCTCTAAGTATCTACGAACACTTGAAAATAATAAGTAAAGCATGTAGGTGTGATAAAAATTAACTATACTAAGATAAATAACATATGTAGTACTTAGAAAGTATAAGAAGTGTAAACATAGAAATGAATACAATCTATAATATATATTTTCTAAGAAAATATTATAATTTTTTTGTGTTTTGACATATTATATTATTTTTGTATTATTTGTATATAATCTATGCACAAGCAACATGAGAAAATAAAATTATATGCAATGATCAAGAGTAAATAAAATTGTGTACAAGTAGGGAGGAACATACTAATCAATGACTCTCATGGGAGACTCATTATCAATGTGTATTGTGTCAAAAATAGGAATGGTTACCTATCATGTAGTGTGATTGATATATTGTAGTTGAATTGAGTTGCAATATGAATCTGAATATTGTTCATTATTGGTATCATAATAACTTGGAATGCTAGTGTTGACTTCTATTGTATCTAGATGAGCATAAGGAATTGACTCATATTATGGAGTTGACCTTTATGAGTTTTAATTTCCAAAATTAATTGTGACCGTGCCCTTTAAAACTGTGCTTATTTTATGCATATGGTGCTTTGGAGCATATTTTTCTAGAAAGCCTCCTTTGAGAATGCATTTTGGCTTAGCCTGATTTTGACTTTATAACTTAAGTTCTTGCCCTTTTTGTAACATTTCCTATGTATTTGGATATTTTTCCTTGATAAACTGTATCTTTGAATGATTTTCCATAGAATGTTAAATAAATTACAATCCTTGTTTACCAACATTATCAACTATTATAATAGGAATACTGATGCCTTGGGCATATTTACCCAACCCTTCACCTTAATAATCAAATTTTTGTAGATATTTTTTACCAAACCCATATTGATTTGAAAGTGGGACCTCATTTTGGATAGGTATATTTGTATCTTTTACTATCTTTACTTTTGCTTATTATATAATTTTTTTATTTGATTTTGCTTTGTGAACCTTTTATTGTTCTGAGTTATACTTTGGTAGCCACTTTTGTACTATTTCTAAATTTGACCCTTTTTGAATATGTTTATGTATCACTATAGATTGATTAATTGATTTATATTATAGAGGTTTCTCATTATCAATGATGTGTTGTATATGATATTTCAATTCCAAACATGAATTTATGTGATGACTATACATTCTATGGTATGCACAATAATATAAGGATATCCTCACTAGATATAAAGGAGGTAGGATGATCAACTTAGCTTTAATCATTTGCCTTAAAATGTCACTCGAAATTATATTTTATCTTTTAATACTTTTAAAATCACTTTGTTGTGATTTCTTATTTTGATATGTAACATTGCTTACCACAAATTAACTAGGTGAAGCTACATATACATTATTTACATTAGTGTGCACTAGAGGCTTTTGTTTTGTAATATAATTTTTTATTATTATAATTTTTTCATTTAATATTTGATTCTAATTTTTTACTTCTATAATTATCTTGATCATACTAATAATTTGATCACATAGAGTCTCACAAGTGTAAACCCTAGTTGTTTATGATTGAACATATATGCACACACCTTGTAGAGGATATATAGGAAAGGAAGGGTTTGAAGGATGGATAGGATAAGTATAGACATTTGAAACAATAATATATTTTGTCTCACCTCATGGAGGAGTGATATCATGGACCTGGTTAGAGGAAAAGTAGTCATCACCCTTTTGGATATGAGGAGGAAAATAATCTTCTTTATCTATGAAATTTATCAATGCAACTTGGAAGAGGGATACCAAGGTATAATATATTAGGTATGAAAACCCTAACACAACTAATAAAAACATGAAACAAAAGGATATAAACTTTAATAACATTTAGGGCTAGGGTTTGGGTAGTATTCAAAGTAAGATGAGTTGACCAAATGATTTAACTTTTTTAGGGTTATGGAGTTTAAGCCCTAGGTTGTTAAAGGGCATGAGTATAGTAAATTAGGGTACAAATATATAATAAATACAACCAATTATTTTTAATATAATTGAACTAGTTTGAACTTTCTAAAAATAACAATAAATAATGTAAATAAGTACTTAGTTGGAAATTAACTAAGACAGGAGATATAGAGGCTATAAACTAGGACATGAGATGTTTTATGTGTCATAGATAGGATCTAGGTGTAAAAAACCTTCTTGGATATTAGTGACCTAATTATATAGTAGAACCATGTGGTGATACTGTTCTTATTTTGGCATTGGTGTCCTCTATGCAAACCATTTTGACCTTTTAGGTGAACCTATGTCTAAGTCTGCCAAGCCTATTCCTATGCGTACAAGTTTTGATTCCCTATAGGTGACCTATTTTGACTAATTTTATATGTAAAAACTGAAAATCCATGTCTATAGGGCATATATTTGGCACAAGCATAAAATTTTGTTATTAATGGGGTAGGTTGGACATCCTCAACACCCCACTGTGATGAGAGTTGCCTACATAGAAACACTTTGAGGGGGGATCAAACCTAATGTAGTTCTCCTGATCTAGAGGTTAATGTAGAAAAGGTCTTGAAGTAGATAAAACCTACACCATTATATAGGGCCTATTGAGACCTTTCCAATGGCATGTAGAATGTGGAAAATAGAGCTCATATGTTCCTTGTATAACCAGTCAAGTTCCAATCAAACTGGTCCAAGCAAGTCAAAGTTGGTCAAAATATAGAAATTAACTAACATGGAATAATTAAAGAATATTTCCAATGTGTAGAGTTCATCAATATATTTTTGACATAACTCACGGTTCATAAAATGGATCTCGTATGTGCAAGATATCATACTTCAAAGATTGAATCGAGCAAGTGAAAAAAAATTGGGGTTTGAATGGAACATCTAGTTGGACATCGACAAGTGGCATGGTGAATGGTTAAAAAGTAGAATGGTGAGAGGTTGAAAAGTGGAAAAAAGATACTGGACCATGTGGTGGGTCCTCAAGCCACCACATGGCTTACCACCAATTAATTACCATGGTTTAATTTTATTTTTTGAATGTTCTAAACAAACCATATTTAATTATCCATGTAACCTTATATACCTGCCACATTCCATATCCCACATCCACGTTTAATATCCATGTGAATTTTAAAACACTACCAAATTACATTCACAAAATGAAAAAATATTCCACATGCCAAGTCCAAATTTCCATGCCAAACCCATAAGCCTCGACATGAAACCCAATATTCCTTCCACATGCGACCACATACTTGCCAAATTTACCACCACATAACCATCCAAGATTCCACAGTGGAGAATGTGGCCATAGACACAAGTTTTACGTAGAAGAAAAGGGTTAATAAATTCTTGTAGATAGAAATACCCAAAAATGTGGGATAAATGCCTATCAGTGTTTTAAAATAAGAACTATTTAAAAATCGTTTAGACTTTGAGACCCCATGAATATGGGATAAAAGGATTTGGTTTAAATGCTAAGCCCATGCAATGGGTTTCAAACCCTCATCTAGATGAAGAATTATATAAAGTGTTAAGACTCATATTTGAATGCAATTTGGAAATTGAAAGTAAGCAAGATAATTGCAAAGGAGTTCGTGTGGCTCATAGGAGTTAGAGGCAAGATCATGAAAAACTATTATTAGAGACTAGCATTATTTTTTCCTAAAGAAATTTTTTTTAGTTGTCCAATTTTTAATTTAGAGACATTTTAAAGTATTTTTCAAACATTTTTCCCAATATATCAGCTGATATAAGACCTAGAGATGTAGGCCATAGTGCTGAAATCTGTTATCGTGTGTTTGAATTTCTTGATTTCTTCTCATAAAATTGTTGTTACAGTTTAATTTGTAAGTAAAAATTTTAAATTATTTCATAAAGTTATTATAAAAGAAAAATAAAATTATGTTAGTGTATTATTTCTTAAGTTTATGAATTAGTGTGGTATAAGAGTGGTTAGTGTGGTAGGCTAACCTTTGTGTAAACATTATTCTAAAATGTCAAGTTTGATATCAGAACTAAATTTGGGGTGAATTTGTGATTTTGTTGTTTTAACAAAAATTAGTTATTGTAGAACAATGGATCCAATGCTATCCAAGATTTAGTTGTTAATGAATTCCATTATCAATATGATAACACAATTCTTACAAGCCCAAGAACAAAGTTGGAAAGTGACAGAGCAATGATAGGAGCAAAAAATTGAGAGGCTCCAATAGAGCATTGATGCATTGTTAGTATAACTACAACAAGAATGTTGATAGAAGAAGAGGATGCATGGAGATTTAGAGATTTGTGAACATTATGCCCAATGAGGTCATATTTCTTAGCAATGCTATATCCTACATCCCAATCAGGCTCCATTATGGTTTAGAAAGTGGAATAAAGAAAGAGCCAAGGCACCAATCATGTCTAGTAGTGGTCAATCCATCTGACCAAAAATACCTCATCAAGCAACTCCAGAGTCTCTAATGTGACAAATATTGCCAATAGAAATACTAGATATTATGCTACACTCTGAGGAAAGTCAAAGGCAAAACTGCACTACTATTATGGAAGGGAAGTTCATGTAGATCTATTTTAACTAGAGTTATAGAGCTAGTTATATTATTAAAGGCCTTGTACAATGTTTATATCTAAGGAATTTTCCATTACCACACACTAAGACATTTGGAGGAGTTAATGGCATAATACGAGGACTTGAAATCGCTATGGCATTCTACATTTTGGCATCGAAGGGCTATTATTTGATCAAGTAGCTCTTGATATAATTCCAAGAGAAGTTAAGGAGATAACATTGGGTCAGTATTATCTCACATCTTGGCATGCTAGAAACACCACATTAAGATAAGGAATCCAACTGATGACCAATCATACTTATGAAATTTAGTTTGAAACAAGGTAGAAAATAAATGTACAATTTAGTTATAGCAGTGATTCTTCTAATTCATACACTCTTGCTAGTCCTATCAATGAAAATGGTGTAAATCTGGAAGCAAATAATGCTCTGATTATTAATGTATCTTTTGATGTAAATTTTGAGGAAGAAAGAAATGAAATCAATTCTTTTGGATATATTGACAATGTTAGGGATACTAAATATACTAACCCTAAACATATATTGAAGTCATTTGAAAATCACATGAAGGGAATAGGTTCTAAGCTGTTAGCAAAAATGGGATTCAAAGGAAAATGCCTTGGCATTAATGGTCAAGGAATTATCCAACCTATCTAAGTGGAAAAGAGACCACTCTGTGTAGGATTAGGATATGGAGGTGAAGGGTAAATATCCAAAGAATTTGAGTTAAAAAGTGACTCAAGTAGCAAGCCAAAACACCCTAAATATTTGAAGGAAGCATTCTCAGAAGATGAAGTAGTTAAATCTAACAAGACATCTTTAGATGACTTATTGAGGTATGAAAATAAGAAATACTCAAATGCATCGTACAATTATGGCTTAGAAAGCCCTAGAAAGATGTTTAAGAGAAATTTCAAGAATAATGACAAAATAGAATTACCTAAGGAAGAAATGAAGCTAGGATTTTACTTCAATGCTAAGGGGCAAATGCTGAAGGAAGACAAGAAAAGTCATCCACAATCTTAGGAAAAGGTGGTAACTGTATCTTTAGTCAAGCAAAAGATAAAGCCTTTTTAGATAGAGTCTCATCAATTAAAACCAAAGACAACATCAACAAGGGAGATGATAGTTAATGAGAAGCTGAGAGTTCAAAATTCGTCACCCTGGAAAGGTAAGCAACATTTCTTTAAAAGAATAATTATTAAGCATTCTAAGATAGATGCTATTTTTGATAAAAATTATCAAAGGAATATGATATATGATGATGTTGTAGAAACCCTAGGTTTAAAAACTAAGCCACATTTCTAACCCTATTCTCTAGAAAGAATAAATGATGGTAATGATGTACACATAAGTAAAACCTATAAATTAAGGTTTGTAATTATTGCCAACTTTTTAGATGAAGTTGAATTAGATGTGGTTCCATTTTAGTGTAGTGGCATTATCCTAGGTAAACCATACTTTTCTCTAAAAAAGGCAACTTACTCAAAGAAGGAAAATTAGTATAGCATTGTAAAAGATGGGATAAAATATCTTGTGTGATTATATCGACAGTAACTGTTATAGGTAAACAATACCTTTAGTGTTATTTTACTCATCTATGTTGTAGATAGGAACACTACAACATAACAAAAAGAGGTCATCAAAAAGCATCAAGTACAACCCAAAAAATAGGTTATATATTTTAATCTATGTAGAGTGTACAAGAAAGTATACATATTTGAAATGCCTAAATATAGGCATTTTTTATAATACCTAAGTATGGGCAATGTTTTTAATTGTTATAGTGTTTCTTAAGACCCAAGAAGGGAAATGTTTGTAAACTGTGTTTCTAGGTAACAAACTTAAAAAGATAATCATAAAATGGTGATTGTTATAACACCAAATGTCTTAAAATATTTTAATATTTTTAGATATAAAGACCCATCAGAGTACCTATAGAATTGAATGACATTAAATAAATCATTCAAGCAACAGTCGAGAGCCAGAGCTATGCAAATATCCTCACATGGAGCCCCAGGTCTAGTACCAACATTTTGAGGACAAAAAACATTCTTAGTGGGGAGGATTGATCTAGAGGTCAATGCAATAAAGGTCCTCAATTAGATCAAAACCTACACCATTGTGTATGTCCCATTGAGACCTTTATAACGACATGAAAAATGTCAAAAATGAAGCTCATATGTTCTTTGTGCAACCAGTCAAAGTTCCAGTCAAATTGGTCAAAACAAGTCAAAGTTAGTCAAACTACAAAAATTAACCAATATGGAATGATTCAAGAATAATTCCAATGCATATATTTCATCAATATATTTCTGGTGCAACTCATAGTTTACAAAATAGAGCCTGTATGTGTAAGATATCGTGCTTCAAAGATCTAATCGGGCAAGTAAAAAAAATTGGGGTTTAAATGGAACATCTAGTTGGACGTTGACAAGTGGCATGGTGAATGGTCAAAAAGTGGCATGGTGAGAGTTCAAAAAGTGGAAAAAGGATATTAGACCATGTGGTGGGTCCTCAAACCACCATGTGGCTTGCCACCAATTAACTACCATGGTCCAATTTCATTTTTTTAATGTTCCAAACAAACCATATTTAATTATCCATATAACCCTATATACCTACCACGTTCCATATCCCACATCCGCATTAAATATAAACATGAAGTCTCAAACACTACCACATTCCATTCATAAACCTATGAAATAATCCACATGCCAAGTCCAGATTTCCACACCAAACCCATAAGCCACCATGTGAAACCCAATATTCCTTCCACATGTTACCACATACTTGCCAAATTTGCCACCACTAACCATTGAAGATTCCATGATGGAGAACATGGCCAAAGACACAAGTTTCATGTAGAAGAAAATTCTTAACAAATCCTTGGAGATAGTAACACCCAAAAATGTGGGATAAATGCCTATCAACATTTTAAAACAAGAACTATTTAACAACCATTTAGACTCTGAGACCCCACAAATATGGGATAAATGGATTTGGTTTAAATACTAAGCCTATGTAATGGGTTTCAAACCCTCATCCTTCTATAAAAAAATTATAAGTGTCCCACTAAAAACCCCATGGGATGAAGCACTATATAAATTGCTAAGACTCATATTTGAATGCAATTTAGAAATCTAAAGCAAGTAAGACAATAGCAAAGGAGTTCGTGTGGCTCACAGAAGGAGCTATAGGTAAGATCATGAAAAAGTCTGAAAAGAGACTAGCATTATTTTTTCCTAAAGAATAACTTTTTAGTTGTTCACTTTTTAATTTGGAGATGTTTGTAAGTATTTTTTTGAATGTTTTTCCTAATATATCATTTGATACAAGACCTAGAGACATAGGTCATAGTGCCAAACTCCATTATCAATTGTGTGTTTGAATTTCTTGATTTATTATCATAAATTTGATATTATAATTTAATTTTTAAGTTAAAATTTTAAATTATTCCATAAATTTATTGTAAAAGCAAAATCAAATTAAGTTAACATATTATTGCTTAAGTTTACAGATCATCTCCCCACTTAAGTGTTGGTGCAAGTGTAAGTGAGTCTAGTATGAATGTTGTATTGAGTGATTTAAGTGTGCTTGAAATTGGAAATATGAGTAATATGACTCTAGGAATGTTGTATATTGTTATATGGAGAAGTAGGGAAAAATAAGGATTGATAACCTTGATTGTGCATAACTTATTTTGTGTTTGTTTGTGTAATTTTCATCTCATTTCCATATAGTGAATATAAGGATAAAATTCATGTACATAAACTATTTTAGTGGTTGTGTGGATCTTAAAATAGGTCTATGCCAACCCTATGTGGTTGTTCATTTGAAAATGTATCCATTGGAGACAAAAGGATGGGGAAAAAATAACATCCAAACTGGGACATTGGTGCAATAGGGCAATACTATTGAAATTATGGAGCTAGTGTCTAGGTGGCAAAACCTAAGGCACTAGGGGACAAGATGCTAAAGTTAAGGTCTAGGACTAATTTAGGGATGTATAGGGATGTGCCTGGCTCACATGAAGGCTGGATAAATGTATAAACAAGCCCTACAATATGTCTAGGGATAAGCTATGGATAGGTGGCCTCAAGTAGCAGTCTTAGCACCCAAGTGTCATTTTTAGATTATTACATAAATAAATTAGGAAGAAATATAATTTTACTAAACAATCTCTATTTGATGGTTTGACTACTTCTACA
Organism: Torreya grandis; assembly: GCA_037957365.1. Classification (NCBI taxonomy): domain Eukaryota; kingdom Viridiplantae; phylum Streptophyta; class Pinopsida; order Cupressales; family Taxaceae; genus Torreya; species Torreya grandis. The sequence goes on along the minus strand of JARHVA010006973.1, from coordinate 224,162 downwards.
TTAGGTGTTGAGTCTAGTGATCTTCATGATACTAATCTTCTTAAGCCTTCACCTCATGTTAAAACACACCCTTAGGTTGATGATTCTATTCCTAAACAATCTCAAGCTTATATGGTTCCTTATACCAATCCAAAGACCAATGTGCCTAAAAAAATTCATATATTCAATATATTAATTTTGGAAATAGTCACAATACCAATTGTGCTCACATACTAAATCTAACCTTTTGAAGGAACCTATACATGTGTATTTAAATGTTAATCATAAACCTAGTGGTGAACCTACAAACCCAAAAGTGAAACGACAACTTAATGACATAAAAAATGAAAATTTTGCAATTATCTTATACTTATAGCAAACCTAACCATGTGGTTTCATCTTATGACATACTACACAACCATTTGGCTCAGGGACTAGTTTTTTACCAATTTCCTCTATCATTCCATGTGCATAAGTTTAAAACACATAGTGGAAATATGGATCCATCTATTCATATAAAATCTATCTTTGCATCTTATATTGGTTCTTAACATGATCATTTCCTTATGAAAAATTTATTTCCTACATTTTTCATAGGATTTACCCTAGATTTGTTATACTCTATGCCTATGGTATTTTTGCATAATTACATGATTTAATTCATCTCTTCTTAAATCATTTTTTTATAAACATTAGTTGAAATATCTCTTTTTTCTCAAACTTATCAAATCAAAGAAGGAATCGATAAATGAATTGCTAACTATGTGCTTAAATTTAAGACCATGTTTACTAAAATGTCACATCAACTCCTTGATAGTGAGCTTCAAATTATATTGTCATATATTTTTCTCAACTTGATTAAAGATAATGTTATGTTTAACACATATTATTCATTTTATGAGCTTTATCATGATATAAGAACATTGAGGTTAAACTTATGGATGTTAATATGTTTAATTATACATGTATTTTGTATACATATAATACAACCAAATATCAGGGTAAAATAACATTCAAACCTAAGATTAATGATGCATCTAATTTATAAGCTAAGAATAAGGCTAAAATAATTAACGTAGTTTCACAACCAAATGACCAAATGATAGGCTTAGAATTTTTTACTCCCAAACAAAGGTGAAAATACACAACATTACTAGACCCATCTTACTAGATATTAAATAAATTGCTCAAATCTAATGTGATTTATTTATCACTACAATTTCACTTAGATAGAACTCAAGCATTGCCTAAAGGGTATTACTCAAGTCAATTTTTTGACTATCATCAAGTTTTGGGATATATACTAATCAATGTTTCAAATTATGACATAAGATTCAATATATTATTGATAAAAAAACCATTATAATCAATGGGCATAATTATATATTGAACAAATATGTTATGATTCTAAATCAACATTTGCAAATCTTAAATAATTTATTGCTAAACCATAATGCTCCAACGGAAAATAATTTGCATAGGGTTATGTCTATACATCCTTATACTATTCCACCTAAGAATGAGATTGAAAACTTATCTACATGGTTTTATAGCCATATAAAATGCAAAAAATTTTAACTTGAGTGTGGCTTGTGAAACCCAACCCTTAGGTCTCTCTTGCTTGCTCTCATGACCCTCATAGGCATCTTTTCATTGATTCCTAGTCATCCATAGACTTCTAGACTTGATCCTAGCTGAGCTATACCCCTTTTTCCATGACTAATACATCCCCCCAAGTCCCATTTGATTAGGATAGTAGCAACACACTTAGACTATAGCATTGGTGCTAATCTTGTCCACTTTTGGCACTCCTATCCAAGTGCAAGTTTAGCCCTAATGATCAATTCCTTCTAATTCCCCATCTTTATCTTTATCAGCCTAATGTGAGCACATTCAACCCATAAATAATAGATCCCTTTAAAATCCCATTCAAAGATTATTTGGAAAGAGGTTGGTAAATATCACTAAGAAAACAAAAATACAAGCAAGACTACTCAAGAAATCTTCCCTATTCTCTGCATATAGCCAACCAATATACTTACAAGCTTATTAAAATCTTTACACTAGTCCCTAGCCACCTCAAGTTTATCTAGTTTAGCATTTTTAATATTCATACACTCAATTGTATAAAGCACACCAAGTGGGAAAATTACATATGGCTTGATCCATCTTCATAGTATTGGTATGTAGGTAGTGTGCCCAAACAAGGGGTGTGGATACACGTTCAATGAATCTTACACACACTAACCCCCCCTCTTTTTGGAAATTGGTCAAATCATAATGGAGTATAGGGTTTGAAGATAAAATCTACTTTATAGGGAGTTTTACAAACTTTTAGCTATCGAAACTTCATGGACAAGGTCACACAGACCTGGCAAACAAAACCTAGAAAGCTTAGATCCTCAGAACAATAGTGGTAGAGGTAAACTAGAATGCTAGTAACACTCCTATCCACTTTTGATTCTCTTATCCAATCATAAAACAAAGGTTAGATCTCAGTTTGTGATAGTGTCCCAGTCTTGCATAGTGAATCTCAGACTCTGTCTCAGTCATAACAACTAGTTTCCAACTAAGTCTTGTTTTCTCCATCTTATTACTATTTTTAGAAAGGTCAAAATTGAAAAATAATTTATAAAAATCAATATATTAATTATTGTATATTCATTTAATAATTTTACTACTTAGACCCTTTAACTAAATTAGGAATAATACACCAATATTCCCAAAATTGTTAAATCATTTTGGGAACCTGACTTACTTTGTTTGCACATAAAAACCCTAGGGTAAACTTCCTACTTTTTTTTTTTTTTTTGATTTTTTACTTGCATAATAAAATTAGAAATTATCATCAAATTTTAAATTTTCATAGCAATTTTAAAATAAATTTCTTTCAAACCCTAGTTGTTCATACTATGTCCCAGTATTTTCCCAGTAATTTTCCAATAATTTTTTTATTTTTTACTAGAATATTTCACTCATAAATTCATTTAAAATTTAAAAATTCAATATTAATTTTTAGAAATATTTATTTTTCAAAACCCTAGTTACATCTTCTAGGTCTCTTTAAATCACAAATTTTCCAATAATTTTTTTATTTTTTACTTGCATATCTAACTCAAAAATTTACTTTAAATTTCAAAATTTCATAGTAAATTTCAAAATAATCATCTTTCAAACCCTAGTTTCATATACTAGGTCCCATTATTTTTTGAGGTATCACCTTACATGTTTGTGAGCTTCTTATCCTTTTTACGCACATTCTAATTTGTTATTTTTAGGAATTTACATTTCTTATATTCAGTATTTTATTTATATCACACTTTGCTTATTACAAATTATTACAAAAAATTCAATCAAATTTTAAATTATTTTCCTACCTTTACAATGGCCTAATACACTAATTTTGATGAAACTGATAAAAGGTAACTTCAAGAACTCTTAACGAAACACCCTGACATGCAAGATGACATGCTTAAAACACTACAAAAAGAGCAAAAAAAAGTGAACAATGGTCAATATTCCCAGAACACAAAGAAACCAATTATAAATGACACTATAGGGGCAACTATGTCTCAACAACCCCCTATAGCAGCCCAACCTACCTCTATGCCACCAACTACAACTAGTACATCTTTGTCTTCTAATGTGGTAGCCCTTGTGCAAGAGATAAGATCTCTTCAATCCAAGGTGTTACATCTATAGTAAGGTGCCTCTAGACCTATGTAGGCTTTAGATTAATTTTCTATATTGCATACACCATTGGCATGTCACATTGCTTCTACACCCTTACCACAAGGTTTTACTCAACCCAAGTTTACTCTATATGATGGCAAGGGTGATCCAAAGACACATTTGAGAGATTTTCACATAGCATGCCTAGACTATGTACCAAATGACTGGCTACTTACCAAGCTATTTCCATGGAGCCTAAAGGATTATGATTTAAAATGGTTCTATAGTCTACCAAATCAATCATTCAATGTATTCAATCCTTTAGCCAACATTTTCCTAGCTCATTTCAGCATTAACATTGGTGATAAGGTTTCATATGGCCAAGTTACACAACAAAAACAAAGGTCAAATGAGCATCTCACAAATTATGTTCTTCGATATAAGACTATTTTAGCTAAGATGACTAGCCCTATGGCCAATCAATAGTTACATGATATATTCAAATAGAGTCTCTTATTAGCTTTGCATGAATCAATTATGTTCAAAATATTCTCTTCCTTCACAAAATTGTGTCACACACTAAAGGAAAGAGAATTTGAACTAATTTCAATGGGAAAACTCAAGTATATAAGTATTTTAGAAACAACAAACAAGAACAACAATAAAGTCCCATACAAAGTCAAGGTCAATGACAATAAGAGTCAAAATCAATCAAAAATTAATACAACTTTTGAGCCCCCTTAATGAGTGGTTTTATCAGTACCTCCTCGGTGAACTTTCACCAATCTACCAGTTTCTCCAACAAGAGTTTTGTAGTAGCTATCAAAATGTAACATCATATCTCTCCTTCCTATTTAGGAAGTTGACCCAACAAATCCTCTTTCATGGGGATATTATTAGCATGCATTTTGTGAGTTTCCCAAGGCATTAGGCCATACAACAAATAGATGCATTAGTTTGAGACACAAGATACATGATTTGTTAGATGGAAATCATATTGATCTTGGCACTTTAGTTGAGCCTCCTTAGGCAAAGCAAACATAGGATAAAGCTTTGAAAATATTTTTAGATCCTTTTTTATAGCATTCTAAATAAGAAATAAGGAACACATTAGGCATTCACCATGCATATCATGCACATCTACCACCAGATACATATAGGGCACCTTTAGTTGAGACACATCCTTTGATAAAAATAATTAGTGTATACAGTTCTAGAGTTCTAGATAGACCTTATATCTCCTTTTTAGAGTAGGAGATCATTGAGGATGATTTAGATTATCATGCACTCTTTATTAGAGCTTACATTCATAATCATCCTATTCATAATGTTCTCATAGATAATGGATCCAGTGTAAACATGTGCATTATAAAATTATTGTAGAATTTGGGATATTCAGACCAGGATATTACCGTAATAGACATAGTTATCAATAGATTTAGTGGGCACATACAGAGTTCATTGGGTGAGATCATACTTCCTCTATAGGTTGGCCCAACACATATGGCCACACCATTCACTATAGTTCCCAGTGTAAGAGTTTTTGATATGTTACTTGGATGACCATAGATCCAAAAAAAATTAGTAGTACCTTCTATAGTTCATAAATTCATGAAATTAATTCACACTAATTAGGTTGTTAAGTTGGTGGAGTTCCATATGAGTTACCACTCCCCACTTCAGAGCCATCTTCTACTTTGCAGTCACTAGTTTTAGTTCAACCTCTAATTTTAGTTTCTCTACTAGTTATAGTTCTTCCTCTAGTTTCAATTTAGATACATTTGAGGCATCCATTGCTATTATAGAGAGTTCATACACCTCCACAACTTCAATATTTTATATATTTTCTAGCTACTTTGTTCACACCCAGGGCAATATCATTAAGATCTCATGCATCTACTCATAAAGCACATGTTCAGAGAGCTTCTCCTACTACCAAATGTGTCCCTAAGGTTGTTATAGTTGCATCTACTTATTAAATTTATAGGGGGACCCCATACTTAATTTTTAATTTAGATATTTCAAATCATTTACAACATATAAAACTTTTAGAGCCACAGTCTCAACATTTCTATCATGCTTCATGATCACACATGATTCTTCTCCTTGATACAGGACACCATGATATGGAGTCTTCCATGAGACTCATCAGTTAGTATCATTTATCCTCAAATTTTCTTTTATATAATCTCCTTTATGTTTGATTGTACATAGTTTATAGAATTTTAAAATACAAAAATAATATAACATATCAAAAACACATAAAATAATCTAACATTTCAAAATATAAAAACATGTAAATAATTAAAAAAACACCAAAAATATTTTGATTGTATACATTATCCATGATTTATATTTCTACTATCATGTTAGACTTACATTTTCTATTCTATGTTATTATTTGTTGATTCATCTACATTATCATGCTTTACTTGATCTTATTTGATTGTGTGCATTGACATCCAGATCCTTGATTGCTTCACTCTACCCATTGATGGGGCATCCTACTTCTATATTAAGACATAAATTGATATACATACCCACTAGGGGCATCATCTACATGACTACACCATCCAAGTTATGTCATTCCTACACCACACACTCTAGTTATCATGTTGATGTATATTACTTACTAGCTTATATAGATTACTCTATTGACACTCACTAGTATATAACACTTGTGTATTTGTTAACATAAACCTAGTATTGTACTAACATGTCTTACATACTTTCACTTCTTGCTTTGATTAGTTAGATGCAATTGTATTTCTATTTTTTAAATGCTTTCCTTTCTTGCTTTGTGTACCTATATTGATTGCATTATTCAATTCAAATTTTATCTCCTATATGTGCCTTAGGACATTTTACCAATGTCCTTTACTTCTATTCTTGTGTTTGACTTAGGACATTTGCTAATGTACTTTGCCTGTACTCTTCCATATGATCATGGATTTCATGCCAAACTTATTTCTTCCAATTGTATGTGTATGTGGCATTTGAACATGCCTTGTATGCATGCTTTCTAGTATGAGTGGCATGTGCCATTGTCCCTTATTTGTTTGGCCCATTGGCCACCCTTGTATGCTTCTTGATTATTACCTTGTGTGTTGGTTGCTTGTTTGCTTCTCATTATTTGCAATGCCATGATTCACATAATGTATTATCTTGTTTTTTTGGATTCCATGATGGACATCATGCTCCATCCTTTCATGACAACTAAAAACTAAAAAATAGCAACTAACAACTAACACTTCTATTTTTAATTTAGTACATTACACATGCTATTACATTATTATATCTATCTAGGCATCCCCCTGTTGATCTAACAATCTCTCAATACAAACCATACTATATCTTGAGATATCTTATTGATTATCATTGCTATATCATGTATCTTTATAACATAACACACTTGTAAGGCTCTTTCTTCTAAGGATAGTCATTGAAATGTCTTCATTTCTACCCTCAGAGGGGGAAAAAAATAGGGGTTTTGTCACAAAGATCAGAGCTCCTAATGGTAAAAAAGTAGCAATTAGAACATCCAGAATAACAACCAGACATCAAACCAATTAGAACAGACTAGGTAGATAGTGAAAATGTCAAAATAGCTACCAGATTTGGCCCAGGATAAAAATGTTGAGATTGGATAATAGTGATAGTACCAATACTATCTATTTTTGGTGATCCTATCCAAACATCATAAAAACTAGACCTTCTAGAAGCATGTAGAAAAGTAGGTACAACTATAGTTTTACATAGTCAGACTAGTTTAGAATCAATAATTTTTAGTAAACTTTCACTTAGAGAATCTAGATATAGGGGGCATCATGTGTGACATGATGAATCTCACTTATAGTTTTAGATATGATAGTTGATATGACTTCTAGATCAAAATCCATGTTTTAAACACTAGTGATTTAGGGTAATGTGCATGGCACATTTATTTTCTTTTCTTTTCAAGTTTAACATTACCTAGGCATTCTTAATAGTTGCATGCCTTATTTCACATGTAGGTGGTTAGTATCATTTTGGAGTGGCTTTCATAAAAGTATAATCTCCATCTTTCAGAGTGGCCAAGAGTGGCTTAGTTTCTAGCATACATTCAACTATCCATGCCAACATTGTCAGATCATAGTACATTCATGGGATTTAGGAGCCATCTCATCTGACACACATTTCATACCAGTATCAATTTATAGTTTCACATCATGGGAAAACAATGGGGCCAAAGGACTAGTTAGTATTTCTATTCTTGAGCCACCTATTCAGACTGATTAAACACATATTCCAAACATTGATTAACACATACATGATCACCTAGCTTCACTTAGTGGGTGATGATGGATCCAAAGAACTAGCCTTTGCATTCTTGACCCACTTTCAGGTAATTGATCATTGAGATCTATTCATTATATTACTCTTGGTATAACATCATCCAACATTACTTAGCATCATCCAACATCACTCAACATCATAACAGGTTTTGTATTGGTTCATGTACCTAGTGAGGTGTATTCATTCCTTTCTCTTCTTCTCTCTCTTACCCAGATTTATATGTCTTATTTTAGATATAGTATATATATTAAGAACTAATCTACTCTTTTTTTTTCTTGTAGTTTCATACTTCACAATGTGCTCTCTCTATGCACACCCAACATCACATAACTTCATGAGCTTCACCCTTATAGGTAAGTTCATGTATGCTTTCTATTTTTCCTTTGTGCTAGTATTTCACTTTGTTGCATCACTAGAATAAAAGGGGGGCAAATATAGTCATATAAAATGCAAAAAATTGTAACTTGAGTGTGGCTTGTAACACCCAACCCTTAGATCCCTCTTACTTGATTTCATGACCCTCATAAGCATCTTTTCACTGATTCTTAGTCATCTATAGCCTTCTAGAATTGATCCTAGTTGAGCTAAAACCCTCTTTACATGACTAATCCATCCCCCTAGGTCCCATCTACTCAAGACAAGAGCACCACACTTGGATTATAACATCAGTGCCACTCCTATCTACTTTTAACACTCCTATCCAAGTGTAATTTTAGCCCCAAGAGTCAATTCCTTTCAGTTCCCCATCCTTATCCTTGTCAACCTAATGTGAGCACATTCAACCCATGACCAATAGATATATATAAAATCCCATTAAAAAATCATTTGAAAATAGGTTGGAAAATATCCCTAATCAAACAAGAATACAAGCAAGACTACTCAAACAATCTTTCCTATTCTCTCTATATAGCTAACCAATATACTTACAAGATTATTCAAATCCTTATACCAATCCCTATCCACCTCAAGTATATCTAGTTTAGCATTTTTCATATTCATACACTAAATTACACAAATAACATCAAGTGGGAGAACTACTTATGGCTTGATCCCTCTTCAGAGTATTGGTATGTAGGCAGTGTGCCCACACAAGGGGTATATATACATGTTCAATGAATCTTATAAACACTAACCCTCCTTATTTCTATAAATTGGTCAAAGCATAATGGAGTATAGGGATTTGAGAGAAAATATGCTCTATAGGGATTTATATAGACTTCTAGCTATCAAAACTTCATAGACAAGATCACACAGACTTGGTGAACAAAATCCATAAAACTCAGATCCTCAGGATAATCCACTTTTGATGATTTTATCCAATCATAAAATGAAGGTCAAATCTCAATTTGTGATAGTGTCCTATAGTGTCCTAGTTATGCATAGTGCATCTTAGACCTTGTCTCAGTCATAAGAACTAGTTTCTAGCTAACTCTTTTTTCTCCATCTTATTACTATTTTTAGAAAGGTCAAAATTGTAAAATAATTTATACAAATCAGTATCTTAATTATTGCATATTCATTTACTAATTTTACTACTCAGACCCTTTAATTAGATTAATAATAATACATCAATATTCCCAAAATTAAATAAATTAGGTTTCAAGTTCTCAAAGGCAATATTCTTCTATTACGTTTCATGATCACAAGATACCTAACAATGCATCAAATAAATTTCTTACATACATACATGATGTTGTTTAATATACATATTCTATCACACATGACATTATGATTAACAAAAAATAAAACAAAAACCTTATTTTTATAACATTATTATCTAGTTGGGGATATACTAAGAGAGATTTAATTCTTACAACTATGATACTACACAATTATGATGATCATGCATGCATGCACACCCTTAGGTGGAATTACTCTTCATTTTAAATTTGTTCATCAAAGCCTTATAGTTTGGTTTTATGTTATATAAAATAAAATATTTTAAAATATATTACTTGGATAATATTAGCTTAATGAGATGAAAGAGATGCCTTCTACACTACACAATTGCGTCAAGTTTGAGCATAATATCAATGTAAATACTAGAGCTAAGGATGCACCAACAAAATATTGTACAAAAATAAGTGTAGTAAGCTTCTTTGGGATGGATTAGGGATGAGGAAAAAAAATTAATTTCTTTCATTTGAATTATAAGGAGGTATTTTATAAGGATGATGGGAATATGGTGTTGCAAAAGGTAGTGCTTTTGGTGTTGTTTAAGAAAGAAAGTTAAATGATATGGAAGAAGGATATAATAGTTTTGAAAAAGGATGATATTTAGATGATTCATTAGAATATAATAATCTAATGAATGAATAATTTTTTTAATTAAATAAGGATGTATTTTCCCTACTTAATGTGGAATCAATGGGGGAATTATGAATATGTTAGTTATTTAAAAAAAATGAAAATTAGTTTGGGGTTAAGTTGATTCTGCATTTCTAAATGTGTTTTTTGAGGTTAATTTATTTATAAAAGTTATGTATTTGTGTAGGGTGCATTGAAGTAAAATTATATATTTTAAGCATTGAAACTCTTGCACAAAGATTTATCTTTTCAAGATAAGGTTTAGAAGGGATCTATGAAGGAGATGGATTTAGAACATAATGTATTAAGATTTGATGAAGACTCTTTAGATTCATAATCTTTAGACCTTGAATTAGATTTATCTTCTCTTGGATATCAATCATTTAAAATGATTAAAATTCCTAAGGATTTGATAAGACAAGAGTTTATGGATACGGATTTTAGTGCACTATTAGGGAGCCTACCTCATAGGCATTAGAAAGGAAATATTTTGGAGAATTTATTGGGGGAATTTTGATGTATAATCATTCCCTAATGAATCAATGTCAACTTTAAACTATGATAATGTGCATGAACTAACATCATGCCCAAATTAAATCTAAAATAATGTATATGTGCATGAATCAACATCATGCTCAACTAATTTTTTATAAAATAGAGTAAAAGTTTCATACACCTACCCCTAAATGTATCTATATCTTAAACCCCACATATGTCCCTAAAATCTAGTTAAAGACTACAAATAATTTTCCCAGTCTAAAATCTAAATCACATTTAAACTCTATAATTTGTATATTGTACTCATATCTACCCATGGAGGATTTAGTCTCTATGACAAATCCCACTAATATTCTCCACCTTTTGAGGTTAGGGATGGGTCTTGTAAGTCACTCAACTCAAAATAGAAGTAAACTACATCATGTCATGTATAAATACAATATCATGTCAACATGTGGAGAGTGTGTCATCATAGTAATGTATATAAAATCAAGGCATGTATGGAACATAAGGAATGCAAGGTCATAAAATTTGTATTTCAATATAGGTGTATTTATGAAGCACACTTTAGTAATTTTCAATGAATAATACTACATAGGAAGGAATTTCATGATATAAATGATTGAAAAACATAGGAAGGAGAGGTGCATGACATGGGTCATGACACCTAAAAATATATCAATCACATAATATCAGAAAGATAAACATGTAATATCACATAATATCATATAATATCACACATAATTATAAGGTTAAATGTATAAATACATAAATATGTCGCTAATGAACAAGGTTAAGAAGCCATAAAAGGGGGCATAAATTCTAAAAAAATAAGGTTAAGGAGCCAAAAATAATGGGAAAAAGGTTAAAACAAACAAGTCTAAATATCCATAAACAAGGCCAAGGGGCCTCGCAAAATAAACAATAATAATTATCCTATGACTCAAAATTAACAACATTGATGAAGCATATAACAAGTGAAATCTAGTCTACACTATCCATAAATGTCAATTTCATATTGTCATAAAATAACATATCCAATGTATCACTATGTAAGAAATGAGTGACTAAAAAGGCATGTGTAAAAAATATATTATCCCAACAATATAAAAAATTCATAGAGAGATATAACTTATGATAATGTACCTTAGAAAAATAAATTCCCCCAACATTAGAATGGCCCCTTGGTATAGGAAAGGTACACCATTTATGTATCCATGTATGATCTATATGCCTTGCATCACACTCATATAAATAATAAAATAAATGTGTTTATGAAAATAATATTCCATATACCAAACATGTGATAAACAACATAAGTAAATAATGTAATCTAACAACTCATGTCATACTCAAGCCCTGAATTTTTATTTTTTGATATATTATAATTTCTTTATTTTTTTTGTTTTTAATATTTAACCTATTTATATATGTGCAAAGGAGCTAACAAATTATCCCATCAATTGGATATTCATGTGGGTGCCTATATAATATGGTGCAAGGGTTATCTTATGAAAATGAAAATAAATAGGTGTGTGTGTGTGTGTATTGGAATTCAAAAATGAATTTGTGTTGTAATCTAACCATCATAATCATTCTCATATAAACATGCGTATTGTGGTAAAATCTAAAAGGATGAGGAATTTATAGGCTCTATTATATACTATTATAATTCATAGGTGTTTATATTTGATGTGTAACACATTGACTCAACTATGGGACTAATTTGGTATAAGATATAGTAGATAATGGCCTTTGGGAAACCTAAATAACTCTATGATGTGACAAATGATGTGGAACTAGATGCTTAGGAAAATAAACTACTCTCATTTGAACTGAATGTATAGATAAATCCTAGATGGATGAAATAAATTCCTTAGAATAGTATCCATGAATATGAGTAATAACCAAATACTATGGAGGTGGGGGTGGAAGATGAGATACCACTCATTGAAGAGGGTACTCATATCGAATGCCTAAAACTATAACTATTTTATTGTAATGTATGTAATTGATACATCAATACACAATAGATGGTATTGCATAGAGATTGTGAATCTAAGGCATCCCAAAAAAATTCAAATACTCCATTAATTGATATAATTAAGAATAAAGTATCCAATCCATTAAATGATTATAATCACAACTTGAGTCAAACAATATAAAAAATGTTCATTTATTAACATTTTTAACACATGTTGTATGTATAATTTTACTTGTAAGATCATTAGAATGAATCATCAGTGAGCTAATGGGATCCTTTTGGAAATAAAAATTCCTTGTAATCATATGCAACTGGTTGATGATCCTTTGGTGAGATAATTCTAAATAATTATTATTCTTTTTTTTTTGTACAATGTCTTATTGATTTCAACTCTTGTTCTTGAGGTTATAGATGACTAAGAATCATGTAAGTCACTCATCTCAAAAATACAAATGAGCTATTTCATGTCTTGTATAAAAATAATATCATGTAAAATCATGTCAACGAGTGGAGAGTGTGTCATCATAGTAACATATATAGCATCAAGGCATGAATGTAACATATGGTATGCAAGGGAATATAAGTGGTATGTCAATATTGATGAATATATGAATCATTCAATATTAACTCTCATTGAATACAAATACATATAAAAGAAACACATGGTATAAATCATGTCATAAGACACAAAGGGGAGGTGCATGATATGGATCATGACACACACATACATAGAAATCAGAAAAGATCAAAATTTAATTTCACACAATAACATATTATGTGACATATAAGGCCAAATAAACACATGCAAGGGACATAAATATGTCCCCAATATATAAGGCTAAGGAACCAACAAGGGGCATAAATGCCGTAATAAACAAGGATAAGGAGACACAAACAAGGGGCATGATTGCCACAAAAAACAAGGATAAGGAGATAAAAATAATGGCCACACACAATGAAAAAAAATCCTATCATGAAAATTTAATAACATTGATGAATCATATAACAAGTAAAAAATAGTCTACACTATTCATAAATGTCAATATCACATTGTCGTAAAATAACATATCCAATGTAGCACTATGTAAGAAATGAGTAGCTAGAAAAGCATGTATAGGAAATATATGTAACTCAACATGGTGAAAATTTAATTTAAATATATAACCCATGATAATGTAACATGTGGAAGTATATGCCCCTAGCATTGACAATGCCCCTAGGTATAGGAAAGTTCCATCATCTATGTATCCATGTATGAATTTTATGTCTTGCATTACACTCATATACATCATGAAATGCATGTGTGTATAAAAAGAATATGCCATATATAAAACATGTGATAAATAACATATGCAAATAATATAATGGAGTAAATAATGTTATGCTTAGGTCCTAATTTTTTATTTTTTGAAATATTTTGATTTTTTTGTATTTTTTTGTATTTTGTATTTTATTTTTGAATTTATTTGAATATGTGAAAAGGTGATAAATAATTATCCCATTATTGGGATAGTCATGGGGGTGCCTGTATCATAAAGTTCAAGTATTACCTTTTTTGAAATAAAAAGTAATAGGTGTATTCGAATATGAAAATGAATAAGATTCAATGATGCAACCATTGTCAATAGTGCTCATAGAATCCTATGTATGATGGGAAACTCTATAAGGTTGACGATTTTTTGAGATTGGTTGTATAATAGGATAATGCATAGGTACTTGTGTTCATTATGGAAAATGTTAAACTATCCATGGGATAAATTTGGTATGTGCTATAACAGATAAAGCTTTTAGGAATTTTAGATATCTCTCTAATGTGATAAATGATGTGAAACTAACTGCTTAGGAGAGTCAACTACTATCCTCTAAAATAAATGCATAGATAAATAATTCATGGGTAGAATAACTAACTATAAATAATGGTAATGAATAGGATTAGTAACCAACTATGGTGGGCGTGGGGGTGGGGAGGAGATACTACTTGTTAAGGAGGGTACTTATATTGAATGTCTAGAATTATAACTATATTGTTGCACTATTTATATCTGATACATTGTAGATGGTATTGAATATATATTTTGAATCCAAATTTGTCCTAAAAACATGTGAAAAACACTAGTACTCAATATAATTAAAACTAAAGTATCCATTATATGAAATGATTAAAATCATTACTTTAGTCAACCAATAAAAACACTTTTAATTTATTAACATTTTAATCACATCACATGTATGTAGAATTTGAATTTCAGGCTCATTGGAATGAATCGATGATGAAAAAATGAAACCCAGTGGGAAATGAAAATGCACTATAATCATTTGTAACTGGATGATTATCTTTTGGTATGATAATTTGAAAAAATCCCTCTTCTTAATTTTGGCGTACAATGTAGCTTACTAATTTCAACTCTTACTCTTAAACGACTTGTTTATCCTTTGATACCCATAATTTATTTGAAGATGATGTAATTGTATTTCTATTTATGTTATCTTTATAATTTTGATATGTAAGTGACCCATCCTAAAAAGTTTAAGAATTTGTATTCTCAGTAGTATCAAAATTTCCCCCCATCTTTTGTAACCATGACTGCCCCATTGTGACATTTCATTATGAAATATCCTCATAAACATGTAAATTATATATAATACGTTGGGTTCCAAAAAAAATTGAATATTAATGTGCCCTATGGCATCCCGAAATGCATGTCCCAAATGTCACTTATCATATCCCAAGATCTTAAGAGATGTCATTATGTGTGTATTACATTGTTCGTTACGATTAAAAACAATGCCTTCTCTAGGTTCACCTCTAATGAATACTCACAGGACAAGTTTTTACTCAAGAGGAACATCTTAGGAAATATTTAACCTCTTAGAATGTGATCTAAAATGATATCCTCTCTTAGTAATATTATCCTTTGGAGACTGATGAACTATTGGCTCCTTTGTAAGAACACCATGGAAAAGCTCAGTCTTCATCAGAGAATCAATAGAAGAACATGGAGAAGGGTATCTTAGTGATATGGTGTCTACTCATCCAAATGTAATAAACCATTAATCCATAAGATTCTCAATATTTTTTTTGTAATGCATAACAATTTTTATTATTAAGCTCATTAATACAATGATTATTATAAAATGGTATGGTATTTACTTGTTCCAAAAGTGGGATGGGTGAAAATAATTATGTGAAAAATAATTTAGTCTCTTATCCAATATTTTCACAAAATTATGTTTGGTCAATCCTTGAATCTATTTAAATAAATTTGTTGATTCCTCTTTGGCCTATGTGCCTTCTCTTGAACCCTTTCATTTTTTATTAATTCTTATCTTTTATAGAGGACCTTAAATGTATTCATTACTTTTGGAGAAACTAGATAATATTTTAATTACTTATGAGTGGATTATTTATTGGGTGAGATGGTTCTTGATTCACTTTCATTAGTATCTTTATGTGATTTTGAATTGAAATCACATGCAAAATTGAAAACATCTAAGTACGTCTTCTCAAAATAAATGTAGAGATCAGGCATTACTCATTTTTTGAGTGGAGAAAGAAGACCCTTACTAAATATAAATAATTTTTATAAACATAAGGTTTGATATATTAAATTATATAAGGTTATTTTAAATATAACAATATAATTTATAATAAGTTCATCATTTCCTTGCTTTAAACTTTAAATATGTTTCGAGGGTAATTTAGGCAATTTAAATTTATTTAAATAAAATGAGAAAACTTCCTTTAGATTTTTGAAACAAGGTAAAGAATCACTAGGGAGGCTATAAAACCAATCTAAGGCATGTATTTTTAGGCTTTGATAAAATAATTTTCATAAGACTCATCTATCATTTCTATATTTCCAAAAAGAAAGTGTATAGTTGGCTATATGATAATGGGGATCTCCAATATTGTCAAACAATTTGAACTTAGGCATAAAAAATTCCTTTGATTAATTAGACTAAAATAAAAATCATGTAACAAGTTGATCAATAATGACATTATCATTCATATGAGCCTTATATTCTCTAATTGAAATAGTGAGATCAAGCACTTATTTTTCAAGGTTCCCTATGACATACATCATAGAGGCAATTTGACATATAGGAATAACATTAGACTAGATCATGGGTTCTAACATATTATTTACTATAAACATAGGTCAAAGTGAGTAGTCACAAATATCAATAAACTACTTATGATTTCAATCTAAGTTAACATCACTACATAATTCATACGCATTGCCTAACATGTTATTCTCATCACATTGTGTTTATCAAACAATAGTGGAAATTACATCTCATTTCATTTCCATGGTAGCTAAATTCAAGGAAATATTTTAATTTTTCTTGGAAGTAGAATAAATATCCAATTTTTTTTAGTCTTTTTCCATTGCAAGAGAAGAGAGAGAAATATCACATTTCTTTGCATATTTTTTTATTTCAAAGATGGAAAATGAATATCATATACATTTGTAATATTATTTGACATATTTAGTGAAAGAGAAGAGTTATTTTGTATCATTTTATATGGCTAGAGATAGATAAGGAATTATACATTTTTTTAATATATATTTTTTAATTTATAGAGAGATAATGAATATTATATTATCTTGTATTAGTTGCTACTGCTAGAGAGAGATAGGGAATATTATAATTTTTTGCATCATTTATAATTTTTAGAGAAGGGATAAATTCATTGAGTATCCAAATGAATATCATCTACACATGGTATTATTATAATGTACTCATTATATGTAATGCTAAAATAGAGTATATGGGGAAACTCATTGTAATTTTCCTATTTTTCCAATGTGTGATTAAAAGATTTCAAAGAAGAGGTAGGGGAACTAGATTCTTATATTTTAACATTAAATTTTCATTTAATTATTAAATATATACATCACCATTATACCAATATTACTCATTGTCATAATCATAATCATTACCCTCACACTCATGTTGTTCATATACATAATTAGTATCACTAATCACACCAATTTTCTTATTTATCCATTCATTATAATAAAAATAAGGCATGGCATGGATAGATATTAAAAAATATAGGGGATAATAAACATTAGGGTTTTTTATTTTTATCATTCATTTTTAATTTAAACCCTAATAGAGCACTCAATACATAAGCAAGACCTACTCTTACTTAACAAATAAACATAGAAATAGTGCCTTAACAATGACCGAATAAAGAACTGACCACTCTAAAAAAATCATGTGGAATTTTTGAAAATAAACATAGGTTTATAATGAAAATGTGTAAATAAAATAAACCCATTAATTATTCATAACATACACAAATCCTTCTTCCTCTAAACTGAAACTACTAAAAATGATAAATTCTAGTTTCTAGAAAATATATACAATATTTTACTCAAAACAAAAAGGTTTTTTATCCACCCAATGTAATAACAACAAATTCTAAGGTTTTTAAAAATATAGACATCGTAGATCATATATAAGTATAATAACTAGTAGGACAAGCCATAAGCCTGGGAGATGAAATCTTAATTAGAAAATGAGTGTGTAACCCTAGGGGAAAAAATAAAACTTTTGATTTTCACAAAGGGTAGTGGAAAATTAGAAATCATGTTAGAAACTCTAAGACAAAATTATGGAACCCCAGAAAGAAGTTTGAATCCCCTAAGGGAACCCTAGGGTTTGGAAATGCTCAATAAATATATAAATTCACCAATATATTTACCCTATTTTTAGATTAATTTAAATCATAATAGGATAACATAAAATAATTAATTCAAATAATAATGTATGGAAATTAAGCATAAATATGAAGATATAATAATAGAATAGAATTGATAATTGGATTTTTTATTTATGTAAAGTGCTACAAAGAATAATATACTTATTTTTATTATTTGACTAGTTAACTATGACTACGTACTGATAACATAAATATACTCAAAGTAGGCCTATGATTAGTCCATATTAGTAATTATTTCTCTATGCATGCAGTGTCACTAACATCAAGTCTAGGGTGGTTTCATCTAATGTTATTATCCTATGATGTTGTGACTCTCTATGACCATACATTGTGATGTGCCTACTTAATTTGTCTCTATATGTGCATAACTCTAGAAATTAGTTTCCTTCTCCTTGAAATCCTAGGTTCAATTATGAAGGATAAAATATATAAAAACTGAGGAAATGTA
This sequence comes from Torreya grandis, assembly GCA_037957365.1. Taxonomy (NCBI): domain Eukaryota; kingdom Viridiplantae; phylum Streptophyta; class Pinopsida; order Cupressales; family Taxaceae; genus Torreya; species Torreya grandis. Next base: position 205,205 of record JARHVA010006973.1, on the reverse strand, counting down.
ATAGGGTTTGAGGTAGCCCCAACTTCCCCATTGATGATTTACTACTTCCTACCCATTTGATACTCCAAATATATAAGTCTAGCCACATGCATTTGTTTCCCTTAGTATGATTATGTTCTTTTGATATATGCATGCACCTAGAAGGATAACTTTGAACTTGACAATGTTGGATCTTCACCTATATTTGTGTACCTTAAAATTTGATAATGATTTCTTGTCTATGTACCTAAATATTGGTTAATTATTGATTGTAGTGATTGATTTGTGACTTGGGAAGAATAAGGAAACTTTTATTAATGTGCAATATTGCATATGTGATTGATAAATGCATTCCAAATGATTAATAATCTTAACCTTGATTTTTATTTATATGCACTCAATTAGGTAATTTCACATGCCATCAAAATTCTATGTGAATGGAATGATCCAATAAAATGATTTGATTTTGAAAAATATTCATTGTTAGGTGAAAGATGGTAAGACTAACCTCAATATAGAAACATTGACATTATTTTCTAAGCCTAGCATTACTGTCTAGGAGATAGGAATGCAAATGTGATAATATTTAAAGGTTTTAATAGGATATTTAACTAACTTTTCATATATTTAGAGGTTCTTATAGATGACATATATAAAATTAGGATAAATTAATCTCATAGCTAGCATGGGGGTGTGTGGGAATGGTGAAGAAGGGTCATTTTCAAATGAATAATTCATGTAGGAAAAGTGTATGTTAAGATTTACATTAGTATAGTCATCCCTAGACTACGTGTTATTCATTGAACAATAATTAATAATCTAATTTAGTAATGCAATCCTCTAATTTAGTAATTTATATTTGTACTAATTCAATATACTTATCTAGGAATACTACTATAATAAATAGAAAAATTTGATAAATTTTGAAACTAAGCCTCAATACCAATTATCTTAGGATATGAGAAGTTATATTCATCACCAAATTAATTTTATCCCTTTTAGAGTTGAAATTGTTGTCTATTTCTAAAGGGATTTTGTGAAGGAAAATTTCCTTTTCCCATTTTCTACCTATGGAGTAAATAAGGAATTGATGTCAATTGAATTTTCAGGAGTTGGATTCCTTGAAAATGAAAGTTAATTCCTAATCCATTTAGAATAATATCATCATATGAACTTTCATATTAATTTTATCTTGAAATTTTCTATTTTTAGTAGGCCTTTTATGAACCTAGTTTGTCAGAGCTTTCTAGGAAAGATAATTTTTTACCATCAAGTCTAGTTGGGTTTGATAGTTTAGTTTTGCATATTATTTTCCCTAGATATATTTCAATGACTCAATTGATTTTTTTTATTTCACATAATTGGTTGATTGATTTAAGATTTTTTTAGGCCACTTATTCTATGGCCATCTTGTGACCCTTTTTATTTATTGTTTCATTCATGGTTTTATTTATATCCCTCCCTTGTCAGTTGATACACTACCTTGTTAAGATCTTAATATAGATTCTATATCTCATTGGATTGATGTTATTGAGTTGACACAGTGTTTGGATTGAGCCTTACCTTGTTTAGGAAGTTATTTAGCTTATATTTCCTTCCCTACCTTATTGTTAGAGTCTATGTTAGTGCTTGAGAAATGGACCACAACTTGATCCTTTAAAGTATCATTATGTACTTTAAATAAGGTTATAATCAAGATGAGATAAATTCACCATGATATATATCCACCTTATATTATAAAATTTTGTTATTTTTAATTTGTGTTTAAAGTTAAGTGAAGACGAGCAAAACTAGAGTTTTCCTGGTGAGTGAGTAAACTTGAGAGGGTTGTGATCTATTCTCACCTAGATTTAATTAATATTACCTTATCTATGTAGTTAAGTATAAAACTTGTTGATACTCATGTTTTAGAATAGTCTTCCTAGTTTGAACTAGATCCTCAACTCAATGCATCTCATTTATTTTGTTAAATGATGATGTGAGGCTTCTTGTATGTTGTGGCCATGAAGTGTGTATGTGAATGACCTTCTATCCATGAAGGGATTTTTGCCTTGATATTATTCATATTGCATATGTAGGTTGTAGTGTTGTTAATGTTGTTAAGGTGTTTTTAAAAAAAATTGGTGTGTTTATGTGCATATCTATGTCATGAAGTTTTGGACATGATATTTTAGTATTAGAGATCGGGTTAAACATTGGGAGTTATGGTATTAATGGATATCCATTTTATATTTTCTAAATAAATTTTCACTCTCATAGGTGATATAAATTGTTGCAAAATGATAGCACTGCTAGTTATGGATAGGGTGCTCATAAACAACCACTACCATCAAATATTTATGAAATGAATGCGTGCATCCTTCAAAGCCTAAATTAGATTATGGATATCTTGGAGGAGATACTACATCAACAATAGTCTGAGGTAGATCCGATGTAGAAGTCTCATCTTAGAGTACATATATTTTGTTGTTCAAGGTGTATCTTTTGGTAACATACATTAATACATGAGGAAAAAGAGTACCTTCATTTTTTTCACATAACAAATCCCCATTATCCTAAGTGGTGCATAGTTATATGATAACAAGTGTTACTTTGACAAGATCGATATAATGAGTGGGATAGACCTATAGAGGATACATGCACATCAATGAATGATTTTTTTGGAGTGAAACTTGAAGGAGTTCACCCTCCCTTTGTCTATTTCTATTTTGGAGTTATTTACCACTTGGGCCAGGTATGTATGTAAAGGGAACTCGTAGACTCCATATCTATTAGAAACCCATAGGTTAGATGGATCAAGATTTATTCTAATATAAATGATGAATAATATAATGATGGTAGAGCTTTTACATATATTCCATCAAGGCCTTGAGATGAGGTGATTAGTTACAGGACCCAACTTTAGTTTTTTGGTTATATTATATGTTTAGAGTTTTTTTACACTAAATTATATGTGGTTCTTGTTGAGATATGGAACACTAAGTGTATTTTATGATTATTATCCTTGTATACTTATAACTAAATCTATATTTTTAAAACTTTAGTATGCTAAGAAGCTAAACCATTAGCTTGTAATGAATTAACTTGGGAAGTGAATATGTTTAAACCTAAAATGGAATCTACATTAGGGTTATCTATATTTTTAAAGGGGTATATATAAATGAAATGGAATAAGGATGATAATCAGATCTATAGTAGGCCAATTAGATGCAAAACTCAGATATAAACATACACATAATTTATTATGCTAAGATAGTTTAAATATGGAAAGTAAAACTATGATAGATATATAAATGACAAAGAAGTGAAGTACTTAGCTTGTTCTAAAGCTAAAGAAATTTTAAATCTAGAATAGGCTAAAAACTAGGTGAGAAGGATATTCTAGAGCAATCATTAGATTCTAGTTTTGTTGCTTCTGGATGTTTGGAAAGTAATGTTATCTTGAGATAATTGTATCGACACTATTATCTGGGTTCAATGCTAGTGTCCTATATGGAATATATACTAAAATAAGATGCAACCACCTATATGTTCATGGGTTATGCTTTGCCTTCAATCTGGTGTTATCATATTTGGGTCATGGACTATTGTTCCTTATGAAATAGAAAAATCCTAACTTTTCCACTTTAATGTGACCTTGGGGAAAAATGGGTTAGTGGGCATATGGTGTCGAGCTGACCCTAATGACCCCTCTATCAAAGGACACTACCTACATAGCCAATACTATCAAGAGGGCCTTAGACTAATGTAGTTCTCACCTATGTGTTAGATTGTGTATGAGTCATAGAATATGTGAAAATCAAGTATAATAGTGACCTAGCTTGTAACTTAGAAAATTGGGCGCTTGGACTACTCATTTAGTACTTCAGACTTATATATTTTTAGTCCCTATGATCAATATGGAAATATGAATGCTTTGTTTAATTGGATACTTGCTAAAGTGATTTTGATAAGTTGCCTTGGTTTCTTTGGTATTTTCTAGGTGAGGGTTGATATTAGATTTATATCAATCCTTTTGGAGTAATAAATTGTATTAAATCACTTAGGATGACCATAAGGATACATTTCATTTGAAAATTTCATGACTTTAGGGAATTAGACACTTGTGTTGAGACATGACGGTAATGTCAATGCTACTATCTAACTTAGACATTAGTGTCTAAGGAGCATGAGAACAAGTACAAGTTCATAACTTATAGAGATGTAAGACAAGTAAATTTCAATCATTTTGGGAAAGATAGAAGACCTAGGTCATTAATATAATATTGGTTGAACTAAGAGATATAGGTCAAGGGGTATAAATATATAATAAATGTGGGACTTATAGAAGTGGGAAAGGTAAATAACTGAGAAGAAAAACCAAGGTATGGGTTTTCTAAGTGTACAATATTGAGGTGTTATATAATCATAAAATGTCATATATATTACCCCCCCACCCTTTTAATTTGGTAATGAAATTGATAGTTTAAAGGAAAAGAATGTGTATCTAGGTGTGAATGTACACCTTGTCTTTGAGTGTGCCCAAATTAACTGCATTGTTGGTGGATGACCTACAACTAAGATCATGTTACACTATAAAATTAGTGAATATAATCTAGATTTAAATTAATTTAAATATATTGAAATTGAAAGAGCAAGGTTTAGGAGTACACTTGTATGTCGATGTAACCACCTTGCCCATTAAAAATTTGTTCTAAAAAATATGTATCATTGTAAGGCTCTAAAACTGATATTAGGATAAATATAGATAAATATTTAAAGTGCATATATCCAAGGAGATAGATAGATAGATATATATAGAGAGATCTTGGAAGGTACATGCCCCCAACTTTGGAACAAAAGTGAGTTGCCATTTAGAAATCGAGATTAGCTCAATTGTGCAATATAATGATACTTATAACCTAGTGAGGCTAGGTGATCAATTTAAACCTAGAAACTTGGAAATATTGATGATTTTATCACCTCAACCATACCAAAAATTAAATTAAATATTGTAATAGGCTGGATCAATAAAGTCTTAAAAGTCTGCAAGGTATTAGTACGAAAAAGTTCATGATGTGGTAACAGTCCATAAAAGAGTTTTAAAATTTGAAAATAATTTTAATTTTGAAATATTAGGCATTTGTTTCATAGTATATGCACTTTAGATATGTCTCATGATGAAACTATGTATCAAAATAGTACCAATGCATAAAATTCTACCACAACTATGAATCTGAATCATATAACTATGTGCTTTTGCCAATTCAAATAATTGTTTAAGTGTGAAGAACATGCTTCTAAAGCATGCCCCCACTATATATGGCAAGGTTTATAATTTTATATAATTACCAATGTGAAGGACATGTTTCCAAAACATGCCCCCACTATAAACTAGAGATGCTTAATACTAATAAGTGTGAAGAACTTGCTTCCAAATAATGCCCCTACTAAATATGATAACTATGAATATGTGGAAGCCATTCCCATATGACATTCCCCTACTAAATCTAAAAAATGATATAAGTACCATATACTGAATGAGTGTGGAGAACATGCTTCCAAAGCATGCCCCCACTAAATCTAGAAATTGTGCCAAGAGTAGAGAACATGCCTCTATGGCATGTCCCCGCTAATATGCCCCATTTTGAGGTGAGGGAAAGATAGAAATTGGTAGTTAACTCAACTTAAAAGGATAATACAAATGTATACTCTATGATTATAACCATGTAGCATATATAAGGAACATGTTTAGGTAGATATAACACTGAAGCACATAGGACCAATGTGATCACATGTAGGCTTAAAATGCATGATAAAAATCAAGGAAATGTCTAGATAGTAATAGTATAAGCTCAAAAAGTAAATAAGAACACACACAAGATCACTCATAATTAATTCAAAAGGTAATGGTTGAAGGAAACCCAAAAAAAGGGGCATGTCCAAATGCCACACAATTGAAGGGATATGACTTAGTCAAATGTCCATACAATAAATAATGACATATGTAAATGTTAATGAAAGCATGTATATGCATGGGTGATGAAAGTAAAGGAGCATTTTAGACACCTAAATTTAATTTAGTTTGGAAATGAACCTAAAATATATTAATAATTATTCTTAAAATAATTCATTAGATCTCATTCCAAATTCAAATGATTGAATACGTTAAATTAGTCAATTATGCACAATTTAAGTCCTTATTTTAAATATAAAATCTAGATTTTATACCTCATACAAAAATCTTCCACATTTTTATCCCTCATCCAAACCAAACCCATAAATTTCTCAACTTCTTATGACTCATCCCTTGAGTTATCAAGAAGTTTGACTTATTCTTGCTGACTCAACTAACAAATCCCATACTTCTCTCAACCATTTGAAATGGTCTTCATCTTCATGGATGATGACTCTTTATCCACCATTGATAATTTGGATCATTTAATAAATCCAAATAATCATCCAATATTAGATATTCCTCCAAAAATCTATATATAAACCTAAAAACCTTCATTTTCAAGAATCTCGAGTCTTAAAATTGAATGTTGAAGAATCTAGACTTATGCTAACGAAGTTTTATTCACAAATAAATCCAAGTGAATCAAAACAAATAAAAGTGAATCAAAGCATATAAAAAATCCTTATACACCAAAAATTTTCCCTTTCTCCTTTGCATTGGAAGAGTGAGCACCACATTTTCAAAGAATAAATCAAGTTTACATTGTAATAGAGAAAGCTTGTACATTTGAAGCATAAAGTTTGTGTTTTCAATTTTCTTTGTTCATTTCTCTATCTTAGGTTGAATTTATCTTAGATTAATATTATTTAATTTATTTTAACTTATAAATTTAGTTAACATAAGCATATTCAAATTCTTAAAAAAATAATATAAGACACTCAAGGAAGTTCATAAAGTAAAACATAAGCAACCAACATAAAAATGTCACAGTAGCCCATGGATCCAATGTGTTGGGAAAAGATGAAAGTGTATATAATATCAAGTACCCTATGTAAGATATAATAATGGATAATATTCATGTGTAAGTACATATGTAATCTCAAACCTGATAATGTAGAGTGATCATCAAGTTAAATAACTTGTGTGTATCATTAACAAAGAAACAGATGCCCCTAATGTCCATATGAAATGAGTAGATGGAAATCCCAACATCTAAAATAAGAATGTACCATATATTTGGGTATGATTGTATAATACTTAAGTAAAAGTGTGACACATACATGTATGTAGGAGTAAATGTGTATGTTATCTATCAATATGAAAGTGACACATGGATGCCACAGGGCCAATAGAACATGTAAGTGCCAAAAGTATTTTTGGGGTTTTAAATGTTTTTGAATTTTTCTGGTATATTTGGAAATTTTTAAGATGAAAGATCATCCTATGATTCCATCCAATAGATGGCCATAGCTATTTCCCCATTGTGAATCTAGATTAATACCTAGGTTATGCTATTGAGGAGTATGTACAGGTATAATATATGTCACTATGGTATCAATGCTGCTCTACGTATGTAAAATAGGACTCTATGGTCATGAAGAAATAATAGGCATAATAGGAGTATGTGTTTTTAGAACCCATTATTGAGTTATGTGTGGTTTTTTTAGCATGTTAGTAAGATGTGCATTTTAAGGTGCTCTATATATTTGACCATGGTGTGTAGTAAAAGATGGGGATTCTTTGGAATCCACTATATGTATTTAACATAATGGTCTCTCAAGTATTGACCACCTAGTAAAGAATATTGCTTGTTGATTACCCCTTTATGATGAATTATCTTTAGTAGGATTGATATCTAGTTGTCTAGGTATAAAATTATTTTATTAAAGAGGATGCTCATATGAAATTCTAGAAATTCTAATTACGTGATTGGCATGAATGGATTTAACACACCCATGCACTATAGAAGGTATTGATTGAAGAGTTTGTATCTAAGGTATTCCTAATGTCATATAAAAGATTCCTATGGGAGGTATAATTGAAAATGTAGTAACCAAATGTGTAGGACCAACCTATAAATGAAGGTCAATATCACCAAGAACCTTTTGGGAGGTCTCATCAAATTATCTAATTGATCTAGTAGATGGGTGTAAATCATTATGAGTATAACCCAAATGTGTAAGTAATATCATGGTATAAATGTTCTTATTTTTATCATTATTAAATATAACACTATGTATCAAGTGTTTATCAAGGTATGCTCAAATGAATAGTGAGTGAATATCAGATCCATCATCCCTAATTTCACTATCATCAAAATAAATTGAAGGTTTTTGAACCAGATGAGTATATGTCATGTGTAAGTACCAATAACCCCATCTAGTGGGTCTCCATATTATGATAGAGGAGGATGTGCATTATATGCCATTTAGACTTCTAGGTTCTTCTTAGAATGGTCTTGCAAAAGATTGTTAAATATTTTTTGTTTATGGTGATCACTAGGTTGTGAACCTAAATCCTATGGAGGATCCTCAAATATAAGTTTTTGGTTTTCGATAATATCTTGGATCTTGTGTTTTAAGGTAAAACATCTACTTGTATAATTTCTTGATCCTTGATGAAAATCAAAATAAGCATTCACATAATATCCTTTGGGTATAGGTCAACTCATATCAACCTTAATAGGATGAGGGAGAGATATAATCTAACACTCTAATAACTATGGGATTAATGAAGAGAGGGACTTAGGTAAATGTATAAATTGTCTCCTTGGTGCATTATATAGGACAAGCCAATTAGGGTACTATGAAATTGTGTTAACCATGGTGATTATTTCATTGTTAGGCTCAGGAGGTTATACCTTATATCTTGATTTAGTTGTGAACTTGGTACTAGCTGTAGATTCAAATGGTGTGTTTGTAACATACTTGAGCATATTCAATGACATAATCTTCATTTCACAGTCCCATACAACATGGCATAAGTCATTGAAATATTTGAACTTATTAAAAATAATGGAATCATGTAAAGGATCAAGCAAATTTTGATTGAATATATCTTGAAACTCTATCTACCATAAGATTGGTATTTTTAGATATAATTATCTCATATCTCAAGAAATATTAATTAATAGGTTCTTTGGTTCCTTGTTTGATTTTTGAAATTTGGGCCTGGGAAACCTTTTTGAAAATGTTAATGGAAAAGTGTGCTAAGAATTAGTCTGCAATAGGTTTAAATGATTTGACAGATTGGAGAAGTAAATCATAGAACCAATTCAAGGCATAGTCCTTGAGGCTTATTAGAAATCATTTGGTCAAAATTATATCATTGGAAGCACAGTCAAGGCATGCTGCATAAAATGTTCAAATATGTTGTTCAGGATCACCCTTACCATCATAAAATGTGAACTTAGGTTTCAAAAATTGAATTGGCAAGGGGTGTGAATAGATTCCTAGTGCAATAGGGGTATGCAACATATCTTTAAAATCTATGGCATGAGGGGATTTTAAAGTATTTCATTCAATGTTTATATCCCTATCTTCCAAGGTCTTTATAACTTGAAGGAATGATTGAACTATAGGTCCAATTGGATTTAGATTAGCAATTTGATTAGTCACCAAAGGGGATGGAAACATGTTTTGAGTATTAATAGGCATTGAAACCAATATTTATACTGAAACAATAGGTAATTCCATGATAGATGTATCAATAGTAGTTTCATGGAATAAAAGTTTAAACACATAATCTACGCCCCCACTAGATGTATTTAAATGTAATATGTTCAAGGGGAGGGATGTTTCCACTATAGTTTTGGAAATTTTTACTTCGAGTATAGTTTTTAAGATCTCATTAAGATCTTTAGGGTTTTATCAAAAAAACTCATGAAACAATGTAATTACATGCATTTAATCATGGTCTATTTTTAAATTTTCATTTGTTTCAAGGTTATAATTATCATAATCTTCTTCTATGATAACCCTATCAATATTTTTTTATTATCAACATGGGTATCATCATGATGCAAGGTATGAGATCCATCATTGGTTTGAGACATCTTGGATAGGTGGAGGGGAAGCTCAGTATGTTCAATAGGCACACTTTCTAATCTAGGGTTATGCCTATATTACATGCAAAGTAGTAAAAGTAAGAAATTAAAAAGTACAATAATATGAAACCCTATCTGGTTTAAAACCCTAGGAATAATTAAAAATGCATTCACACAAATTGAGTTTACCAAATGTTCAACCCTAAAATGGAATATAGATTAGGGTTATCTAGATTGTTAAAGGGGTATATATAAATGAAATGGCACAAGGGTGATAATCAAATCTATAGTAGGCCAATTAGATGTAAAAATTAGATATAAACACACACTATAATTTATTATGCTGAGATAGTCTAAATATGGAAAGTAAAAATATTCTAAATATATAAATGATAAAGAAGTGAAGTACTTAGCTTGTTTTGATGCTAATGTAGCTATATATCTCAAACAAGCTAAAATTAGGTAGCAAAGATATTCTATAAAAATCATTAGATTCTAGTTTTGATGCCTCTATCTCTCTAGATAGTAACATGAACTTGGGATGGTTACATCAATACTAATATCTAGGTTTGACACTCATGTTTTGTATAAAATATCTACTAAAATAAGATGCAACCACCTAGATGTTTCTAGGTTTTGATTATCCTCCACTCTAGTTCATTCAGATATGGGTCATGGGTTGTCACTCCATATGAAATGGTAAAAACCCAACTTTCCCTCTTCAATGTGACCTTGGGGAAAAATGGGTTAGAGGACACACTGTGTTGAGATGACCTCAATGACCCCTATATTAAAGGATGCTACCTACATAATCAATACTCTGAAGAGGGCCTCAAGCTAATGTAGTTCTCCCCTACGTGTTGGCTTGTGTGTGAATCATATAATATATACAAAATAAGTATAATAGTGACCTAGCTTATAACTTATAAAATTTATTCTTTTAATACTTCAAACCTATAAATGTGCAGTCCCTACGATTGGTATGGAAATAGGAATGTGGTGTTCAATTGGATGCTTGATAAAAAGATTTTGATAAGTTGCCTTGGTATCTTTGGTATTTTATAGGTAAGGAATGAATGGGGGTTGATATTGTATTTATATCAATCCCTTTGGATTAATAAATAACATTAAAACACTTAAGCTGACCATTGAGATATGTTTCATTTTAAAATTAAATGATTTTAGGGCACTAGACACCTATGATAGGACATGATAGTAACATCAATGCTATTATTTGACCCAAATGTTAGTGTCCAAGGAGAAATTGAATAGGTATAGTTTCAAAACTTGTAGAGATGGAAGATAAGTACATTTCAATCATTCTAGGAAAGATAGAAGACTTGGATCATCAATATAAGACTAGTTAGACTAAGAGATATAGGCTAAGGGGCATAAATCTAGAGTAAATGTGAGACTTGTGAAAGTAGGAAAGGTAAAAAATTGAGAGGAATAACCAAAATCTAATTTTACCAAGTGTATAAGACTAAGATTCTATATAAACAAAAAAAATATCATCTACATAAGAGAACCCAACTCATGAATGCCTTATTATTTTTAGTAGAATGTATGAGTCTTATCACATTGGAATGAAATTATGTTATAAAAAACCAACTTGTGCAGTGATTTCATAGATGATAAAAAATAATAAAAACATGGATTTTTGAGAAAGATAAATATTTTATTCCTATGATTATATCACATATTGGTAAATGCTTCATGACAGGTTAGTGAGACATTATAGTATGACACTTTTGGATAGTATAGATTCAACTATTCTTGTAATGATAGATATTCATAGGGAGAAATTTTAGTTTGAATATTTGAGATTCAATTGTATTTTGACATGAAAGACATGCATATTTTCATATGATACTTGAGGCACTTTGATACTATGCACAAAGGTTTCCATTGATATCCTACTTGTGACCACAACAGTGGTAGATGATTGTCAATGATGTTATCAAGGATAACATAGATGCATTGGTTGGACCAATGAGGTCACTTGATCCTTGTGTATTACAATAAAATTATGTTATCGTATTATGGTTTGGTTGTATCCCCTTTTGTTGTAAACAATTTTAAATCATGAATTGTGAGCCAAAATGTGTATCTTTAACCTTTTTATATTTTAAATACATGGGTAACATCAACATGTTGTGTAAATCCCCACATCAAATTATACATATACTAAACCTATTAAATAATGGTCTTATCCCATAAATAAATTACATTGTTGGATAGTCATAACATGTGAATGTCATGGTAGTATGACATTCATGTTATTTGGCCCTATTGTGCTATTATGAATTTATTGTGACATACCTCATGTGTCACCCATGTGTGAAGTAATAACCATTATTGTAATTAATTAATGTCAAATAAAAACTATTGTTATGTGGTGACGTATTCCTCCACCCACCCTTTAGTGGTTACCTAGCGACTAACACTATGTTTTACCTTATGAATCTTATTGGGAGGTATATATATTATGTTATTGATGTATTTTTCCTACCTCTAGGAGGTGGTTGAGCTATTTTATCTTACTTATAGGGGGTAATCAAGATAGTTTCTCCTACATTTGGGAGGTAGTCAAGGTATTTTTCTTACCTTTAGGAGGTAATCTAGTTGTATTTCATTCTCCCCTTGGGTGGCTTATTAAGCCACATAATGATCATGATGTGATAAAATTTCCACTCTATTTTGTTGACTTTTTTTTTATAGATATTATTAATTATTTTTAAAACCAACAGTATTATTTTGAATTTAAATTTCCTTTACAAGTTATTTTATTTATTTTGAATTATCTTGGTTTATATTTTACTTTCTTTTGAATGTGATCACTTTGATTTTAATTCTTAATTTTATGATCATTTCATTTGATATCTTGTTATTACTCTTGGTTTAAACTATTTCCTCTTGAACATTTGGATTTTGATTTAATTTTATTATTGTATTAATTTTTATGAGGTTTTAAACATTTTTATTGAAGGATAGTTTCATATATGCTTATGATGTACAAAACCACCACCTAGTGTGGGTATGGGGGAGAATATGTAGCTTGCAATATAGATAGTGGGTCTAGATGAGAAAATGTATGGGTAGACTCATGATACCATCCTTCACACTTAACCAAACATGGTGGTTATATATATGATTATTTTTGGAGGTATAAGAAGGTTATTTATTGAGGTACAATGAGTTATTGATTTGGCACTATTATTTATCTATTTTGATGGCACTGATGTTTTAACTCATAATGGCATTTCATAACACATTATGGTTCTACATGAAACTACATGGCACAATATAGTTCGACATGGATTAATAGTGGTAAGAATGATTCAATATTGTATATATGATTCTACTATGTTCTTGCATTCAATCTTCACATTAGATGATTCGCAATTTGTTTAGTATAATATTACAGTGGATTGGTATTTTTATTCATGTTTCAGATATCTTAACATTATTTAAGATATCAGTTGATTTTGACTTTCTAAATGGTAGTATGTCATATGAAAATTCCTTAGACATTTGATATTGACCACTTGACCTATCTCAACTTGACTCAAATATTATTGTTAACCCAATAAGGACTTTCGGATTAGGCAAGAAAGAATCTAATAGTGGATCTCCACCTTAGGATGAATTAAATTATAGTGTAGTATAGATTTGTACTCCTATTTATAAATTTATCATAATTTAAGAGTGTGATTTTTCCTTACCACATAGTTTTATTTTGGTGCATCAAGGACAATGCCATTTTTAAAAGGGGGTGAATGTAATACCCCTATCAGATGCAGTAGTGCCTTCTTGACAATGTCATATTGAGTTGGTTTTGGTATGTTGGTTATGACCCTCATGTGGGTTGTGTTGGATGATGTGTCTTTATAAACATATCAAATAAGGTACTTGGGTTGACTTGAATGGATATTAAGGTGGTAGAGACCCACCTATGACTAAATTTAATCATTCTAGGTTATTCCATTGGTGTTAGTAACATAAGTCTTTATTGGCATGTCTTTATTAGTGCTTCATCTTTAGGTACAAGATGATGAGAATAAATGATGGCTAGGTCTTAGGGGTAGTATAATCACCTCAGTGATTCATAGTGATACCTTTATCTTCACTTGATCAACTAGTTATTATTTAGGTTATGTGCAACATACATTACCCTAGCAATTTTCTCAAGTTGGCATAATTATAATTTTTGAGAGGATTCTTCAATTATAGTAGTTCCTCAACATGTGTGTAGCATAGTTCTTTACCTTGTTCATTTAGGGTCAACCATTGCTAGTCTTTAATTTAGAACCAATAAGTTATGTCTATGGGATTGCGAGAAAATTTTAGTCAAGGGTTCTTCGACATAGTGGTTTTTAGGTAACTATATGTTTTAATTTTACTTTCATTTGACATTCTTGTGACCATACTAGATAAGAGCTTGTTTTATAATTAGGTGTTTTTGAAAGTCCTTTTTTTGATCATATAATTTAAAGTAAATAAAAATATAATAAAAAATAATAATAGTAATTAAAATATAAAATAATAATTTAGGGCTTTTGGGTCAAATCATTACTAGCTACAACCTTTTGATTTAAAAAATTTAGAAAGTGGAGCTCTTCTTTTGGTGAGTGGGGCATAAAAGTGAAATGATTTGTTAGAAAACTTTATTTATGGAAGATAGAGGACATAACCCTTGACCATTATGGGATTCATTATTGATTTAAACTCACCAAGAAATGTGCCATACTTGGGAGGCAACTGGAGGAGAAACCAAAAGGTGAAGAGACCAAAGGAAGATGAAGAAGGAGAAAGAGGAGGGTGTCTTGATAGGAGGTTATAGGTAAGTGCTTCTCATTCTCTAAATCTATGTGGTTATTCAAAGTAATATAAATTGTGTTTGGTAAATATTTTATTTAATTGTTCTATAATTAGGGAAAGGAATTTATTACATGAGAAGTCTTGTTATTTTCCCTTTTACTCTATCAAAATGCCTATATGTACTCGTATCTACCCTTTTATTGGGTTGCGATAATTAATTTTATTATGTTTGGCCTCTCTTTATGAAAATGTTGAAACCCTAGATGCATGGTTTGCCCTAAATATCTATAATGTTCTACTATTGATAATGTCTACAGAAAACATGCCTTACCTTACTATGAGCCATTTGGTGGGTTGACCACTATTTGATACTATAAAAGGGGTGTAGGCATCTTAATGTGAGTTTTAGGAACATTTTATGTGGTAATATTTTAGTAGGGTATTTTGGTTGTGTATGTTTTACACCTATGCACCTTTGGGTTATTGGAAAAATGTTTTAACATGGGTTTATTGATTTGGAGGGATGAAAATAATTTCCACTCAAATCCTTTGTTGAGAACTATACAAATATATCTTGATTTGTTATTTTGATAGAGGACTTATTGGATGTGTTGGTTTCAATCTAGTTCACATTTCAATAGCCTTGATTACTGTTAAAATATGGTATGATGATGTGGATAACAAAGAGGAATTTATAGTCAGGGGTTTTATTGAGTGGGTCACTCCATTTCCTTGCTTCATTGTTGGTTGAATTTAGTTTCATTTAATATGTCTTGTTACACCATTTTATGCCCTTTATTTTTAGAAGCTTTAGATATTGGTCTCAATGAGATGTATCTCTCTTCCCTCCCACTTGAACATTGTAGTAATTTAATATTCAGTTTATATATTTATATACATATATAAATATATATCCATATAAATAAACACACACAAACACATATACATACATACATATAAACATATTTATTCCTTCCCACTTGAACATTGCAATAATTTAATATTCAATTTATATATTTATATACATACATAAATATATATCCATATAAATAAATACACACAAAAATACATACACATGTACACACACACACACACACATGTATGTATGTATGTGTGTGTGTGTGTGTGTATATATATATATATATATATATATATGTATGTATGTATGTATGTATGTATGTATGTATATGTATGTATGTATGTATTTATATATATGTATGTATGTATATGTATGTATATATATATATATATATGTATGTATATATATGTGTATGTGTATGTATGTATATATATATATATATATATATATATACATACATACATACATACATACATATATATATATATACACACATATATACATACACATATACATACATACATATATATATATACATATATATACATATATATATATATATATATACATATATATACATATATATATATATATATATATATATATATATATATATATACATATGTATACATACATATATACATATGTGTATATATATACATATACATACATGTGTGTGTGTGTATTCATTTAAGTTGTAGTTGTAATGACTTTGTTGATAACATTAAAACCTTATTTTCCTCTTTAATTACTAAATGGTTGTTTTGAGATTATTGGATATTCCTTGTGAATAATGAAAATTTGAATTGATTCAATTATGGTTCAATTTGAGATGGAGGTTAACACTAGATGAGCGAATACTAGTAAAATTTCAAGATGTGTTTATGCTTATGTTACCCTCTTTAAAAGGGTAAAATGTTTTTTTAGAGGTTGGGTAAAATTATGTAGTCTTAATTATCTTGATATTGCTTATTTATGTATTTAATATTAATGTTATTAATGCTTTCATAGTAAAGTTATATCAATTAATAATTGTGTTGAAATGTTTTATTTTTAGTAAGCTTGTCTTATCTTGCCATTTAATGAGATGTCTATTTCTCTTCATGTTGCAACTTGTGCATATAAGTATTACATTCATAATTTATTTGCATAAGTATATAGTTTAAGTTATTTATTAATTTAAATAATGAGGCAAATTTGAGATAAGAGATCACTTGTCAGTGTAAGCTGACACTTGTTTTTTATGATTTTAATGCAGATAAAAAAAGTAATGGATAGATTTATATTCCTAGAATATAATCATTGAATTTAGATAAAGTCATAAGAACCATTTGTATTATTGTGATTTGGATAAATTAAAGAATGATATGATGGATGTAATGTAATTCTATAAGTATACTATTATTTTAAGGGTATAAATGTTGGTTATTTTGGTTTGTAACTAAGAATAAATACTTTATAATGTGAATGAAAATTAGTTTTATTATTATCCTTCTATTTATTGTTTAGATTGTTATGTCAAAAATATAGTAAGCTGAGGACTTTTAATGGTAGACATTTTACATTATAATATTTATTTATCCTAAGGAATAGGGAAGAAATTATTTATGGAATGGAAATTTGCATTTAGGTACTTTATTTATTTTGGTTGAGTTTGTATAGATAAATCACTTTAAGATATTCATTGAGGTATCTCTAGGATTTTGAGTTAACCAAGAAAAAAGCCTTTGGACAACTAAAAATTTAAAAAAATCAGGTGATGCTAAAATTATAATTTCATGATGGATAAGATTATAACTTGTATTTATGAAATTTGGTTGAGTAATTAAGTAATTCAATTAATTAAAATCCTATAAGTTAACCTTATGATAAAATGAACCAGACCAATCAATAACTAATTAACTCAACCTTGAAACAAAGCTTTTATATTGTCTTAAGACTTAGACAAGTGGTAATACCTTGTGTAAGTATTGAGGAATGAGATGTGGTAAAATTAGTATACTCATCCCTGGGCTGATGTCTTGTTAGTTTAATAATAATTAATTGTATAATTCAGTAATGTAATCTATAATTGAGTAATTTTTACTTGTACTAATTTAAT
This sequence comes from Torreya grandis, assembly GCA_037957365.1. Taxonomy (NCBI): domain Eukaryota; kingdom Viridiplantae; phylum Streptophyta; class Pinopsida; order Cupressales; family Taxaceae; genus Torreya; species Torreya grandis. The sequence continues at coordinate 187,462 of JARHVA010006973.1, read as the reverse complement.
AAACTCATTTCATAATCCTACCATAATAAATAGGTAAATTTGATAAAAATAAAATGAAACTAAGAATTAACACCAATTTTATTAGGCTATGATAATTGATATTCATCACCATATTAATTTTAGCCCTTTTGAAGCTGAAAATGTCACACATTTATGGAGGGATTTTGTGAAGGAAATTTTACTTGTTCTAATTTATGCTTGTAGAGTCGATCATCAATCGATGCCAATTTAAATTCCAAGTGTTGGATTCCTTGAAAACAAAAGTTAATTATTAATCCCTTTAGCTTCATATCATCATATAAACCTTCATATTAATTTTATCTTGATGTTTTCTATTTTTAATAGGCCCTTTATGAACCCAGTTTGTTAGAGTTTTGTAGGAAATAGTTTTTTGCCATTAAGTCTAGTTAGGTTTGGTAGTTTAGTTCTACATCTTATTTTTTATTAAATGAATTTCAATACCTCAATTGAGTTTTTCTTATCCATATAATTAACACACACACACACACACACACACACACACACACACACACACACACACACACACACACACACACACACACACACACACACACACACACACACACACACACACATCTTAAGTTAGATTATATATATATAAGTGGATTGACATTATTAAGTTACAAAAGTGTTAGTATAGGGCCTTACCTTGTTTATGAAGTCATTTATCTTGGATTTACTTCCCCACATTGTTGTTAGAGTTTTTTTTAGTGCTTACAAAATGGACCGAAACATTTCTTCATTGTATTTTTGTGTAATTTCACTCAATTTGGATTCAAAATGAGATATATTCACCATGATAAATTTTCACCTTCAAATATAGCCTTGCATTCTTTTTGATGTGGGTTTAGAGTTAAGTGAAGATAAGAGAAAAATTGGAGTGTTCCTGGTGAGTGAGTGAGCTTGAGAGGGTCGTGATCTATTCTCACTTGTATTTGATTGATCTTACATTATATATGTAATTAATTATGAAATATGTTGAAATTCATGTTTTATAATAGTCTTCCTAGTTTGAATTTAATCCTAGACTCATTTCACATCCTTTATTTTGTTTAAGGACAATGTAAGGCTTCTTATATGTCATGGTCATGAAGTATGTATGTGCATGGCCTTATTTTCATGAAGGGACTTGGTTTCCATAATATCATTCATACTGTATATGTAGGTGGTAATGTTAATAATGTTATTAAGGTGTTTTGAAAAATTGGTGTGTTTTTTTGCATGTGTCATGAAATTTTGGGCATGAAAAAAATATAAAGTGACTAAGTCAAAATTTGGTAGAAACTTACTAGCTAGATATGCCTTTCCATAAATAATATCAGAAAGATGGCCCATAATCCTCTTCCCTTTGGAATATAAGAATAATAAAACTAGATCACCCATAGGCCATTCCACTATGGTCACCACCAAGAATGAAAAAAACCCATGGGATCCACTACCTTTCCCCTATATGGATTGTAGTGTGTGTTACACTACACAATTATAGGAAATCTAACTCCCATAGTTATCATTGTATAATTCATTTCATTATGAAATAGTTATCTCTAAAAAAAATTATGTGTTTTAAATGATATCCTCCATGCTCATTAACTAAGTCAATCACATCAACATATTGTTGCACAAGATGGAAAACATAGAGTATTGAAGCACTATTTTATGAAATATAGTTTTTAATGGATATTTTATCTATTTTTTGATTAATGCAACCTCAAAAGAGTATAATTATCAAAAAAATATATTATTTAATATTTAAAATAACTAAAAAATATAAGTGTAACTAGTATAAAATATATACTTGTTGTTTATAAAAAACACTAAAGGAATGAAGTACTCATCTTATTTCAAGTTTGTGTAGGTCTATGGGAGGATACAACTATAAAAAGTGATCAAGATAGGGCTTGTGAATGCTTAAATATAGAAACATATTGTTTTTATGATCCTAGATAAATCTACGTTTCTTGGACACATAAATAATGTAGAGCTATCTTCTAATGTATGAAACTATCATGTGTCCATGTTGATATATTATAGTTATAACTATTATGCCTACATCTGATAAGGTTTCATATACATGTAATATGTCTTCAATCTCACATGAATGTATTTTTAATCCTTCTCCTTACTTCAAACCTTAGTTTTTTAGTAAAGGATCACTATAAAATAGAGACAATGGGTGAAAGAGAAGGGTTAAGCTATCCTTAGCCACCCTTTATGACTAAGTGTTACCTACATATATATTACTCCAAAGAGGGAATTAAACCTAATTGAGAGTGTAAAATATTATGTAATACTATATTGTAGTGCAATAACATGTGAATTGACCTTGTAAATGGTGTTTGGCTTTATATCATGGCTTTTTCATTTGAAGGGTTTCAAATTATGGAAATTTAGGGAAGTTCATCTTGATCTGTAGTGTGTTTTATAGTGATAGATAAATAAATGCTTAGGCTTGATTTACTTATATATTAAATCTTTGGGTAAATTTCTTTAAACCAACATGTGAAACATACGAGCTGACCCAAATAAATAATTTGAATCTAGGAAACTAGTCATTAATGGGCATTAGGATAGGTCCAACATAAGTGAATCTGTCTAAAATGGTAGAATTATCTAAGTGGGTGTGTAACTATATAAAAAGTAGGAATAACCATTTGAGATCAATAGATAATTTGAGAATAATATTAAGTAGTTTAGTTAGAGACTAGGAAGGTATTGCATAGCAACAATGATAATTCAAAATGTTAGGCCCATAAATGAATGAATGGTAAGGGAAAAATGTGAACAAGAGTCTTGTATGTGTGGATAAGTCAAGTACGGTAAGACCTAGTCAAAGTACACATTTTCTAGTGTCTTAATACCAAATATAAGTGTCTATATTTTCCCCCATTTTATTTAGTAATGAAACTTCTAGAGTAAAAGGATAGAAGGGTGATACTTGAGGATAACCATGTTAGGGGTGCTCAAGTATGTACTATATTTTTCACCTTGATCTATGCAAACTTGCAATGGAACATGTATAAATAAATTTTCACTTATGATATAAAATATGAAAGTCACAAAATTGAACACATGTGAAATGAAATCTTCAGCAATGAATACACTTTTGGGCATGCAAACCAAACTTATATTATAGAGTTAATAGAGAATGATGTAATTATTACCCATTATATATTCCAATGTAAACACATGGTTGAGATGAATATTTTCCAACCCTCATTAAAAATAGATAATTTCCTAGAAGTTATTTCACATAAAAATTTAGACCTATATAACTCAATATATCTGAGTAATGGAATCAACTATGGGTTACAATGAATATAAAAAATCCCTAAGTAATGCTTTTGAATCTACATAACATTTTTGAATCATCCACTACAAATATATTATATGATCTAATTTGAGTAATGTCTAAGTATTATTTTTTTATAAAATGTGTCACATATGATTTGCATATATTTCCAATCTAATAATCTTCATAATTTGAGTTCAAAGTGTCATAATATCTGTGAAAGTGTGAACATATGCCTTGTTTATGCCTTCCATATAACAACTTGTGTAATATAAATCATGAATTATGTGTAATGATCTCATATAATTTGTGAAATATAAATCACAATCCTATAAAATTATGAAATATGACTTGCATATGCCCCTAATCATGAAACCTCTATAATTTGAGTAAGAACTATAATATTATGCATAAAACTATACCCTTTTAAAGTAATAAATGCCCTAAATTTGAATTTTATCCGACTATGAAGTCTCAAGTTCTAAGGAAAACCACTATGTATGCCCCTATTTTGAGTTCAACAATATAACATGTAAATTACTCATGTCAAAAGAAAGGAGTTAAATGCATCATGTTATTTATAAAAATATATAACCAATGTAAAGCATGTAAAAATATGTGCATAATATTTCATCATAGTAAGAATAGAATGCTTGAGTATGTATGAAACATGTATCCTAATGCATACAAGTGTCATGTCAAGATAAATATATCAATGAGGAACACATTTATTAGACGATGAGCATCCAAAAATTGAGTAATAACATGTATAAGGTGGATGATATGTATGGCAACACCATATAAAATAATAAGAGTGATATGGATCATGACACATTAAGCTTAGGAAATAATATTATATCTATCCACACATAGTAAATAAAGTCACACGTAGTGTCATGGCCATGATGCACACAATAAAACACACGTAAAGCACTCAATGTCACACACAGTAACAAACACACAATCGATAATAAAATGTCACACAAGGCTAAGGGCCACATATTTAAGTCAATCAAATGTCACACAAAATAAAAGTCAAGAACAATAGAGAGAGTTACATAATGTAATTATCAAGAAAGAATTACATTGTATAACACACAACAACATCAATCATGAACAAAACAAGAAGGGATAATCTACACAATAAATGTACATCACCATTTCATATAGTCAGCACAATATCTAGTGAAATAAAATATAAGTAGTAAGATTTAAAGAAATTCATGTATAATAAATGTAAATAACTTAATATGAAAAATGTAAATAGTCATAGAAAGATAAAACTTGTGTAAAGTAGCAATATGCCCCTAGTATAAGAAGTTAGCTCTTGGGTCTAGAAATGTCCTACATTTGTGTCCATGTCATATGAAATATGTATGTCCTACATGTCATTCATTTATGCCATGAAATACATGCATAGAAAACATTGATAGAAAATGTATTGTATATGATAAAGCATAAACAAATCATGTAAATAAGCAATACATGTCATGCATAGGTCATAATGTCTTTTATTTTTTTGAATGTTTTAATTTTTAATATTTTTATGATTTTTAGAATATTATATAATTCTAACTAATTATCCTATCAATGGGATGCTCATAGGTAGGTCATGTGTCAAATGTTACTTATTGCGATTGATTAGTAACATGTGTATCTATGTCAAAATCTAAAAATAATATGGTGTTGTGACAAATACATCATGATCATCATCAATCATATAATCCTAGGTATTTTTCATAACTCTATGAATACTAATACTACATACAGTGTGATATATAAAATTAAAATGTACATGTGTTTATTGTGGAACACACAAAGGAGTTTATAACACTAGTTTAGGATGTGATGGGATAGACAATGGCTCCCTTGAGTCTTGAATAAATATCTAATGTAATGGACTCTATAGTACTGGTTGTTGAGGAAAATCCACTATCTTCCTTTAATATTTACAGGTAAAATTAACTGTAGTAGGCTTTTCAATTGACTACAATAGTGGTGGGGGTGGGGATGGGATAATATCCTATTGAAGAGGGTATTCATATGGAATACTTGAAGCTATGACTACCTTAGTGTCATGTATATACTTCACACATTTATGTAAATAAATGACACTACACACATATTACATAACAAAGAGCATCGTAATTACATTTGGAATGCCCTTGTAGTATATATAACTAATAATAAAGTAACCCTATAACATGACCCATTTTTAGTGGTAGAATAATTCTTCCAAGAAGTTTTTATTTCCATCCATTGAATCCCATAACTATCTTCACTGTACTCATCAAATTTTCTTGTGTATATCCAATACTAGTGAGGAGTGTCATGGTTCAAATATTATCACTTGAACTATTGTCTACCGTGACACTGTATATAAGTTGTGAATCTATGTATGCACATTAAATTAACACCTCATCAAAATACTCATTTAAAATAATCTCATGATCATCAAATGTGATAGAAGGTATTTGTATCTATACAATTTAAAGTGTGACAATAATACTATATATAGGATGTTCTTCCTCAACTCTATAAGGATAATAATTTGGAGGAGGATGTATATCATAAGTCATATGCACCTTAGGCTTAGAAGTAGTTTCTTATGTTGTATGATTTGGAAAGGGATTGTTAAATATATTCAACAAATCATTCCCATTATGTTGCGTTTGTGACTCATCTATAAGTGTGTTAATATCAATGTAATTTTCATCTATCAAATCTTGTATCCTATGTCCCAAACTGATAAATCTATTAGTTGAATGTACTTTACATTGATTATAGTTACAATATGCATTATTGTTGAATACATTAACTTAAGGATTAATCATATCAACATATTTTTAGGGAGGGAGAGAAATAAGGTTTCTCTAAAGTAAATTTTGTAATAAATTGTGAGGAGGTTATGGTAAATGTGAGAATTTCCCTCTTGTGGAGATGAGAGAACAAGTCGATTAGTTAGCTATGATATTACATTAGCTATTGATTTTGCATCATTATTATTATCAATTTATTTTTATTTTATTGTTGATTTATTTAGAAACTTTGTATTAAAATTAGTTGTAAGGTTGGACCCATACTTTAGCTTATTCATTGAAATAAGTATAAATTTTTGATCCTTAACTATGTACCATATGTCATTACATGATTGGAATTTTTTAAACACAAAAGATTCATGTAAATTAAACATAAATATTTTCTTGAATACATCTTATAATTCATTATTTTTCATTTGAATTTTCATCTTAGAGAGCATGGTCATGTGATGGAGCATATAATCATTAATAGGCTCATTAGACTATTGTTGAAGTTTTTAAATCTCAACATAAGACATCTTCTCACAAATGTTGATTGAAAGGTGTGATAAAATTTTATTAGCCAAAGGATTGAAGGCATGAAATAATTAGAAATGGATATTATAAAACCAATTCAATTAATAGTCCTTAAGACTCCATGGAAACCACTTAGTCAATGACTTATCATTTGATGCATAGTCCAATCATGCTATGTGAAAGGTTTGAATATGTTATTCTAGATCAACATTACCATCATATAATGTAAGATTCTACAACACAATATATGATGTTAAAGGATAAGTTGATATCTCTAGAGATAATGGATTATGTAATAATGTATGATAATTAGTGGTATGGCTAATTATATAAGAATTTTGTTGTAATTTTAAGACCTTATTTTATATAATAATAAGTATTTGAACAAGGGCTTGAGAATATATCATAATAAATTATGTATCAGTAGATGGTACAATATGAGTGTTAACCTTATAAGGTATGCAAGTATTTTTTAAGGGATAGTCACATTAGTATTATGATAATTATATGTTACCTCCATACCATGGGTGGGTATCACATGCATAACTAAATGTGTATACATGAGGATAGTAGACATATTAGTAGTCTCAATTACTATTGTATAATCAATAACTATAAAATATGTATTAGTGAATACCTCATGTTGTTGTTGATAATATGTAAAAACATTATAATTCATTTTTATTTCATCTCTAGTTTAATGTAACAATCATCATGCAAGTGTGTATTCATATGAATATATTTAGTTGATTTATATTTATAAAACTCATCTAACCTACTAGTAACATTGATTTTATATTCCATTATGATTAAGTGTTAAATAATAAAATAATAAATCAACTCTAAAAATTATAAATAAATATTAAAATATAAAAACCTAGGAAAAATACAAGGAAACCCTAAGGAATCTAAGGTTTTATTTTATCAATACAATGAATGAGTTCACCAATACATTTTTATATATTTTTGGATTAATTTAACCTCAATAAGATAAGTGATTAAAAAGTCAAATTGTTTAAGAAGAAAAATAACCAAACAAATATGACTGTAACGAGAATAATATAGTAATTTTATTTTTATGGAAAACACTAAAGGAATGAAGTACTTAGTCTATTTTGGGTTAGTTAAAGTTTATGGAAAGATAATATTATCAAAAATGATTAGGAAAGGGCATGTAAGTGCTTAGTTATGGAAACAAAGTGTTTGTGAAAGCCTATACAATTTTGCACTTCTAGGACACATGATCAGTGTGAAATTCTATACTAAGGTGTAAAAATGTCATGTGTGCCTATTTAAATATGTTATAGTTTTAACCATTATGTCCACATCTAATAAAGGTCCCTATGCATGCATATGTCTTAGATCTCACCTGAATGTCTCTATTATCCTTATGTTGAGTTTAATGCCAATATGAGCACTTGCGTTCTATTTTTAGACTTTTTTTATATTGGTTATTTTATATTTTATGAAGTTAATTTCATTTATTTATGACCTAAATTATTTTTTTGGTCATTTTTGGACACTTTCTAGTGATTTCTTAAAAAATAACTAGAACTGCCAATTTACTGTAGTTCACTAAAAGTGTACTTAGCTAAGTCTAAATCATTATTAATTCATCTCAAAAGAGGTAGGGTGTACTTAATAAGTTGGGATTATTTATAATAAATTTATTTTGGTCTCATTTTCTATATTTAGCTCAGTTGGGGTGCCTAGGTTGACTAGGATGTTTTTTTGGTTCCTTGTTTGACATTACTATTGAAGATGCTTCTTGAATGATGTAAAAATATTTACAATGAGTTAAACTTGGATTATTTAGTTTATTTTAAGTTAAATTAGTCTATTTTAATCTCACTTAGTGGTCTACAAATTTTATATTTATATTTTTACTTTTAGACTTTACTTGCATTCCAAGTTTCCATGTAATAAGCTCAAATTAGCTTTACTTATTTAATAAAGTTGCACACAATATAAAGGTGGTGAATTAATTAAAATTGGGAAACTTTTTTCATGTTAAATATTTTATTTTAATTTAGGTATATATTAATTTATACCATCAATAATGTATTTTCAAGTTTGAAGTTATTCAGTTAAATTTTGGTCAATAATCTCCCTTACAACAACTAGTTTAACAACTAGTGATTCTAGGATAGATTGGTTCATACATAGCTTTAATTTAAAATTAAATAAAAGTTTATGTTTACTAATATATACATTCAAAAAATTAATTTGGTATAAAATCCATGTTTAATCAAGGTTTATATCATTTTTCATGTCATTATTAGAAGAAACAATGGCTTTAATGAATCTTGCTTCCATGAATATTCATGTTTTTAAAGGTGATAACTTTGAGTATTGGAGAGATAAATTGAAAATAATTATTTTATAGAAATGATTTTGAAATAATTTTATCCATAGGTATATATCAACTCAATATTAAAATACATTGATTCAAGATCAACAAAGAGCTAAAAAAGATTAATAAAAGGTAGATGCACAAGTTTCCTTCTATCTTCAAAGTGCCATAGACTCAAACTTTTATCCAAGAATTTCAAGATGAAATAATGACTAGGAGGCATAGAATATCTTGAGAATTCATATCAAGGTTATATTAAGTTAAAATAAATAAAACTCCAAATACCTAAAATGAATTTTGAGAATTTGAAAATGTTAGATTCTAAAGGCGTAGTAGATTGTTATATAAGGACAAATGACTTAGTGCATAGAATGGGGGTTTATGGAGAAATTATCCAAGATAGTGTTAGTTTGATAAATATTTTGATATCTTTAAGTCAAATATGGCTACATATTGTAATCAATCTTTAAGAGTGTAAGGATATGAACACTATAAATTTTTATGAGTTGGTTAGTTCTCTCTTGTCCCATGAGGATAAGAGCAGACTATACATATGAGATTAATAACAAGCAATTGAAACTAAGTAAAGCATTTGAAAAATGAAAGAGAAAAAAAATTAGAATCAAGGGAGTATTTAAAACTCAAATTCAAATGGCAAAGCTACATCTAACTTAATAATTAAGAGTAAGAAATAATTTACTTGCCATTAATCTAAAAAACTAGGACATATGATTAAAGATTATAGGATAATAGTAACTAAGAATCAATATTATTAGAAGAGGGAAAATAATAATTTTCAAGCTAAACAAATGATTTTCAATAGCACTCAAATTATTTTACCACACATGTGGAAATATTGGATGGAGATAATTTATTTTTTCTTGATTTAAGTTTCTTTTTTCACATCTAATTAGTCTCAGAATGCAATTGTTTACCCACACTCTGTATAAATTCTAAAATCAACTCTTTTGTCAGCATATCATGCAAGGAAGAGAGGCTCACACACTCACCTGAGGAGTGGAGATAAATGATTTGGGGTAAGTTAAGGTAATTATGTATGATAATGGGTGAGATTGGGGAATAGATTCAAAGGGATAAGGGGATTTGAATGACATTTATCTAGGATCAAGGCATTCGACAGATACATTTAGGCTAGAATATCTCTCACCTATGAAGTTAAACACAATTATACATTTTAACCATAGACTCAGATCCACTCATTCAACCAATCAATAACACTTTATTTACCAGCTTCAATATTATAAAAAATCTAAACTTTACAAAGATAGATGATTACAATGTTATGATCTCATGATCAAATCTAAAACTAATCTCTTTAAGATTACAATATTCAATATAGCTCCACTCACATAGATGGTCTCATAACTCTTGCCCTTTGGTTATCTCCTCAATTCCTTATTTTTTTCTTTTTCATCACCTCCTTTTTCTCCTAGATTATCCCCCTTTCTTTTGGATCCCTCTCCAACATAAATACCAACATTTAATTAATGCCCTATCCACCTGATAGTAAATGTGTCATGTTTTTTGATGCCACTTACCAATTTACTTTGCCATTGGGATCCTTTTTTAGCAAAAAAATGTCATTTCTCCCCATAATTCATGTTGTGGTTCTTAGGTTCATGTGGTTACTTGTTTGGATCCTTCCATTTTGTCATGTAGCATGTGTTATCATGATATTATAAATATATACTTGATATGATGGAAATATATTTATAGGCACATACATGGGTTATGGGTTTATATTTCACATTCCACTTCTCAGCTATCAACGTTGATCTCACTTTTTGTGCACTTGTGCATGTATGCTTTGAATTAACTAATTTTAGGGGTCAACATCACTGCACACTAAACAAGTTATCTATCCATGGACAATAAGTTAAATTTATGATTTCTTTCCTTATACAATCCAACTGTACTTGAAGTTGTATCATAACCAACTACTTCATCTAGATTACACTTTTATGCAAACCTATTATATATGGCTCCTCATGAGATGCTTTCTAATATTCTCATGATAAGTGTGTTGATGCTAGTTTTATGCATAACATAGATAATAGGTTTTCATTATCTCATTTTAGGATTGGTGACTAATCACTCCAAAGAATGAGTTGCATGTATGTGGGTTTTAATTAACTGGTGGAATAGCAACATGGAACCTACATCCCATCAATGGAAACTCACCCAAGTGATCAAATTAACACGTAAGAATAAATATTTATAGTGATGCTATACTGAAATAATAAGATATCATAAAAAACATAAAAAAGAGGGAAGAGTAGGGCATAAAAGAATGGGATCTATACTTTTTTTAAGGAATAAACCCTTCTAAATTGATTGACTATATTAAATTAAACATGCATCAGCAACCAATGTTTGTTATAAGTTAGATGTAAGCACAAATCAAATAAAGATAATAAATATTATAAGTAAATAATTTTAGCTAGATTCAATGACCATAATAAATTTTTTTTTAGTAAAAAATTATTGAGCACATCATAGGTCACTAATAAGTTGTAAATATGATCTACAACCAAATAATTGACAAGATTAATAGAGTGTTTAATCTAATCACTGCAATAAAATGCATACATAAATTTCATACAATAATATCAACTTAATAAAAATTAATTAAATTAAACATAAAAATTTGAGAAAGTAAAAAACTAAAACACTCACAAAACATCCATGAAGATTTTTCAAGCTTGTCAATTATCTCTTGAAATCTTTCTAAATAATGAGTTCAATACAATTATTAATAATGAAGCTAAATGGACCAAAGAAACTAATGAATAGCTCTCATGAAGAGTTAAATATAATTCTAATTTTATCCTGATTGCCAAGAATAGACTTAAAAAATATAAATATACGCATTGATTTTTCATCCAAATTGCATGCTTTATTTATTTTTATATAACTAATATTTAACTAGAAATAGATTCAATTGACTTGTTCCTCAAAATTTTCATGAGTTTTGGATAAAATTTTATAATTTTAAATAAATATTTATATCCTTAAATAATATTATTTAAATTAAATAATATTATCTAGGTCAAAATAATTTATTTGGCTAAGTACAAAAATTGTCAAATCTTCTTGATATACTGATTTCGTGGAGCCATATCTTTTTGTTGAAAAATAATTTTATTTCAAATCTTGGACCAATGAGTTATCATTAAATTTATATTTATTAATTTTTTTTAAAATTATTATCCAATTTTATTTTATTTTGTGAATTTTATCATGAAATACTGCTAACAACTAGTTTTGACAACTTTGAAAATGATAGAAAAATGGCTAAGTATGAAAATTGTTAAATCTACCTAGTAGGGTGATTTTGTGTGGCCATATATTTTGATTGAAAATTTTTGTGATAAAAATATTAAACCATTATGTTCCTTTGACATTTTATTCCTTCATTAATTATTTTAGCAACATAAAATTTTAGTTGGTCTCTCAAATATTTCATCATAAAGTGTTGATCAATCATTTCTATAAAACTATACATGCATATTTTTTTCACCAAACAAAACTTTATCTATCTATTGCATATTAAATATTACTTTAATATATTGAGCATTAATTTTCACATAATTTTTTTTTGAATCCCATTATAATTAATTTTAAATACAAATCAAATCAAAAGAAACATATATCTCTTTTAGCTAGAAATGTATAATCAATTAACATGTGAAATAAATTTTAGCTAAAATATCAATGTCTTAAGATTTTTAAAGCTCAAGAATGTTAGTACACAAGAAAGTGAAATCATTCATGTCCTTACCTAAAATTAATTCATATCTTATAGATTTATTTCCTTTATTCCTTTGCTCAAGTCCTTCCTCTTAGTGGTCCAACTGCTCAGAACATTCAGTTATATTCTTGGCATTCTAAAGGTCTAGATTCTACTTACTATTTTTAGACCAATTAATTTTTTCGGATCACTTCAGATATTTCCTACATGTTTCCTATCCTTCCCTTACCACCTTCTTCATCTAGTTTCTCTTTCAACAACCTTCATCTACATATCCTTCTTTTATAAGGGTATCTGCTACTAAGTAGTGTATGTGTGCTTTACAAACCCTTGATGGTCACAAGTTAGTTATCATGAATCCCTCAAGGTTTACACCTAGATTACCCCTAATTATTGAGGTTAGGATATTTAATGGTTGAAACCATCCATTTTGGGTGGCTCCCTACCTCCTTTATATCTAACCCACCCCTAAATACTTCCTAACATCTCCTAACAAGTATAGATGAACACTAAACACAATGGTAGTGAATTTTTTTGTTGTATACTCTCTTTATCTCATGATTAGACCCATTATTCAAATTCCCACCACCCTTCAAGTTCACTATTCCATTATGTACTTACTTATCCTATATCATCATTATTTTTCATGAGTCTAAATATGTGCTTGCCTTTATTCACATTCTTCTTCTTCTTCTTCTTCTTCTTCTTCTTCTCTTGGCCATATTCATGTGAAGGTATTTTAAAAGATCCATAAATATTTTCCTATAAATATTGACCTCTAACAATCTACATGTGATGGAGGCCCATAAATCATTCCTAAGCCATCATCTGTCTAGTTGTTTCACTTAGCCAATGGACTCTTGTACTCCACTCCTACTACCTATAGGTCCCTAATATTATTAAAATATCCCAAGGGAAATGGGACTCAAATTTTCATAGCCTTATTTATTAAAATCAACCCATATAAATAGGAGAGTTTGGCATCTTCACCTCTCTAGTTCTATTATCTTCTATCCATAATTTTTAGATCTTGACCCATTGGTATGATTTCCTCCTTGCTCCAAACTTCTTAGATTATTATGTTATTTATTTAGTAGGATATCTCTCAATTATAAATTTATTTTCTTAGCATTTTAATTCACTTTAAATCCTTAATTTGATAGTTTTACCATGGGTCATCCACCCATTTTCATAGGTGTGAAAGGGTTACCTGTTAATCTTGTTTATAAGTTAAAAACTATCTATTAAACACCTTTGCCACCTATTTCAGCCTATGTTGCATAAATTATCCTATCTAGTTCATTCCTTAAGATTAAAAAATGTAATAAGTGTCATTTATTTTACATGCCTTGATCCCTCCCATGTTTATCCTTTCTTGGTTGAGTCACTTCCCATGCTGCTTAGCTCTAACAATAATTAATAATGATCAAGCCTAAGATATATCATCCTTTCTTGTAATTTGGTTTAGTCATTTCCTTCCTTCATTTAGGCTATATGATCAACTAATCATTCTTATTTTTATGTGCACAAGCTTAACAATTGTCTCATCGTGTCCTATCTTAACTTGTTTAACACACCAACTTTTCCAATGTGTTGTTTTTCATTCTATGCATGTCATTTATCAATAGATCCTCCAATGCACTTATTTCTTACCCTAATGTATTTTTTAAAACACTATACTTATGGTTTTATTAGCGCCATATCCTACCACACACTAAAATTTGGGTTCTCCATCTTAAGGCTTCTTTGAAATCCTCCTCTCGGGTGCATGTGAAAACTACCTCTTTTTAGTGACATAAGAACACATTTTATGATTTTGAAATGCTCCCAACCTCACTAGATATACATAAAAATATAAAAATTATGAATTTTTGAATAATCCCCTAGTTGATTCACCCAACTATATATTAAGAGGTGAGTGTCATGTTATCTCCTATGTGTAACTACAGTGTGTAGATCCTACTCTACTCTACCAACAAAAAATGAAAGAAAATGGTTGAAATAACCTTATTACAACTTGATTAAAAATTAATTATTAACTCATGAGCTTGATATTGTACCCAAAAAAATATTGCATTGGAGTATATCAATAACAACATGTGATCCAACATCTAGTGCACATAATGACTGATAATTCTTTCTCATGGGACATAAGGAGCTTATACAGTTTTGAAGGTGGGGTGCCTTATTACCATCATGAGAGAATAATGTGTATGATATACACACCATGATTTATTTATGAGTCCATCTCATCTAGTTATGATATATATGTCTCTTGTAAATGAGTGCAATAAGTTCTAGTGGAATGGAAAATTACCTAGGTGTTGGTCTTAGTATGGTGTATATGATCTAAATGGATGGGGTAAGGGGATAATTGGTGTAAGATGAAGGCCTCATCATACTATAATATAACACATTGCATCATCTAGTTGAATTATAAGAGGAGTGGGTGTACTATGTTTATGGATCACCATGTACATATTCAAACAATAAGTTTGGGTGTATTGACCCACATCTCTGTCGAGTGTACTTGTAGGTATCTTCGATCCATTAGTCACTATCTCAATTTAAGGGTTGGTTCACGTCGGTGAGTTATTATAACAATAGTTATTCTATTTTTTATCCTTGAACATGCCTTGGTGATATTGAGGTTGGTGTGGGGGACATATGTGGGAACTATAGGCTTGATATGTATTGTTCCTTGATTAGTAGTGAATGGGGTCACCACACACTCACTTCATTTCTTGAAGCTCATGTACCACTATTTGAATCCTAAATCCACATTATTTACATAACACCATGGTATTACCAAATATGCAAGGTATTTTTCCTCCTCAATGAGCTCAATCACCTCAATGTCAATGTTGAACTTGACATGTAGAATCTTGATGTCAGAATTACATAAAAACTCAATGCCTTATGCCTTGGTCTTGTTGGACATTATTAAGATCTGAGGTGAAGGTTGTATTAAGGTAATTATCATAATTCACCATGAATCCACCATGATAACAATAAATTCATCCCTAATATCAATCAAGATACCACAAATAGACCATATGTTTATCTCATCATTGATAAGCAACTCTTGGTCATAGATTATACCTTGGATGCATCTATATCATGTCTTCATGCCAAGTTAGGAACCCAAAAATATAATTGATACTTGTGATCATTCAAAGACATAAGGTTATTTAGCATGTGGACCATCTCTTCATGTTGTATAAGGGATATTATATTTTTAAGTTCCCCATCTTACCACTCTCAGGCCCAAAGTTTCTATTGAGCATCTCTCTCAAACTCTCAAGTGAGTTGAAGTTTTTCTTGTAGCCTTTAGATTACATATAATGTTTAGAGGATCACTCCTATTTTTTAAAATTCATTTGAATAACTCAATGGGGTAGGTTTGGAGCACATGACATCAATTTTCCATTCTACAGGTTCACATCCTGACTTAGTTACACTTTAGTGTGTCAACGCATCAACTCATGCCAACACTTAGACATGGGGTCTATTGTTCATCTGATTTTTCCTCCTATGTGTTCATGATTTTTATGTATAATATATCATAAAAAAATACTTCTCAAGTTTTACCTTATGTGTGATCTTTATATAAAATCATGGGAAATACTCTACCTTGTTTGTCCAACAATAATATGTGTAAACATGATGTCGATGGAAATTATGTTGAATGTGGTCTAATGAACTACACTTATAAAAAGAATGATGTGGAAATATACCCAATTCACATCCCCTAGTGTGACCTATATTTACATATTATTGCATGGGGTAGCCATATCTAAGGATATATTTCCTGTATCCTAATGTTTATGTAGCAACCTGTTCTGCACTCTATTTATATGCCTTGTGAAATTCATCAATCACTTGACACTTATCTATGTTATGGGTGAAGGAATCATAAAATTTAAAATATAGAGACTCTCTAGTCTCATTCACATGCTATAGAAGAGTGAAGTAATGTGTCTCATGGATATAATTACATACTCTAAAAGAGATTTTCATGACATAGACACTTTTCTTAGGGAAATTATTCTAGTTATGCCCTTTCACATTAAAGTTACTACATCAAAAATATGGTGAGTGCTATATACTTGATTGAATAGAATTTACTATATAAATGACTACATATTCACAACTTGAGCCTTTATAATTGGCATAACTCCTATATCCTCAACACTAACAATCATTGCTTGAAGCATAGCCTCCAATGCTTCACATGTCTCAATGAACATTTGCATCACAAAGTCATGCTGAATCAGGGAAATCCTTATCCCAAAAAACCATTGAACATGTTTTATGGGATGAAACACATAATACAACTTAGATATTAGGGTTTTATACCTAGAATCATATGAGAGAAACCTCTCTCATGATTTCTGATTGATCTCTTTCAACGTAGTGATGCTCTATTACTATAACTATGGGATGTCAAAATCTCTCAAAAATGCATCCTTAAATAATTCATAATCCATTATGGTTTATGTGGGGTATGAATTCATATACCAATTGTGTATTTGATAAAGTAGTGTGGTGGTAAATTATGTTTCCTTCTTGTTGAATGAAATGATTCCCTTTTCCCACCAAATGATCTCCCAATTGTGGACATGCTCAACATAGTTTTCAACTCCTTGATATTAAATAAGTCTTAAGGTCATCCCATAGTGGATTTTTGTGATAGGAATAAGCATAGTTATTTATTATGGGACTAGAAATGTTGGCATAGTTATTAATGGCACACCTGAACTGTAATTTCCACTATCCTAATGAGTGGCTCCAATAGTTGATGTCCTTGTCTAAGCAATAATTCATCTAGTTTTTTGAGATTCTTGTGGTCTCATCCTTATTATTTCAATGCATGTTGATCCATTCTAGGTAAAATCACTTTTTTTGGGTCTCTAGTCCTTCTCAAGGGTGGCATATCATATTTCATGGTACCCACTATATGTCCCAATCACACATCCCCCTAATATAATGGAGGTTATGAGATGTGTTGTTCCAATGGGTTATTTCAATTCCCATGTATGATGAGTCCATCTATCAGTTTAGCACCTCATAGGTGTCTTAGTGTTCATTCTCTCACTCTGAGTATTTATGGGCTTGGGTACCTAGGACATGGGGTTCAAATGCTTCAGAAGTCACTTCCTAATATCATTTCTCTAATTCTAGGGGTCAACATTTCTCAAATCACATGACAAGTAATAAAGATTATTTAAACAAGTTAAATGATCCCTTTGAAAGCCAAGATTGATTGTGAGATGGAAATTCCATCTAGGTTATGTCATGACCCCAAATTATGTAGATCTAATTTATTGTGCAACATTAATTGGTTTTTTGGACCATATCATTTATCAGGATCTTTTAATTATTATTTTTTAGCATGTTTATGGCTATTAGCTAATTTTTAACTAATATATGTTCATATTGATGTTTTGATTAAAAATTTCAAGGATTCTATTATGATGTGATGCATACAATATATGTTATTCATTCTACCATTAATAATTACATTTTATTCATTTCAAAATTCTATTTATATGTTTTTAGTTCAATTATTAAATTACTTACCACATTTATGTTAGTTATTCTATTTAGATACTATGGATGGATCATTTATATGGTTGTAGGAATATGAAAATTATGAGCTAGGTTGGATGTAAAACTCTATAAAAATGGATAAGGAAGAGTAATAAACTATGTAGTTGATTGTAAAGCTAAATTAATCTAAGCCTATGATGTTCTAGTTAGTTATCCTAACATTTTGTTTGATTATTTCATTTTAGTTATTTCTACTTGATTTGGTGGTCTTGTCATTGTTTTCTTTCTAGAAGTTATTTCCACTTGCATCTTGATGGCTTGGCTAGTCAAATGTTTGCTTATGTTTTAAATAAAAAGGTTTTTTTATTTTTATTTTTATGTTGTTGTTGAACAAATTTGACCCTACAAGTCAAATTAGGACCCATATAGGTAAAAACATGATCATTATAGGTTTATAAGGGGTTTATTATTATTTCATAGGTGTTTTATATGTTAGTTGATGTCATTTAATGTTACATTATCCTTCATCATTAGTCTTATTAGTCAATATGTCCAATTGAGTCATTTTAGGGGACAAAATAGAGCATTTAATGACTTATACAACCTATTTTGTAAATATGAAGGTTAAAAAATATGATTTCATTTTCCAAGTGTCCTATTATACCTTATTCAAATGTTCTTAACTGAAAAGTGGTAGGTTACTTAGAAAAAGAGCATTTTTCTTGGGGAAAATAGGAGTTTTAATGAGATGTATAAACTTGTATGACCTCCTAAAATTGAGGAAATTTCAAGAGTGTCCCTTGGTTTTCTACACACTTTTTCCAATGATAATTTTGACTATAATATCAAATAAATGAATAAAAATGCTTATATCTCCTTCCACTAGGCTTGGAAAGTAAAAATGGTCTTCAAGTTTGTATTTGGTATGATTATCAAGAGAGGTTTCAAGAAAAATTCTCATAGGGATGTATTATACACTTATTAAAGTTAAATATGATGATTGGTTACATAGGAATGGTGTCCTATGCTTTATGAACCATTCCTAAGAAGTTAGACTATCTAGTTTGCTTACTAATCTATACACCCTAGAGGTTTTGCCTTATTTTGGAAAAGTCCATATAATTCACTTGCTGTGATTAATAAAAGATGATATTGACTCCATATTAAAATGATTCACATTATTTTTTTAGTGTTTTAAGGTATTTGAGTATGCAAATCATCTCATGTTATAGGAGAAGGTACCATTCTATGTTGTAGGCAAGTTTCCACCATTTCCCATGTCTTATTGATTTGATAGTAGTTTTAGAGGGTGGAGATAGGTTAATTATTATGTTTAATTTTCATTATTAGTATTATAAACTTCCAATATCATTCTCCAAGCAATGTTTCATGGATTTACAACTAAATATAACATACACAGTCTGCCATAGACATATTCATCTACAGGCGCCATGGAGGGGAAATGTCATGTTGAAATGAAGTTTTGACTTGTTATAAATATTCAAAAGTTTAATGGGATCCATTTTGACATTTTAAAAGGATAAAATGGTTTTTCAAGACCCCCACACCATATATGTTTCCAACTCACTGTCTACCTGCATATATGAAAATGTTCATCTATAGGTAGTGTCTTCATGGAACTAAGCACATTTAGGAGGAGGTTTTTGGCTGAATAATGTCATTAATTGGAGAAGAGTCTATTTGGGATCATTTTAGGATCTAAAAACTCATTTTAATCTCACAAGTCAGGTTTTCTACCAATTATTCATCCTCACTACTTGTATGCATAAATGGCCAACTACAAGTGGCTTAATATAGAGCTGATGAGTTATATTAGAGCATGGAAAAAAGTGATGGAGCTTTCCCTAAAGTCATAGTATCTAGTGTTAATCATGATAGACCCTTATGAAAGGTTAGGTTATTAATATAATTGAAAATCTTGATCAAACATATCATGGCATATGTTTAGGGACTTAATCCCTAAAATAGGAAAATAGAGGCCTAAAATCATTTTGTCATGGTCATGAAATAGGGTTATCAAAGGGTTTGATGAATCTTGGGGATAAAATATTATATATCTCACATATAAGATTAAATTTGAAAATTTTAGAGGATAAATGATTAGTGGAGGTAAATTTTTAGAAGGCTCAAAGATGTCCTTGAACCATTATTTGATGACACTAGTATCTACAGGTTTTGAAGATACAAAGTGACTTAACACTTAAAGGTACTAATGAGGCATATTTAAATGTTTGTAATGGCAATTTGAGTGAATGATAACACATTAAAATTAAATGAGAGGTCTGATAGGCATTTTTTCAATTCTAAAATAGACCTACATAGGAGACAATTCGTACATAGGCCTGAGCAAGCACCTATAAATAGTCCTCAAGAGTTACACTCAACTCTAGGTGCCAAAGAGAGAAGTAGAAGAATTTAATAGTATGTTTAACCTTATTGAGTTAAAATTAAAAAAAATGACTATAGATTTCACCAAGGAGAATGATTTGGTGTGTTTTTCCTCCCATATAAACCTATAGGTCCCTGCATTTAGGGACATTCAACTACAATAGACCTTAGCTTCTATAGCATCCATAGCAAGGAATTGGACATGGAGATATAATTTTAGGCCAGTGGAAGATGGTTTAAAATGATTAAAATTATTATAATATGATGTATAACCTTTTCTAAGGAGGATTTTCACCTATAGGAACCTATAGTCAACTATGTTTGATTGTATACCATAGTGAGTTAAAGGGTGAGGATTCTCAATGAATGCTATAACCCAAACATGGAATAATGGGTAAAAATAGGTATGATATAATCCTAAGAAAATATAATGGGCTCACAAACATTAATTTCAATCTCAAATTAGACAAGTACACCTATAGGTGTTCCCTCAAAGGCAAAAACATAGTTAGGAGATGCATATTATTTGAGAGTTCAAGGTGTGTACAAGGTACATATGCAAGGTTGTAGTGATGAAGGGAATTTGGAACACATAAATAGGTATAATTAAAGTATTTATAGGTGATTTAAAATTTAAATCAAGCATAGAAGAGGAGTTTTAAATAAGGCATAACATAATTCACACTTTAGCCTTGCACATAGTACTTTTTATATAGTCTATTTTGGGTTCTAAGGGAGTTGGAAGGTCAAATGACATAAATAGAGGCCAAAAATTGGTATATATGGTCTCAATAACCTAGATAACCCTCTCAAATATTCATTTTATATGATGAAATAGGGGGATTTCCCTCTATTTTTTCTCAGATAGAGGGTACTCTCCTTAGGCACAAAACTTGCAATTTTAGAGAAAATGGGTGAGAAAGGTAAACCAAAAGCTATAGTAACATCTCAATAATGTGTGTAAATTTGGAAAACACATATAAAAACATAAGAAACAAATAAAAAATGGGTGAAACTCAACAAGGAGTCCTAAACCCTCAAGGTTACAGTCATGACTTTTAAGTACAGTTTTGGCCTAAAGCTCAAATGATAGGTCATTTTCATTTACAATTATGGGAAATCCTTATAAAATATTGGAACATGTTTTTTCAACTATAAAATATGTGTTCAAGATATTTGGATGCAAGGAAGGTCCTGAATAAGTTATTTTTGGACTTTAGAACAACCCAGCTTGTAGGAAATGAAATATTAAGTTTGATAGGCTAACTTGGAGTGCTCACATCCCCTTGAAGGTTTTTCATGGAGGTAAAGGAATATTAGAGGAGTTATATTAGGTCATAAGAAAATATTTTTTGGCATTAAGTTGAGATTTGAACATGAAATATTTATGAAAAAAGCTTAAGAGGTTAAAACTATCTAAAACCCTTGTAAAACCTGGTTATAGACCTAATGGAGTAAATGGAGATGAAAATATAATATAATGACCTATTTTGATCATAAAACATATTTAACCTCAAACAAGACTCTCTCACGCTCCTTCCCACCCTATTGGATTGTACATAATCTATATGGACAAGGTATAAACAAGGTTTTCTTGACTATTTTGTGCATTTATAGGTTATAGGAGGTTTCAAGAGTTGAAAATAAAACGGAGGGGGAGATTAAGACTTAATATAACTCCCATGAAAATTTAATTCCTTAGAACAACTCCTAAGTTCCTCAACTAACTACTTCATCTTAGCCAGTCAAAATTGGCATAGTGGCCAAGCTAGTGAAAAGGGTAGAAAACTTCAAATGAGCTGATTTTAAGGTGTAATTTATGACTCTAAGGACATGGAGGGTATTTATACATGTCATCCACTCCATCGCATGAATTTTAATGAAAAAATGATTCCTTTTTGGAAGCCAAGTGTGTAAGGTGTATGAAAGAGGAGTTTATTAGAGTGCAGGCAAGGATAGCTCATTTCCAGATGACCAGGACTACAACCAATATATGGAGAGGCATGTATAAAATAATTATTCCAATAATCATACCTATCCATATTTATTTTTTGGATGTTGAAACATGTGTGGATGATGAAGGAAATTTTTTGAGCCAACACAAAGAGATTTATGCCACTTTTCATTAGTTTCAAGCCTTGTAATCCTAACCTTTCATAGTCCATTTCAGACCCTCTTCTCATGAAAAAGTAACTCTTTTTATTAGCTTGAAAATTGTCCTTGTGACCTCTCTCTCTCTCTCTCTCTCTCTCTCTCTCTCTCTCTCTCTCTCTCTCTCTCTCTCTCTCTCTCTCTCTCTCTCTCTCTCTCTCTCTCTCTCTCTGTACAAGGCTACCATTTTGGCCTTTATAATCTAATACCACTTCATGTATGCTAAAACATTGATGGCTTTGGACATTTTAATTTTCATAGATAATAAATTAAATATATTTTGAGTTCATATATCAGATTTTCAAAGTGTGTGAAGATATGTATAGTGAATGGTTAAGCGATATTCATTTATCTTTGCTTTCTCTCAATCCTTCCATGTTTGATGCAAGTGATTACATGCCTAATAGCTCACATGAAGTGTTTTTAAGTGTATGTATATGTTATTAAGTGTAAAATTAAGCCTTAGCATCTAAAAAAATATTGATGGTTCCACTTACCTTGGATAGTCTCCATTTGTGTCACCTTCATATTGAAATACTAGAGTTAGTGCATTTTAGGACTCTTAGACTAGTGTTGTATGCCTTGTCTCTTTGTGATGGATTATAATAGTATTATGGTAAACATCTTGGTGAATCAACCCCTAAAATAGGTTTCATTTATTGTAAACTCTAACCCTTTTCCCCATAAATAATCAGTTAGTATAGGTGAAAGCATTTCAAGACACATTCAGGGAGCTAACCCTTAATTCTAGAGATTCATCTCACCAAATTGATTACCCACAACAAGTGAGATGTTTACATTATGCCACTTGGATGAGGAGATTTGAGGCATATCCTCAAAGGGTGAAAATCTAAGTGACATAAATTTTTTCATGTGGATTTATCCTACACCAAGATGGAGACCTTGGACCTAGACTAGGTCAAGGGATGTTCATTAGTCATGATTATTTTTTACATTAATTTGGGTTATGAGTAAGCTCTTGGAATTTGATTTAATTTTAGGGTTGATTAGAAACTCAAGACTGAGACCATCAATTAGATTATAATGTATTTAGGTTTTAGGTTTTTTTTCTCTATTTTAGCTCACATTTTTCTTATGAAATTATGGTGTTATGCAACTAGAATTGTGGGCAAAGACATAAGAACTTAGCATTCCATTATGAGGACAATAGTTAAATATTTGCAATTACATTTTTGAAAGAAAATGGTGGTTATCATTGGTTCATGGTGAGGATGTAGGAGAAAATTGGTTCTTAGGAGTAGCCAATAGAGTTTTTAGGGGCTTAAGGGGTGTAAGTGGAATTTTTTTTTTTTCTATTTGGGATGCCATGGTTTTCTTATGTATTTTGGTCATGAAATCAAGTAAGTGGTTTTATTATTTTATGTTATTGCTTGAAATGGTAATGATAGCTTGTGAGTATTTAGAATGTTAAAAAAATGACTACAATAATTATTACAGTCATGTTTACACTTGTAAAAATGAATGGGTTATGTTCAACTATTTTTATTTCATTAGCTAGGTATTTTGTTTTGATTTAGGGTTTTGTTGTTTGGTTTTATGTTAATTTGAGCCATGTCGATAGTATTTTCTTTAGTATGTTGTTTCTTTGGTATGATTCAAACCCTTTTTTTTGTTATGAGTTATTTTGACAAAATGGTGGAAACTCATTTTTAAAAGGTAAGTTTGTGTTGTTTAAACCTTGGGTCTTTAGAATACCCTTCCATAGTGATATTGAAGTGTGTTGTTATAGTCAAAAAAATTTATTCACTCTTTGTAAGTATAATACATGGCTGGGCTATTATGGTCACATGTTTTTATTCACCTTTTTCAAGAATATTATTGTGGACTAAGTAGGGAGAGTCATGACTTAGTGCATTATTTTTATAGTGTGATTAATTTTTGCATAAAATTTTTATGGTCTTGCTATTTTTATTATTTGGTGAGAAGTCAAACTAATATTATGAGGGTTTGGCAGTTGCAAAGAAAACTAGTTTTGAGGCTTTTTGGGTTTGAACAAAAATAATTATGTTTCTAAATTTGTAAAAGTTTTGATTTTTTATTTAAGAAGTAGCATGATTTTTATTGGCTATTGGTTGCATTGGAATGGCTTGTGAACCCATTTTAGTTTACTCTTTGGTGTAAATTTTGGTGACAAAAGTGAATATGGGTCACTATAATGCAATAAATAGTTGTTTCTACACTAGTGTTAAATTAATGTTGATGAATCAATCAAGTTATTGTTGATTTAAGAGGACCAATTCTAAGTTGTCCATGTGAAGGACAGGGGTGTTAAAGTTACTCATAATCATTTTTTTCCCAATTAATTTGTTTGTATTCTTTATGATTCTTATTTGATTTTTTTTTTGGGTAGTCTTGTAAGTTCTGAGGCTCAAAATATTTTGCATAATATTAATCTTCATTAGTCTCCATGCTACTAAGTTCTACATCCAACTAGTGGATGGGGAGCTCTAGTGATTCAGGGGCATCTTGAAAGAGTTCAAGAAAGTGTTTTGGAGTCCTATTGGTGCATGAAAATTTGAATTGGAGTCCATTAGGAGTTTCTCACCTTTTTTTAATTTGAAATTTCAAAGCATGTAATGAGGAGTTGAGGATGTTTTAGTGGGTCAAGATGAGTTTTGGTGTTATGTATTTGATAAAAAATAATTTAATAAAACTTATGGTCTTAAAATAGGTCTTATAAAGTGGTCTTTAGTCATTAGGTATGTGTCAAGTTAAAAACATGAGGTGGTAGTCATGTTGAACCACCACCCTACATGGGTTTTAGTGTTGATAGATGTTTCTTGATCCAAAAAATAGTTACAAGGTTTGTTTTGAGATTTTTTTAATATTTTAGAATGATTATAGAGTCAAATAGAGTCTATAGGTAGGGAGGATCATAAGGAGAAATAGGGTAGTTATGTTTGAACATAGAAGAAGGTATACCAACAACATGTATGCATGACTGTGTAAGTCATTTATGAATTGAACTAAAGCTTCAATAAATAAAACAATGATGGACTTATTGTGTCCAAATAATACTTGATAATATTTCATGATAAGGTTTAAATCTTAGATCAAGTGTATTTGTTTATGAATTTGCTTGCCCCTACTTTATATACATTTTTGTGTGTTACATTAAAGGATATAACTCAGTATGTTTACATATGTATGGAGCAGTAGATCCCATATGAATATTGTGAACCTCTTGATAGATTTTTTGGTAAGTGGTTATTGAAACATTTTAGTTGATTGGAACATGGAAAGATTGCTTGCAATCCTTAAATACCCTGTTTGATAACACAATCCTGTAACATGTATGCAAGCTTATGTTGAATAAGATGTAAAGAAGCATAAAGATACATGGAGATGAATGGGTCATGTGAAAATGAATACTCTAAGGTGTTTTTTTAGTGATTTTATGGATCTTGTCAACCCTATATGCTTTTAGAATTAATAGACTTTTCCTAAAACATTCCCAAATTTGTAACTAGTAGTATTATATAGCCTGTCAAGAAGAAATTCAATAGAAAGGTTAAATATAGATTCAAGAAGTGGTGTCTAACAGATGGAATAGGTTTATAGGAGTGTGATATTTATCATTTTCATTGAATAAGGGTGAAAATTCACCATTATTAAGCCAAGAAATCAAAACAAAGGTCAAATACCTTGTTGACTATATTTGTTTGAACAGAGTAAGGAAGAAATTGATTGTAATGTCAAATAGAGGAATTAATGGGAATTGGTATTGAATAAGACATGGTGTTTGATATTTATTGAAGGAATTGAGAACCTTAGTATATGAATTGAAGTCTTTTTTATTAATCATGGAATTGAAACCATGCCTACTCATGTTTAGTTAATAGAGCACAGTGGTAAGAGACTGAGAATTGATATTTTTCACTAAGAAATGAACTAAATGAGATATATAGCTTGTTTTTAGAGGATTATATGATGAATACAGACATATAAAATGTGGAATTATTATTTAAAACTTCATACATTAAAAATTATGCCTTTTAATGTGGTCTCGACCTTCATAACGGTTTAGAAACCCTAGTTTTAGGGTTTGGTGCATAGAAAGATATTTAACTATAAAAAAATCTCAAAAATTTTGTATTATTCACCATATTGATGTGATGTAATTTATTTTGGTTTTTTCAAAGGTGTACGGACTAGTATGTATGGATTATGAAGGACTAAGTGGTTTTAGGCTAAGAAGAGACCTAGTTGAAGAGGTTCAAGAAGAGAAGGGTGTTGGTGTTGAGGTTAATGTTAGGTTGTGGAGCTAAAAGCTTCACTGATGCAGATGAGGAGGTTGCTGAGAGGTTGCTGAGTGTCACAAACATCAGCATCGATCAGGACAATCAACATCGATAGGGTATAGATAGAAGAGCAACTGACGTCAGTCAGAAATCAGCCGGTGTCAATCACCTCTAGGCAGACAGGGACCGATGTCAGCCACCTGTGCAGTTCAGAACTACAAGTTTTATGGGTAGTTAGTTAACAAACCAAGTGTTTGCATGTCAAGAGCCAATTTTAGACTAGAAGCTATGGATCTAATTATTGTAATTAGATGTCTAATTAGTGTTTGCATGAGATCTATTTAAGAGACTCATAGGCTATATTGTAAAGTGTTCTAGTTTGAGTTGAGCAAAGATAGCTCCTTTTGTGTGTGAGGTGAGCAAGGGTGTTCCTCCTAGTTCCATAATAGTGCCAAGTGTGGGTGTTGGTTTTGGAGAATCAAAAGGGTTCTTTAGGTGTGTAGGATCTTGGTCAGCAGGTGTGCATGGCTACATTAGGAGATCTACATGGTAAGTAAGATCATTGATCTGTAGGTGTATGTGTGTGCATGATCCAAGTTTGTAGGTGTGCAGAACCAAATTGATTTGTAGGTGTGCAAGTTCAGGGAGGATAGCAACACAACAGGGAGTAGGGCCAGGCAAGATCTACTTGGAGTACAGTGTGTACTCGGTTATAAAGAAAGAGAAGAAGGCAAGGAAGCTCCTTCTATGAGTATGATCAGATTGGGTTGCAAGTTGTTACAATTTAGGAGAGATCTACTTGAAGTACATTTGTGTACTTGGAGTGCGTGGAGCACTTGTGGAGTGTGTGGATCACTGGTGTACTAGTAGTAGTGGATAATGACTAGTTGGAGGTGAACACCAACTCTGTGTTTGAGTTGTGTGTTGGGACCGTAAGAGAGAGAGAGCTTTGAGGGAAGATTTACTATTTATGCCCTAGAGGTGTGGAAGCCCTAGAGGTGTGTAATGAAGAAGAACCGTGGCAATATTCTTTGTTGTATTTCCTTTTGGAAGAGTTTTAATACAAGTTATGTATTGTCTCTCATATTCTGTGTTATTTCTAAATTCTAGTTACTTGTGATTCTGGTTTAATTCTGCATGTAAGTTGCTTGTATATGGTAATCAATTGTGTGCTTCCATTATTTCCCAACAAAGTGGTATTAAAGCTAAGGTTTTAGGGAGTAGGTTTTGTGTTTGGTTACATGTCACTCTCAGGGGTTTCTGATTGAGTGGGAGTATAGCAACGGTAGAAGAAAGTAAGCTAAGAATGGAGGAATTGAAAAGCATGAATGGTCAATTATGGTCCTATGGAAAGAAAGAGCAAGGAAAAGAAAATTGTTGGTTTGTGGAAGATCAGAATGAAGGAACTGAAGAAGCAAATGTTGCAGGGGTTGTTGCATAAGATGCTCTAGTATGTTTCTTGGATAAATTAGAATCTTGTTTTATAGATTATGTTGCCTCTTTCCATGTAGCCCCAGGTAGAGGAGCTAGTGAGCCTTGCCAAAGAACTGGCAAAGGGGAAGTGAAGCTAAAATTGTAGGCAGCCAACACATGGGTGTTGAAGGAGGTCATGTAGGTCCCGGTCTTGAAGATAAGGCTAATTTCTTCAGGGAAGTTGGGTGATGAGAGATGCACAAGAACTCTCACAACGGATGCACTTGAATTAGCTGGTGGTAAGAAAGTAGGTACTCTTTATCTACTTGCTTATATTACTGATTCTTTTTCTATTGCGGAGACATGGCTTTATAGGCTTGGTCACATGAGCAAGAAGGAGATGCATGTTCTTAAGTGGAATATAGATGTGTTTGATAGACTTAAGAACTTGAAAGCCTTGGTGTTCTTGGAGGAGATGACAGACAGAGACCAGTGGATGGGGTTGGATACTTCTGAGCAGGGTAGTTTGGACATGGGTTTTGATTCAAAGGAGATCACAGGTAAAAAGTCATCACTCATAGGTGAACACAGGTACCGGCATTGGTCAAGGGGAACTGGCATCGAATAGACAAGTGCCGATGTCGTTCATGTGTAGATTGAAGCTGGTGATGTCAGGTAGGGTAAGACCAACATCAGTCAAGAGGATCGACATCAGTAATAGGTAAGACTAATGTCGGTAAGGAGGACCGATGTTGGCAATAGGAGACACTGACGTTGGTAGTGTTGGTAGTCAGGACAGGCACATGGAAATCAATGTCAATTGGATGTAGACTGTGTAGTGACCGAGGTCAGTCATTGTAATAGATTTTGGGTAGATAACAAGCTGTCAAGGAGTCTCAAATGCCCATATGGAGGACTGAAGGTGGTAAGTAAGCCTCAAATTTGTTTTTCCTCTTCTTTATACTCATTGCTAACTTCAGAGTAGGAAGGATCCAGGAAACAATGGGAGCATGGCAGGAATATGATGTAGAACCAAATGGGAGATTTGGTAGGGTTGTCAGCTGGTATGAAAGCACATAGATGAATGGATACCTTAGTTAAAGAATAGAGAGAACGGACATGTGAGATGAAAGACCAGGTCATATGGTCTTGAGGAAGCTATAGGATAGTGGTACAGGTTTTGACAGGTGGATGACAAAGCAAGGCTTTAGTCAATGTTAGTGTAACCATTGTGTTTGTCTTACCAGGGGGATGATGGTCATGACATTATTCTGTTACTGTATGTGGATAGTATGCTAGCTAGCAGGTTTGTACATACAGGGTTTTGCTGAACTAAGGGTAAGGTTATTTTAGTGGCATGTCATGAAGAATTTGGAGCAATAAAATTCTTTGGCATGAGAGACATGGAGATCATAGGTTGATTTTGTCTCCAGTGGGAGCTGATGTGAATCAGGTGTTGGCAAGGTTCATTATGCAGGATGCAAAACTGGAGCACACTGAGGGCTGGATAGTTTAGTGTCCAAAATCACACGAGGTCTGGTATAGACCTAAGTTTGCCCAAGTAGTGGGTGCTATTAGAGAGTTAAGAGCCAATTCAGGGAAGTGGGTTCTCAAGTATTTGAGAGGGACCAGCAGCAGGGATTCATGCTATGCAGGGTCAGGACTTCACTACATGGGTTTGTAGGTTTGGATGTGGCAAGGTACTCAGATGACAGGAGGTGCACCACAAGTTTTATGGTGGGTGGTCTTCAAGGTTGAACTTGAAGAGGGATACAAGCTAGGAAATAGATTAGATAGAGTACATGTACAGGTATAGTGTAGCTATTTATCTCCAAGTGGGAGATTGTTAGGTTGTGGAGCTAAAAGCTTCACTAATGCAGATGAGGAGGAGGTTGTAGAGAGGTTGTGAGTGTCACAAACACTAGCATTGGTCAGGCCAATCGATGTTGGTAGGGTATAGACAGAAGAGCAACCAACGTCGATCAGAAGTTGGCCGGTGTTGGTCACCTCCAGGCAGATAAGGACCGATGTCAGTCGCCTGTGCGGTTCAAAACTACAAGTTTTACGGGTAGTTAGTTAATGAACCAAGTGTTTGCATGCCAAGAGCCAATTTTAGACTAGAAGCTGTAGATCTAATTATTGTAATTAGATGTCTAATTAGTGTTTGCATGAGATCTATTTGAGAGACTCATAGGCTGTATTGTAAAGTGTTCTAGTTTGAGTTAAGCACAGATAGCTCCTTCTATGTGTGAGGTGAGCAAGGGTGTTCCTCCTAGTTCCATAGCAGTGCCAAGTGTGGGTGCTAGTTTTGGAGAATCAAAAGGGTTCTTCAGGTGTGTAGGATCTTGGTCAGTAGGTGTGCATGGCTATGTTAGGAGATCTACGTGGTAAGTAAGATCATTGATCTGTAGGTGTATGTGTGTGCATGATCCAAGTTTACAGGTGTGCAAAACTAGATTGATTTATAGGTGTGCAAGATCAGGGAGGACATCAACACAATGAGCAGGGTCAGGCAGGATCTACTTGGAGTACAATGTGTACTCAGTTATAGAGCAAAAGAGGAAGGCAAGGAAGTTCCTTCCATAAGTATGATCAGATTGGGTTGCAGGTTGTTGCAGTTCAGGGGAGATCTACTTGAAGTACATTTGTGTACTTGGAGTGCATGGAGCACTGGTGTACTGGGAGTAGTGGCTACTGACTGGTTGGAGGTGAACACCAACTCTGTGTCAGAGTTGTGTGTTGGGACCGTAAGAGAGAGAACTTTGAGGGAAGATTTACTGTTTATGCCCTAGAGGTGTGGGAGCCCTAGAGGTGTGTAAGGAAGAAGAACTGTGGTAATCTTCTTTATTGTATTTCCTTTTGGAAGAGTTTTAATACAAGTTGTGTATTGTATAACATATTCTATGTTATTTCTGAATTCTAGTTGTGACTCTGGTTTAATTCTGCATGTAAGTTGCTTGTATATGGTAATCAATTGTGTGCTTCCATTATTTCCCAGTAGTTAAGATTGAAATAAGAGTTGATTAAGCTGGAAGAAGATAATGGGTGTCTAAAAATATCAATATTTTGACTTAGATGTATATACTTTGCTCAAATCAAGGAGGTTTGTCCATTTGGAGAGCTAATTAAGGTGTCAGGTAAGCCTTCAGGTACCAAAATTTTCAAAGTAACTTAACCTAAAATTTTGTGTGTAGTAGGATATTGATAAAGGGTACTTATTAACCTATTTTATTTTCCCTAAAAAGTTATTTTATGAAATAGAATAAAGAATTTGTCTTGAAACAAGGCTAGTAGCAAGCCAAAGCAAGAGAATTATTTTTGGGTGAAAAAGAAGGAAATGAATAAAAAAAGTAATTTAATTTAATTTGAAATAGTATGTTAAATTATTTTATGTGTATTGAAACCTTTATTTCATAGGTGATTGAGTTTTAGTCCTTTTGTATCAAATTGGCCTAGTGTTAGCTAAAGAAGGACTTGTAATTTTACAAGAAAGAATAAGAAGAATTATAGGATAGTGAGGAAATGCTCTACATCATTTGGTATTAGAATAAGGAGATGCCTTAGGAAAGGTATGATAACTGGTATAGGTTTATGATTTGAATTGTTTACTATGCATGTGAATGAAATTGTTGGAAAAGAGTTAATCAAGGAGTCTTTGGAAGGATAAAATTGAGACAACAGATTGAGGAGGTATGAATAACTTTGTGGTTTATTTATTTTTTTGAATATATTATTGATAATTATTAGTAGGTGAAATAAATAAAATAGTGAAAGGAAGTAGTGGTAACCCTAATCAAGTGAACTATTAATAAGTTCCAAGGAAGAGACAAGCTCATAAAGAGAGCTTGAGAGAGAGATAGTACTAGTTTGAAGGACAAGAATTGGAAGGCCAAAGTGAGGTCTGATATAGGAGGTTCCAAGTGTGAACCAAAAGAGGGAAGTGGTCCAAGTGAGGCCAATAAAATAAGATGAGAGAGATTGTAGAGAGAAAGGTGACAAACAAAGTGCAGATGAACAGCCACAAGAGAGAGAATTTAGAAAAAGAAAAAGAAGAGATAAAAATGGAAAAGGAAATGAGGAAATATATGATGAATTTGGAAATTAAGTTGATGGAGTTGATAAAATATTTTGAAAAATAGGTTAGGCAATAAGAGGTAGAAGGCCCATGGCAAGGATGGGTGATGAAGAAAATATTGAAGTGGACAATAGAGTTGCTAATGAAGAATAAGAAACATGAGATGAATGCCTTGAAGAAGGAAAAGATGAATAGACCAGCCCATAGAAGTTTTAAGGATAAAAAGTTTCCAAGAGAGCAACATGATGATGAATAAATAGAAAGAAAAGTTATCATAGTGGAGAAGGTGAAGGAGGAAGAATAAATAAAGCCCAAACAAGCACTTGAAGAAGAAGATAATGGAAAGAAGAATGTCCAGTCAAGAGGAACTTAAAGGGACATTATGGTGTCCTTTTTTTTAGCTAACATTGTCTTTGAGTTTATATATGCAGGTATGAAGATGGTGAGAAGTCAAGTCAAGAGTCAAGTGTGCAATTTGACAAGAGATGGGGAAATAACAATACCCATGTAATAAGAAGAGTGTATAGATGAGAAGAG
Organism: Torreya grandis; assembly: GCA_037957365.1. NCBI lineage: Eukaryota > Viridiplantae > Streptophyta > Pinopsida > Cupressales > Taxaceae > Torreya > Torreya grandis. The sequence goes on along the minus strand of JARHVA010006973.1, from coordinate 154,292 downwards.
ACAATTTACATCTATTCCAAAAGGAAAAGATGATGCTAAGGGAGTCATTCAGTCACTCTATGAAGAACTAGGAAATAAATAAGAATTTGTTGATGCCTTGAAAAACATAGAAGAAAGAGATCACATGAGAGAAGTTGTCAAACAAAGAGAGAAGAGTGGTTGTAAGTACAAGTAACATCAAGAGAGAGAGATCAAAGGAGTAATTAGAAGAGGAAGAATAAGCACAGGTGTGGTAGTAAGGAGCACACACATTTATATGAGAATTAGAATGAAGGAGAACATTAGAGGCAAGTTATTTTCTCCCCTTGGGAGTATGATGCAAGGGAATCTTGGAAGAGTTCAAGAAAGTGTTTTAGAGTCCTATTGGTGCATGAAAAATTTGAATTAGAGTCCATTAGGAGCTTCCTACCTTCTTCTAATTTGAAATTTCAAAACATGTAATGAGTAGTTGAGGATGTTTTATTGGGTCTAGATGAGTTTTGGTGTTATGTATTTATAAATACTAATGTAATAGACCTTATGGTCTTAAAATAGGTCTTATGAAGTGGTATTTATTCATTAAGTATGTGTCAAGTTAAAAACAATAGGTGGCAATCATGTTAAACCACCACCCTACGTGGGTTTTAGTGTTGATAGATGTTTCTTGATCTAAGAAATAGTTACAAGGTTTGTTTTGAGATTACTTTTATATTTTATAATGATGATAGAGTCACATAGAGTCCATAGGTAGGGAGGGTCAAAAAGAGAAATAGGGCAAACATGTTTGAACATGGAAGAAGGTCTACTAACATGTATGCATGAATCTATAAGTCATTTTTAAATTAAAATAAAGCTTCAAAAAATAAAATAGTGATGGAATTGTTGTGTCCAAAGAATAACTAATAATATTTTCATGATAAGGTGTAACTCTTAGAGCAAGTGTATTTGTTCATGAATTTTCTCAACCCTACTCTATATACATTTTTGTGTGTTACGTTGAAGGATAGAACTCAATATGTTTACATATGCATAGAGTATTAGAAATAATATTAATATTGTGAACCTCTTTATATATTTATTAGTAAGTATTTTAAATATTTTTTGAAACGTTTTAGTTGATTGGAACATGGAAATATTGCTTGCAATCCTTAAATACCATGTTTGATAACATAGTCTTGTAACCTGTATGCAAGCTTGTGTTGAATAAGTTGTAATGAAGCATAAAGATACATGTATATGAATGGTTCATGTGAAAATTAATAATATAAGGATTTATTTTAGTGATTTTATGGATCTTGTCAACCCTATATGATTTTATAATTAATAGAATTTTCCTAAAACATTCCCAGATCTGTAACTAGCAATATTGTATAGCCTATCAAGAATAAATTCAATAGAAAGGTTAAATAGAGATTCAATAAGTGGTGTATAACAGATGTAATAGGATTATATGAGTGTGATATTTCTCATTTTCATGGAATAAGGGTGAAAATTCACCATTACTAAGCCAAAAATTCAAAATAGAGGTTAAATACCATGTTGACTGTGTTTGTTTAAATAGAGCAAAGAAGAAATTGAATATAATGTAATATAGAGAAATTAATGAGACTTGGTATTTAATGATACATGGTTTTTTATAGTTATTAAAGGCATTTAGAATCTCAGTATATGAATTGAAGTCTTTTGGAGTAATCATGGACTTGAAACCCTACCTACCTCTGTTTAGTTAATAGAAAACAATGCTAAGAGATTGAGGATTGAGGTTTTCCACTAATAAATGAATTAAATGAGATTTATATATTGTTTTAATAGGATTATATGATTAATAAATACCTATCAAAGGTGGAATGGGTATTTTAAACTTCATATATCAAAAGTTATGCCTTTAAATGTGGTCTTAGCCTTCATAGCAATTTAGAAACCCTAGTTTTAGGGTTTGGTGCATAAAAAGAGATTAACCATAAAAAAATCTCAAAACTTTTTAGTTTTCACCATATTGATGTTACATAATTTATTTTGGTGGTTTTAGAGGTGTATGGACTAGTATGTAGGAATTATGAAGGACTGAGGTTTTAGGCTAAGAAGAGACCTAGTTGAAGAGGTCAAAGAAGAAAAGGGTGTTGGTGTTGAGGGTAATATTGAAACAAGAGTTGATTAATATGGAGGAGGATAATGGGTGGAAAAAAAAATTCAATATTTTGACTTAGATTTCTGTACTTTGCTCAAACCAAGGAGGTTTGCCCATTTGGAGGGCTAATTGAGGGGTCAGGTAAGCCTAAAGGTACCAAACTTTTTAGATCAACTTAACCTAAAATTTTGTGTGTAGTAGGATCTTGACAAAGGGTACTCAGAAACCTATTTTTTCCCCCTAAAATTTGTTTTATAGAACAAAATCAAGAATTTGTCTTGAAACAGGGCTAGTAGTAAGCCAAAGCAAGAGAGTGATTTTTGGGTGAAAAGGAAGGAAATGGATGATGAAAGTAGTTTGATTTAATTTGAAATAATATGCTAATTTTTTTTAAGTGTCTTGGAACCTTGATTGTATAGGTGATTGAGTTTTAGTCCTTTTGTACTAGATTGGCTTTGTGTTGGCTAAGGGAGGACTTGCAAGTTTACAAGTAAGAATAGGAGAAATTGTAGGCTAAAGGAAAAGCTTTACATCATCTAAGGCCACCAATGGGGGGCTCATTAGGAATGGAAGGGTAGGTGTTTATTCATCCTCTAGAGAATATTGGTAGGAATATTTTACTTCATCGAGGATTTGCATATTGCTTTGATCAAATTGATAGAACTCTTGTTAATATTTTGATATGTATTATTTAAACACTTAGTTGATGCAAATACTTGTTTTATTCTATTATGAGATGAATGTATTTTTAATCTAGTTTTACACCATGCTTTTATTATTGGGTTGTGTATGCTTCTTATAAAGTTATAAATTATTTTTAATAGTGTTAGGTTAATTAAATAACAAGTTAATATTGTATATCATTTAGTGATGATATCCTTCTGCGATACACTATTGATAAACAATGTAAGTGTATTGAGTTTTTAAGGAAGTTATCATTGGCAATTGTTTATTAGTTTTGATCTGTCCTTATGTAGTATAGTGTATTGATAGCATGATATTTTTCTATTGACTCTATTAAACTACCCAAACTTTATAACTTATATTGTTTAACAATTACAATGAATTTTAGTAGTGTGATAAAGACATTAATAGTTATGTCTCAGTTATTTATTTTATTAAAAATATGGAGAGATATATGATTAAATATTCACTTATTTTTCATTTAATTTGACTGGTAGAGAAGCATGAAGTCTTGATATCTTTGAGTATTGATATAACATAGTTACAAGTCATTTTGGTTCATAGTAATAAAAATAGGTCAAAGTTTGTCAATCATATTAGTATAAGCATATGTTAAACATTAAAGGCCTTGATTAGAGATATTTATTTATAAAATTAAGATGATTTACTTAACTTAAAATATGATATTTCTAGAATATGGATATGAAGTGAACTTGGTTTTGAAGAATAATCATCATTGTAATTTTATGATTTGGATAATAACTTTTATGCAAACATTGTGACTACATTTGAAACTTGAAATTTGGGTTTAGCATTCTAATACATACTTTATAGACATAAAGTGGATTCTATTATGAGATTTACTAATTTGAAAATTCATTAATTCAAAATGTTAGCAAATAGCAAGGGTACTAAGATTGTTATGTAAGCCATCAATGACATAATGGACAAATATATAATTAGGGATTTAGTCGTTATACATATTATGTATAAATTAATTTAGAAGTGTATGAAAAGAGATAATTTTGTACATTTATAAGAATGGTTATGGTGCAAGTATTTAATTAGGTCATTGATAATTCAATCAATAGTTAAAATAAATGAAATTAAGGCTATTAAGGAATTCATATGTTATTCTCATGCATAACTTAAGCATGGTTGTTGGAACAATGAGATAAATTGGATTTCATTTATTAAAATCATGACTTATTATTGTTTCAAGTACATTGAAAAAATGACAAGTAATAATAGTTATAGATGGTAAATATCTATACTAAGATTTACATAGGGTTAAACTATAACATGCATGAACCTTTTTGATCATGGTAATGATGAGATGGACACTTATGTGGTATTGTCCATCATTAGTAAGAGTCAGGAAGATATGTTTGAGTTTTGATTATTAGATGAACATGTGGGGTACATGCAAGTCATTTAACTATCGTTGCAAAGGAAAATGGAAATATAGTGTAGGGATTCCTATGTAAGTGATTATGATCAAATGATCAACAAATTAATAGAATTATAATGCATGACTTTCACTTGCACTAAAACATAAAAAACTTGTAATAATAAAAAAATACATTATATTGTATTACTTTTGGAAATAGTCCTAAAACAAACACTTATTGTTACTTGAATTTCATAGATTTTTCTTAAGCAAGCTTAGTATGATAATTCTTCTATTTTTGAATTTTGTTTTCTTTTCCTATATGGGTTGGTCATCTTATCTTAGTCAACCTACAAGGTGTCAAACGTTTTCTACCAATAAAAATCACTAGGGTATGAATAAAATTTATAAATGGTCCTATTTGGAAGACCATGGATAAGGTATCTAGTTCAAAGTGTATGAGTGTATAGCAGTACACTAATACAAATCAAAATAAACACTAAGGGATAAGAAATTATGAACAATATCACTTAAAAATTATATCCATAGACAAGTACATGTGTTTGGTCTAACATAATTATGGAGTCGACCACCTTGGTGCATGTTCATTATTTATAAACATTAAGTTATACCACAGTTATGTTATCTCGATAATGGAAAAAAAATTAGGTTATGACATTTTTGGTATTAAAGCCCAAGTTGTGCTCTAGGAAACTTTGGGAAGAAGTCTTCAACCTTTACTGATATAATATTATTGTTTTGTTTCACCTTAGGATGGTGAGAACTAGATCAAGTGGGTTAAATGATGACAACAATAAACAAGTTGAACATTTGAGTAGAGGAAAAGTTAGAAGACTAGCAAGGGAAAGGGTTAAATGTCATGGAGGTAAAAACCTTAACTTGGGTACAGAAGAACCTCATGTTAACAATGCTTGTAACAATGTTGAATAAACTAATGTTAATGCTCCTAACAGAAACCCAAATTCTAATCAATAAGAAGTCCTCAATGGAATCCTTAATGCCCTTAATGCTTTGCAACGTAATTTGGAAACTCAAGAATGTAGGTTGAAACATCTTAAGGGTGTTCCACATGAAGTGTTACCCAAAATAAAGGTAGGGTAAGTTAAAGAGGAATCCATATGAGAAATTCCATTAATAGTGGTTGAACCTATCATTAAGGAACTTAAAAAGCTTCCACCTCTTAATTTTTTAGGTGAAGAAGCTAGAGATGTATTTGATACATGGTTGGTTAACCTATAAAAATAGTTCAACCTAAATAACATGCCCTCAAATGTGAATGCAAGAGTATCCACTAATTAGTTGGTTAGAGCTGTAGCTTTATGGTGTAATCACCTATATGGATTAGAGGGATATCAACCTTTGATGCTTACATGGCTTGTTTTTGAAATGCAATTTAAAAAAAGGTATCTTAGTGCTAATTTTAAAGAGAAAAGATAACTAATTTTAAATTATTAAATAAAGAAAACATGTTTTGAACTAAATATGAGAACCAGTTCCTTAATTTATTGTATCATGTGAACTACATACATGACAAAGAGACCAAGGTAATAAAATTTGAGCTTCAACTAAAGAAACTATTGATGCATGACATCAATATGACCAATCCTAAAACCTTGATTGCTTCCATTGAGTCTACTCATAGGTCAATAGAGAAATAAAAGTCTTGATAAAAAGTGAGACAAGATTTCAAATTTAATAGACAATAGTTTAAAACTAATAATATTTCTCCTTCACCCAATAATTTCAAGAAATATGATATGAACCAAAGATTTACAAGGAGTGGCAGTGGATTAAATAAGTTTCAAGGAAAAAATAGGAATGTTAAGAATTAGAATTCTCCTAAAATGGGAACTTTTAAGAAAAATTAAACTCAAGATAATCAAAATCTACTTGCCACTGGGGAAAACACTATACCTATAGCACCTCAAAGGACTATTATGTGTTGGGAATGTGGTGAAAACTACTATCGTAAAGAATATTCTAAGTTGAATTTGGGAAAATTAGTTAATCATAGGATGTATGCAGCTGTAGATAATTAAAATACCAATTTTTCAAGCCACACCTATTAAAATCAGAGGTACTTTAGTTGATTTTTTAATATATTCTAGTATAATAGATAGTTTTTTCTCTCCTTCCATTTCTAATAAATGTAAAATTAAACCTATTAGTCTGAGATAAGGTTGGGAGGGTGAGTTTAGTATAGGCAAAATGGTACCAATTTATGAATGCTTATAAAAAATGAGGTTGGAATTAGGTGTTTTTCAAACAAAAGTAAACATGTATATAGTACCTTTGGTATCCTATGACCTTATTCTATGAATGGATTAAATAAAGTACGATAAATCCACCTTAGATTGATACAATAAAGTTGTAAAATCCAAGGCATAAATGAGACTAAGGTAAGGAGATTGCTTTCATCCCTACAACTAAAAAAGGCTATAAGAAAATGCTGCAAGTTTTATGTTATTCAAATGCAAGAGTTGACACTTGATAAGGAAAATATTTATCAAGATTTTCCATTTTTGAATGAGTTTTCAGATTTATTTATTAAAAAAAAATTGGACTTCCTCCTAGGAATGAATTTGATTTTTCTATTAATATTATATCAAGAGCTACCCTTGCATCTAAAGCTCCATATTGCATGAATGTGGCTGATTTGTAGGAACTAAAAGTTTAGTTGCACGAGCTACTAGAAAATGGAAGCATAAGACCAAGTGTTTCTTATTAGGGTGCTCTTGTTGTGTTTATTAAAAATAAATATGGTACACTTAGGATATGTGTGTACTATCACATGCTTAATAAGGTCACAATAAAGAAGCATTATCCTTACCCAAGGATAGATGAAACTATCTTTTCAAAGATTGATTTGAGATCGAGCTACCATCGATTGAGAATAAAGAAGAGGAATTACATAATAAAACTTTTCATACTCATTATGGCCATTATGAATTCACAATAATGCCTTTTGGGTTAACAAATGCACCTGCTACTTTTATGAATCTTATGAATAGTGTATTCAGGGATTATTTAGACAAGTTTGCTCTTATTTTCCTTAATGATATACTGATCTATTCTAAGAATGTATCTTAACATGAATAATATTTGTGTCTAGTTTTGAAAAGGTTAATGTAACATAATCTATATGATAAGTGGTCTAAATATGTATTTTCCCAATCTAAAATACATTACTTAAGTCATACATATCATTCCCAAAGATGAAATTATTGTAGATGTAACCAAGATAAAATCCATTCAAGAATGGCCTAATCCTACAAATGTACATGAATTATGTAATTTTATTGGCTTGATTGGTTATTAGAGGCGGTTTGAGGAAAGCTTCTCCATTTTTGCTAATCCAATTACTTCTTTGTAATGAAAAGGTACGAAATTTGTGTGGACTGCACAATGTGATGAAACTTTTAAGAAGCTCAAGGATATTATAATTATAAATCCTATACTTATTATTCTTAATCCTAATGGTAATTTTAAAATCTAGGGTGATGCTTGTAAATAAGATTTTGGTGGTGTCCTTACATAGGATGGAAAGGTTATAGCTTGAGTCATGAAAACTTAAAGAACATGAGAAAAATTACACCCCTCACGACTTGGATCTTATTTCCATTGTGCATGCCTTAAAAAAATGGAAACATTTTTTGCTTGGAAATCATTTCAAAGTTAAATCTAGTCATCATACATTGGAATATTTATTTTTCCATGATGATGTTAATGCTCACCAACATAGATGGATAAAATTTGTAAGTAATTTTGATATGGATATTACTTATGTGAAAGGTAAGGAGAATCATGTTATTGATGCACTCAGTTGACACACCTATCTCACTACCTTTCTATTTTATGAGGTATTTTTTAGAACTACTATTTTGGGACAATAACTTATTGATGAATTATTCTAGGAAGTAAGTGTAAGTTTGGCTAATGGTCCTATAGAAAATAAATTTGTTGATTATTATATTAAAAAATATGGCTTGTTAAGGCACACAAATAGACTTTTAATGCTCAAATAAATTGTTTTACAAACTATTATGCTACAATAAGAGCATACTACACCTAATTTTACACATCTAGGTGTAACATACATGAGTCATGAACTGAAAAGATATTATTTTTGGTGTGGCCTAAAGCATGATGTTTATAATTTTATGGATAAATTTCTAGAATGTTAGTGAGTGAAAGATGAACATTGTCATCTAGGAGGTTTGCTTTATCCCCAGGAGATTCCATAAGGTAAGTGGACTATTGTTTCTCTTGATTTCATTGCTAGTTTATTAAAATAAAGCAGTAGGCATGACATGATTTTGGATATAATTAATAAATTTAAAAAAGTCAATCATTTTATTAATGTGAATCTAACTAATTATGATTCCATGTTTTTGGACCATTTTGTGAAAGAGATAGTTTGGCTGTGTGGAATGTCGAATGTTATTAACTATAATAGAGATAAGTTGTTTGCTTCAAGGTTTTAGAAACTTTAACTACAACATTTAGTTAGTTCCTCATATCATCAAAAAATGGATAGATAAATTGAAAATACTCAATCAAGTGGTGGAAGATATGCTAAGAATGTATGTGATATATCAACAAACCAAGTGGGAGGATTTCTTTCATTTAGTTGATCTTTCATGTAAAAAAACTTATAATTCTATGATTAAAATGGAACCATTTGAAGAATTTTATAGGTGTAAATGTAGAAATCCTCTTGGCTGGGATAGTTTTCAAAATAGAGCCATTATTGACCCTAAAATTATGCAAGAATATGATGAGAAAATGTTTATGATTCACCAAAATTTGAAGATTGATTCAGATAGGAAAAATAGCAATGCAGATTTAAAAAGAGATCCATGTGAATTTGATGTTGGTGATAAAGTATTTCTATGCATTAGGCCATAGAAAAGTTCTATTAAGTTTGGAAAATATTATGAGTTAGATCCTCATTTCATTGGACCATTTGACATTCTAAAAAGAATCAACCCTGTTGCATATCAACTAGCCCTTTCTCATTTTCTATCTAGGATTCATGATTTTTTTCATGTTTTTTCATTAATAAAGTATGTACCTAACCCTACTCATATTTTAGACTGGAATAATATTCAAGTTTTTGAAGAGGATTAGATGTAGTTAGAACTAGTGAGGATCTTAGACAATCGTAGTGTTAGATTATGAAATTGAGAATTTTTTCAAGTTTTGGTTCAATGGGACACTTTGATTTAAAGGAATGCTACTTGAGAAGATGAGCATATTTTTAAATAACATTATCCTTGTCTATTTTAGTCTCTAAGATAGCTCCTTTCTAAGAGGGGGAGGATGTCACGACCCCAAATTATGTTGATTTGATTTATTGTGCAACATTGATTGGTTGCTTGGACTATATTGTATATTTGGATCTTTTAGTTATTTTTGTTTAGCATATTTATGGTTATTATCTGATGTTGATATAATATATGTTTAGATTGATTCTTTGATTAAAAAGTTCCAAGATGCTATTATGATGTGATGCAACCATTATATTTTATGTAGGGTCATTCTCACATTAATGATTACATTTTATTTATTTCAAAATTATATTTATATGTTGTTAGTTCAATTATTAAATTACTTAGCACATTTATGTTTATTATTCTATTCAAATATCACCGAGGATCATTTTGATGGTTTCAAGAACAAAAAAATTATGAGCTATGTTTTACATAAAACTCTAAAAAAATGGATAGGGAAGAGTAATAAACAATCCAATTGATCATCAACCTAAATTAATTTGAGTTTGTGATGTTCTAGTTAGTTATCTTGACATTATGTTTGATTATTTTATTTTAGTAATTTATGCTTGATTTGGTGGTCTTTTCATTATTTTACTGTCTAAAGTTATTTCCACTTGCATAGTGATGGCTTGGATAGTCAAGTGTTTTCTTATGTTTTAAATAAAAAAGTTTTTTTTATATATTTTATTATGTCATGTGGATTTATCTTGCACCACGATGGGGACATTGGACCTCAACTAGGTCAAGGGGTGTTCATTAGTCATGATTATTTTTAACATTGATTTGGGTTATGATTAAGGTATTGATATTCAATTTGATTTTAGGGTTGACTCAAAACTTGAGGCCAAGCCCATTAAGTAGATTTGAATGCACTTGGAGTTTGGGTATTTTTTTTGCTATTGTAGCTCACATTTTTCTTGTGAAACCATGGTGTTATGTAACTAGAATTATGGGTAAATACATAATAACTTAGCATTCCATTATGAGAATTGTAGTTCAATTTTTACAGTTGCATTCTTGAATGAAAATGGTGGTTATTTGTTGGACCACATTTTTAGTGGTTCACAGAGAAGATGCAAGAGAGAAAGTGGTTCTTAGGAGTAGCCAACATAGTTATTTTTAGATCAAGGGGTGTAAATGTACAATAACTTATTCTCTCTGGGATGCCATAATTTTCTTATACATCTTGGTCATTAAAGTAAGTAAATGGTTTTATTATTTTGTGTTATTACCTAAAATGGTAATGACAGCTTGTGAAGAATTTGTAATGTCAAAAAATAATGACCACAACAATTATTACAGTCATGTTTACTCTTGTAGAAATGAATTGATTGTGTTCAAATATTTTGTTGTTGTTGTATGGGTATTATGTTTTGAGTTGGGGTTTTCTTGTTTGGTTGCATGCCAATTTAAACCATGTTGATAGCATTGTGTTTAGTATGTTATTTTGATGGTATGATTTGAACCCTATTTTCAATATGAGTTGTTTTGACAAAATGGTGGAAACTCTTTTTAAAAGGTAAGTTGTCTCGTTTAAACCTTGTGTATTTAAAATACCCTTCTGTAGTGATATTTAACTATGTTATTATAGTTATAATTTTTATTCACTTTTTAGAATTTTAATACATGATTGGTTTGTTAGAGTCATAGGATTCTATTCACCTTTTTCAAGAATGTTATGGTGGATTGAGTAGTGATAGTCATGGATTAATGCATTATTTTAATAGTGTGATTAATTGTTGTATAAATTTTTTAAGGGCCTACCATTTTTATTATTTTTAGAGAAGTTAAACTAACAATATGAGGGTTTGACAGTTGCAAAGAAAAATGGTTTTGATCCCTTTTGGGTTTGAATAGAAATAGTTGTGTTTCTAATTTTGTAAAAGTTTTGATTTTTTATTTAAGTAGTAACATGATTTTGATTGAATATTAGTTACAATGGAAAGGCCTATGAACCCCTTTTAGTTTACTCTTTGGTGTAAATTTTGGTGACATAGGTGAATATGGGTCACTATAATGCTATAACTAGTTGTTATTTGTACACCATTGTTGAATTGATGTTGATGAATCAATTACGTTGTTGTTAATTCATTAGGACCAATTCTAAGTTCTCAATGTGAAGGACAAGTGTATTAGAGTTACTCATAATCATGTTTGTTCCCAATTAAATTATTTGTATTCTTATTTTGATTAGTTTTCTTTGTTGGAGTCTTGTAAGTTATGAGGCTCTAGATTTTTCACATAATATTACTCTTTGTTAAGCTACTTATTGTTGAGTTCTACATCCAATTGATGGATAGGGTGGTCTAGGGCCACCAATGGTGAGATAATTGGGATTAGAAGGGTGGGTGCTTATTCATGTTTTATGGAATATTGTAAAGAAACTTTGACTTCATCGAGGATTTGAATATGGCTTTGTTTAGTTGATGGAACTCTTATTAATATTTTGATATTTATTATATAAATACTCAGTTGATGCAAATACTTATTTTATTATATTATGAGATGAATGTATTTTAACTCTAGTTTTACATCATAATTTTAATATTGGGTTACCTATGCTTCTTATAAAGTGATAATTTTTTTAATAGTGTTAAGTTGACTAAATAAGAAGTGAATATTATATATCATTTAGTGATGATAGCCTTTTGGGATACACTATTGATAAATAATGTAAGTGTATTGGGTTTGTAAAGAAGTTTTCATGAGGCAATTGATTATTAGTATTGATATTTCCTTATGTAGTATAGTGCAATGATAACATGACATTTTACTATTGACTCTGTTAAACTACTCAAACTTTATAACTTATAGTGTTTAGTAATTGTAATGAAATTATTAGCGAGATAAATAAATTAATAATTATGTCTCAAATATTTATTTTATTCAAAATATAGAGAGATATATGATTAAATATTCACTTATTATTCATTCAATTTTACTGGTATAGGAGTCTTAAGTCTTGATAGCTTTGAGTATTGATATAAAACAATTATAATTCATTTTGGTTCATAGTAATAAAAACAGGTCAAAGTTTGTCAAGTGTATTAGCATAGGAGTATGTTAAACATTAAAGGCCTTGATTAAATATTTTTATTTATCAGGTTAAGATGCTTTACTTAACTTACAATATTATATTTTCAGAATATGGAAGTAAAGTGAACTTGGTTTTGAATAATAATCATTCCTTGTAGTTTTATGATTTGGATAATAAAATTTATGCAAACATTATGACTTGAAACTTGTAAATTAGGTTTAAAATTATAATATATCCTTAATAGACATAATATGGATTCTATTATGAGATTTTCATATTTAAAAACTCATTAAGTCAAAGTGTTAGGAAATAACAAGGGTACTAAGATTGTTATGTAAACCATCAATGGCATAATGGATAAATATATAATCATGGATTAAGCTATTATACATATTATATATAAATGAATTAAGTGTTTGAAAATATAGAATTTCATAAATTTATGAGAATGGTTATAGTGTAAATATTTAATTAGGTTATTGATACTTCAATCAATAGTTAAACTAAATTCAATGAAGGCTATTAGGGAATTCATAAGTTACTTCATGCATAAATTAAGCATGGTTGTTGGAACAATGAGATAAAATGGATTTCATTTATTAAAATAATGACTCATTATTGTTGCAAGTACATTGGCCAAATGCCAATTAAGAATAGTTATATATGATAAATATGTATACCAAGACTTACTGATGGTTAAGATGCAACATGTGTGAACCTTTTTTTTATCATGGTAATGATGAGATGGCCACTTATGTGGTATTGTCCACCATTTGTAAGAATTAGGAAGATATGTTTGAGTATTTATTTTCTTATGAACATGTGGGCTACATGAAAGTTATTAAACTATGTCATTGCAAAGGAAAATGGAATTATAGTGCAGGGATTCCTATGGAAGTGATGATGGTCAAATGATCAACAAATGGATAACACTATAATACATGAATTTCACCTACACTAAAACATATAGTATTTGAAATAATAAAAAATATTTTACATTGTATTGGTTTTTGAAATTGTCCCAAAATAAACACTTGTTGTTATGTGAATTTCATAGATTTTGCTTAAGCAAGCTTAGTATGATGATTCTTCTATTTTTGAATTTTGTTTTATTTTATTGTATGGGTTGGTGATCTTGTATTATTTAACCTATAAGGTTATGAATATTTTATACCAAAAAAAATCACTAGGGTATCAATAAAATTAGTAAATGGTCCTATTTGGAAGACCATGGATATGATGTCTAGTTCAGAGTGTATGAATGTATGGTAGTATACTAATGCACCCCAAACTAAATACTAAGGGGTAAGAACTTATGAAAAGTATAATTTATAAATTCTATCCATATCAAAGTAATTATTTTTTTTATAACATATTTATGGACTTGACCACATTATTTCACATTCATTATCATAAACATTAAGATATACCATAGTTATGTTATATCGGTATATACAAAAAAACATTATTTGGTTAATTATAGGTTGAAGGAAAGGGTTTCATAAAAATAAAAAAAGTAAATATAAAAAATTCATAAGTTAATGGTGGTATCCTATTGAATATGATTTTTAGGGATTACAAAGTCCTACACATGTTTCTAGTTCAATAAGAAATAATACTGACCCTTTGTAAGATACTAGTCATCCATCTACTTCAACACCAAACAAGAAGAAGTGTTTGTTGAATCATCATCCAACCAATAAGATGTTGGATAAATATTATGAGAGTAGTATAAAAAGGATAAAAAATGAATAATTTAAATTTATTGACAATTATTATGATGAAAATATTATGTTTACATTATCATATGTGACTAGTGAACCTAGACATTATGCAGAAGCTAATCAAAGTAAAAAATGGGTTCATGCTGTGCAATTAGAGATGGATTAAATTGATAGGAATGATGAATTTAATTTAGTTTTAATTATTATAAATAAACATGTCATTGACATAAATTGGGTCTACAAGACCAAGGTTAAAAGGGATGACATAGTTAACAATCTCAAAGTTAGACTAGTTGCAAAAAGATTTGCATAAATATATCGAGTTGACTATGAGGAAAATTATGTACACATAAAATGTCAAGATACTATAAGATTAATTATTTATGTATACTATAATAAAATATGTAAAATACATCAAATATATGTCATGAGTGCATTCTTAAATGATGTGATTGAAGAAGAAGTATGTGTTGGGCAACCATAAGATTTTGAGGTAAAGGGTAAATTTTTCTTGGGTATATAAATTGAATAAAGATATTTATGAGTTAAATAAATATCCAAGATATTGGTACTCAATAATTTATATTTGGTTATTAGATCAAGTATTTAAAATAATTCAAAATGAACTAACTCTTTACATACAAGCATCTTGTTATATTATTTTATGTCTATCTTTATCTAGATGACTTGATATTTACAAGTAGCTCTATGGATAAGTGAATTGATTCAAGGAATATATGAAAATATAATTTAAAATAACTGATATTATACTTATTATTTAATTTATTGACATGGAATTACATTAAAATAAATATAAAATATTCATTTGTAAAGCCAAGTATGCCCAATACATGTTAAATAAGTACACTCTTTAAGTTTCAAAGCGAACAAACACTCCAATACATTTAAAATTAGAAAAAATATTATGAAGGAAGATGTAAGTTATTTATATAATGAAATTAATTTAATAAATATTGTGGGAGGTTTGATGTATCACACTATGACAAAACCTGATATTAGTTATGGGGTTTCACTAGTTTTTATATTTATGGGTAAACTATCATTCAAGTATTTGTAAGAAATGAAGAGAATTTTAAGATGTGTAAAATGAAATTATAATCATGGTATTTATTTCATATCAAAAATTTAATTATTTCTAATTGGATACACAAATTCAAATTAGGGAGGATCTCTTGATGACTTATAATCAACTTCAGGGTGCTACTTCTCATTGGGAAGCGTCTTAGTTTCTTGGTATTCAAATAAATAGGATATAATTAAATTATCCTATACTGAAGATGAATATACAACACTTACATAATATTTCACATAAGTATTATGGTTAACAATACTCTTTTCTAATTTTAGAGAGGCTCATCTTGAGCTAACATAGATTTTTTGTGATAACAATGGGGCAATACAATTGTTCAAGAATCTGGTTTTTCATGCTAAAACAAAGCACATTAAAATTAAACATCATTTTTTAAAGAATTATTCAATCATAAAATATTTTCCATTGATTATGTGATAAGTGAAAATTAGTTTACTGATACTCTCACCAAAGAATTGCATAAGCAGATTCATGGAAGTCTTAAGCAAATGATAAACATCTCTCTTATTTGCATCAAAGGGAAAAATGTTGAGTATGATGCCAATATAGGAACTTGAGTTATAATTTTATACTTAGTTTATTTTGTATTTTTATATGTTTAGGAAGATTATTATTTTTATTTATGACATACATTACTTGTTTGAAAATTTTTGAACACTTTATAGTGATTTCCTAAAAAATAGATAGAATTACCAGTTCATTGTAGTTCATTAAAAGTTTACTTATTTGAGTCTAATTCATTATAAATTCATCCCAAAATAAGTGGGGTGAAATTTATAATTAATTTATTTTGGTATTTTATGATATATTTAGTTTAGTTAGGGCACCTAGGTTGACTAGAATGCTTTAATGGTTGCATGTTTAACTTCACTATTGAAGAGGCTTCATACATGATGTCCAAATTTTTGAAATGAGTTAAATTTAGATTATTATTCTATTTTCATTTCAATTAGTGGTCTAGGAGATTTATATTTATATTTTTACTTGTATACTTTACTTGCATTGCAAGTTTCCTTATAATAATATCAAATTAACTTTCTTTATTTAATAAATTTACACACCATAGAAGGGTGGTGAATTATTTAGAATTGGGAAATTTTTTTTCATGTTTAATATTTTATTTTATCTCACATATATAGTAATTTAGACTAAAAATCATATATTTTCAAGTTTGAAGTTATTTAGTATAATTTTTGGTCAACAATATCACATACAATACCATTAGTTTAACAACTAGTGATTTTGGGATAGGTTAGTTGATACATAACTTCAATTTCATATTAAATAAAATCTAATTTTCTCTCCTTTGTAAATTCAAAACCTTCACCTTTTATTTTATTAAAACCCTAGTTGTGCACTAAAAACCACTATAAAATAGGGACAACAAATGAAATGGTAGGCTTGATATAACCTTACCCAACCCCTATGACTAAGTACCACCTACTTATCCAATATTCCAAATAGAGAAGTCAAACTAAATGTAGTTCTCCCACCTATCTGAGTGTGTGTGTCTTATGTAGTATTAGTATATAGTGTAATAATATGTATGTATTTCAATACTTGAAAATATATGACTTGACATTATAAATGGTATTCAGGCTTTGTTCAGGCATTATCCTTTGACGTGTTTAAGATTTTGTAACTTTAGGGAAGTTAATATTAATGTGCATTATATTTTATAGAGATAAATATATAAGTACTAGATAAACAAAGGATTAGGCTTGATTTGATTATATAGTTGTCTCTTTGGGTAACTTCATCAAAATTAACATGTGAAATGTATGAGATGACCCATTTGAACAATTTGAATTTTAAAAATGGTTGTTAAATGGAATAGGGATAGGTCCAACCTAAGTGGATAGATTTTTAGTGTTAGAACTATTTGAGTTGGTGAATAACTATCAATAAAGTATGAATAGTGATTTGAGATAAGGATACAATATGAGAATGATATTAAGCCATTTAGGTAGAGACTATGAAGGGATCTTGTAGTAGTAATGATAATTTGTAAGGGTGAGGTCCATATATTAGTGAATGGATAAGTGTAGATACTCATAATATATATTAGACACTTGAAAATATGTAATATGATTGATCTCAAACATTATTAACTTATGCATACATACATGTCTCTTGCTCACATCTCCTCATAAATAATCACTCATAATGGGCCTAAACCTTCCAAATTATTGTTAATGATACATAATACCTTCCTAGACTCTATCTAAATATATTGGTATCATTATCAGACTATCTCTTTATCTTACATCATTTTTTCTAGTCTCTAAATAGTTTTTTATTTCTTCATATAGTTTCACCACCATAAAGCTATCTATTTAAGTTAAAATTACCTATGCACCATTTAAAAACTAGTTTCAAAATTTTAAATTGTTCATATGGGTAATCCTATATGTTTTTCATGTTTTTACAAATTAATTTTCCCAACGAGTCTATTATATAATCATATAAAGACTAAACACATTCTAATCTATCACTTATTTGTCTATTACTAGAAATCACTCTACACATTAAGAACTTCCCTAAGGTTTCTAAATCTAAAATATCTCAAAGGAGAAATCCTTGAACTAAGTCTAGATACTATTTTAAATGTCAAGTCATAGGTTTTCAGGTGTTTAAATCCATACACATGATTGCATTGTATTAAAATATTAAATAATATTACACACACTTAGCTAGGTGGGATAACTGTGTTTGTTTTGACTTCCATCTTTAAAGTTTGGGATATGTACGCAATGCTTAGTTATAGTGGGTTGATGATATTATCTCAACCTTCCCTTTCACCCATTACCCATATTTTAAAATGGTTCTTTATTTCATAGATAGGGTTTGGAGAAAGGAGAGGGATAATAAATAAATTCATGTAAAATCAAAGATAGATCCATACACATGATTGCATTGTATTCTAGTATTACACAAGATTGCACACAAAGGACTATTTTAGATAATATGGACTTATGTCCCTAAATTGGATGGGAGATAATCTTTGAAAATGAATATTTTTTGGGTTCTACACAAGTTGAATATGGAGAGTATGGTAATAATTTGGATCTATTCCCCATTTATTAGATTGAAGATAATTTAAAATTATAAAATTTTAAATAATGTAGGCATACTATTGATATTTGTTTTTTAGTTGGACTATAGATAAGTCCAAATTATTTTAAATATTCCCTCACACTTAGCTAGGTGGGATAACTATGTTTGTTTTGAATTTCATCTTTAAAGTCTTGCATATGTAGGGGCCACTTAGTTATATGGGGTGGATAATATTATCTCAGCCCTTCCCTTACACCCATTATCCATATTTTATAGTGGTTCTTTATTACATGGCTAGTGTTTAGAGAAAGGAGAAGGATAATAAAGACAATCATGAAAAATCAAAGGCATCTGCATACAAAAGAACCCTCATTAGATGTAGGCACAATATTTATAACCATCATATATTTTCAAAAATATGTAGGATAGTTACACACCCTATCAAATAGTTATACATTGAATAAGCATCGATGAAGAACAAACTAGTCCTAGATTGTGCAGATACTCTATTTCCATATATGAGCACTCATATGCCATTTTATGTTCATTTTTATGCTTTTAGCTTTCCAAAAAAGTGAAACAAGATAAGTAATTCATTCCTTTAGAGTTTTACATAAACATAAATTTACCATATCTGACTAGTTCTACTCATATTTATTTGGTTATTTTACATCTTAAACAATCTAAATATTATATAAGTTTTATATTATTAGCATCACATTAATCAAAAAATTGATAAAACATATTAATGAAACCATTCATTGTGTTAAGAAAATCAAACCCTAAATTCCTTAGGGTTTCCTTATATTTATCCTAGGGTTTTATAATTCAATATTTTTTTGATTTTTTTAGACTCAAATTTTTATTCCCCATATAGCACAGTAATTTTTTTTAATCTTATCATCTTGATGCTTTTCATGCTCATATTATATGCCATATAATAATAATAACTCTCTTATCCCTCTAATGAAAAGTTATAATTTAAGTGGTTTCTAAATTAAAAATAATCAATTTTTTATAGATCAATCATGTGTCTACAATGGCTAAAATTTATGAAATTAAAATCCCTCCTTTTGATGCACATGTTAATAATGAACACACACACACACACACACACACACACACACACACACACACACACACACACACACACACACACACACACACACACACACACACACACACACACACACACACACACACACACACACACACACACACATACACACACAAAAAAAATGTTGTTAATATTCCATATAATAAACCTATTTATGAGAAATATGATGAATACAATGATCAAATACATCTATATGACCTTGATTGTCTAGACAATAAATAATTTGTAACTCTTTATACATTTTGAGAATGAATCTATTTGTGACCCTATGATCTACATAATATCTTACAAATTATTGTATAAGTTAAAAAAGCAAAGAATTTTAAGGTTGTCACATTTTACAAACAATAGCATGAGTTATTTACTGATATTAATAAACCTTTTAAAGATATTTAATTTATAATAGGTATTGAGACTACTACTATTGCTACTATCCCCATGATTACACCTATGGTTACACATGTGATGTCCACCCATTGTATGGTGGCAACTCATAGTTCTGCTAAAATTAATATGACTATTTTGATATAGCATAATTTGATACCTTTTAATGTTTCTACTCATGTCATGACATCCAATGATACAAAATTTTTATATGACAATTGATCAAACACTTATGAAAAGAGTTACTGGTTTATATAATAAGGTCATATAATTACATTAGATTCCTTTTAGAGTTAGCCATACGACTAATTCTCATGTATTATAAAATAATCCATTATCTCTTGAGATCTATTTTTATACTGATAGGTTTTGATTCACCTAAGCTTACATTATATGATGGTAAAGATGATACATAATAACATACTCAAGCCTTTCATATAGCATGTTTGGATTTAATAATAAATTATTGAATAAGTCATTTCAATGGATTCTTAATGACTTCACCATGTGTTGGTTTTATGATCTCACTTTTCATTAAATCCTTCCCTTTAATTATTTGGCTACTAATTTTTATCACACTTTTCAAGAAAAAATATTGAGAAGATGTATTATGCTCAAACTATGAAAATTAAGCAAGGGTCTAATGAGCATATCACTGATTATGTACTTTGTTACAAATTGTGTGACATAATATGCCAAGTCAAATGGTATATATTGAATTACAATATATATTCAATCATAGTTTACTTTCCCATCTACATGAGTTTATTGTGTTTAATAAATTATATTATTTTGATGACCTATGTCATATAATTAAGGATCAAGAATTTAAACTTATTACAATGAATAAGCTAAGTTATGGGTCCAACCCTCCAAACACATTTGGTGACAATTTTCTAAGTTAAAAAACTTTTAAATCAAAATCAATTGATAATAATAATGATGCAAAAAGAACTAATGTAGTCTCACAACTAATAAATTATCTTGTTCTCTTAGCTCCACCAAGTAATACATTTTCACATTTACCATAACCTCCTCACAAAGTATTAAAAAATTTACTTGAGTGGAACTTTATGTCTCACAATTCAAAATAATAGGTTGATATGAGTAATACTCAAGTTAAGGATTCAACATTAATGCATATTATGACTATCATCAACATACATGACATTCAATTAATAGATGCTTCATATTGTGATATACTATAAAATATTTGATAGATGACAATATCATTGATCTTAACACACATACATAAGATTAATTAACCAAAAAAAAATGGAAATGCTAATTTTAAGATATTTTATAACCCCTTTTGTAATCATGCAACACAAGAGACTACACTTAATCTTGAGGTACATTTCACTTACAATGCACATCCTTCTCCAGTTTATTATACTTGTAGAATTGAGAAAGAGCATCCTTTAGATGGTATTATTGACACTCTTAATATTTTACATGTACACATACCTACTATCAAATTTGATGATAATCATATTATTGATGATGAGTATTATAATAAGGTATTATTTTTGACAAGGTATAAAATGGGTTGAGTGAAAATATTTTCACCATGACACTCCTCACTATGGATACACAAGTAGATTTGATGGATACAATGACAACAATTAAAGGATTTGATGGATGGGAAAAAATTCTTGGGAAGATGGTTCTACCACTTAAATTGGGCCTTACTATATTTTCTAGTTTTTTCTTAGTTATATCACGTACAAAGGCATCTTATAAGTTGTTATGACATCCTTGGATACATAATATATGTGGAATATAATATATAGTACAAAGATATATATAAATGTCGTTAGGGTGGTCACAATTCTAGTTATTCCATATGAATGCCTTCTTCAATAGAAAACCATTTCTCCACCCCCACCATTTCTATAGTCAGTTAAACAACCTACACAACTTAGAGGAAGATAGTATATTTTCCTAGATGATCAATACTATAATGTTTATTACATTAGATTTTCATTGAGGATTCATAGGAGCCATTATCTAGTCCATTACATTCTATATTTGTGTTATAAAATACTTAACCTATTTCTCAACAAACATAGTCACATTCTCCTATTATGTATCATACATCACAAAATATTATGATTCATATAGTTACACAACATACAAAAAATCATGTGGTTGTTGTTGATGATGATGAATATGGAACATCATGAGATAATATTTCATACTTTGATATAGATACGCATATTAATACTCGATCATCATAGATAACGTTAGCCACATGTTACGTAGGACCTATATGTGAGCATCACATTGGTGGGATAATTGGTTAGCATTACATAACACTATAAAAAACTCAAAAAATACCATATATATATATATATATATATATATATATATATATATATAAATAAAAAATAAAAACTATGACCTATGCATGACATGTATTTCTTGTTTACATGATATTTTTCTTCTTTAAGACATACAGATGTGTAACATTCTTACACCAATAATCTACCTTATATTTGGGGAATGATTTTACTTGGGGAATTTTGTTACTTTACATAGGTTTTATTATTCTATGATTATTTCCACTGAGCTAATTTACACTAATTATACTTGACTTTCTCTAACTCATACTACTTCAGTTCATATTTAACTAGATATTAAGTTTTGTTATATGTGTTGATGGCATACATTGATTATGTATATTATCCTTGCTTGTTCTAGGCATGATTGATGTTATTATGGTTTATACTATGTGATTCTTGATATTTATTACATTGTGTGACTCTTTCTATATTTGTTTTTGAATTTTATTTTTTGTGACATTTGATTTTCTTATGTGTGTGTGACATTTGATTTCCTATTTCATGTGCAAATTTTAATTATCCATTATTTGTGAGACATTTTATTGTCCAATGTGTGGGTACATTAGATTCATGTGAGTATTATTTTCCATTATGTGTATCCATTGGCTTTGTGTGACATTTGATTGTCCATTGTGGGTGGTTCTTTCCTTGCATGACATTGAGTGCTATGAAATTTACATTATTGTGTGTGTTATGGCCATGACACTATCTTGGGCTCATTAATGTGTGGATGAATCTATGATTATTTGTTTAACTTGTTATTCTATGATCCATATCATATAATATTATTCTTATTTATGGTGCCCATTACATATCATGCAACCTAAATGTAGTTATTACTCAATTTATGAATGTTCATTGAATATTCTTTATTACTTTCATTGATATATCTATCTTGAAATGACATTTGTATGCCTTAAGATATATGTTCCATACATACTCATATGATCTATTCTTATTAGGAGGACATATTATCCATAAGTTAGTACATGTTTTATACTACTTATATCATTTTATATATAACATGATGTGTTTAACTCCTTTCTTTTGAGATACATAATTAATTGGATAAAATTTTTAGTTTAAAAGGTGGGCATATATAATAGCTTATCTTAGATACTCAACCTACACAATCATATATTTTATATTTTGCACATATATTAATTAATAATGGTACAAGTTTACACATATTATTAAAGGTTTTACATGATTATAAGTTGTATTTCATAGATTATATGAGAATATTACCTAGATTAAATTACTTATTGTTGTACCTAATACACCCCCTTTTCCCATAAGGAAATGGGGACACACTTTTTTTAGATTATTGTCTTGATTTTGAGCCCCTCTTCTATATGTTTATAAAAAATCTAGGGTAAGATTGATTACTGGCCTTTTTTTGTACTTTGGTAGAGCACCATTGGTATTGTGTTTTCATGGACTAACCTTATTCAAAAGACTTTGTCAGGATTGATGTTTTTGGACTTATGTTTTCAAGCTTTTCTCTTCAAAAATTTTGTTCTACATGAATTGGTCTTCATGTTTATTATGTTGGACATTTTATTTGATAAAATTTTCTCTTCATAGCATTTCCCCATAATAATTTTGCAAAAAAAATTTCCATGAATTAGAGTTATTCTTAAAGATAACCTTCTTGATACACTTTCATTGACATGATTTCCATTTGGCCCCTTTGAACCTACTCTTCAGGCTATGTACAACTTGCCCTTCAGCCTTTATGAAGTAGATCCTTTAGGACTTTTTTTATGGATGAATTCCCTATGAAGTAGACCCTTTGGATTATTTATAGATAGAAATTACCCATCGACATTTTGAAGTGACCCTTTGGCATTCTGAAATTACCCTTCGATACTTTTTAATTTCCCTTCGTCCCCTCCACACCTACCCTTCAAGACTTTTGTCCCGTGCCTTCGCATTTTTGAACCATTCCTTCAAACATTTTATTTAAGACATTTTCCACATAGAAATGAACCTACCCTTTCGAATTTATACAACTTACACTTCAAGATAATTATCATGGGTGTTTTTCCCTATAGACATGTCTTTTAGGACTTTTATCCCAGACCTTTTTTCCCTTTGAATTACCCTTCAAAATTTTTGTCAAGGACACATATCCTTTCAAACTTTTTGAACATATCCTTTCAAAGTTTAAAAGTAGCCTTTAGGACTTTTATGGTTACCCTTTAGGACTTTTGTAACGGACCTTTGCCCTATGGAACTACCCTTCAGGAATTTCATCCTAGATCATTTTACCTTATAAAGTAGACCCTTTAAGCATTTTTTCCATAAAGTAGACCATGTGGCCCTTCCACTTACCCTTTGAGACTTTTATCCCAGATCCTTTGTCCTCTAGGACTTATCCTTCAATAATTTGTTCCAAGCTCCTTTACTTTCAAAAATTACCCTTTGACCCTTTTTGAAGTGGTCACATACCTTTCAAACATTTTGAAAAATACCCTTCAGTATTTTTGAAGTGACCACTTACCCTTCAGGACTTTGTATTAGACCTTTTCACCTCTAAGACTTACCTTTTGGGACTTTTATCCTAGGACTTTATCCTTTGGCCAATTCTTTCAGACATTTTATCTGAGAGATTTTTCCCTTCAACCCCTTCCTTTAGACATTTTGTTTGAGAGACTTTTCCCTTTGTACATGCCCTTCAGGATTTTTATCTTGAGTATTTTTCCCTACGATCCTGACCTTGGGACTTTTTTCCCAAGCCCTTTTTCCCTTCAACTAATTCCTTTAAACATTTTGTCTAAAACATCATGCCCTTTAGCGCTTTTGAGACCATCCCTTAAAAAATTTCTTTAGACATTTTGTCAAAGAGAATTGGGTCTTTAGGAGAATTTTTATGAACATTTTGTTTGAAATAATTCCCTCGATGGAATTCTTGTGGAAATTTTGCCCAAAATAATTCACCCACACAATAATATCAAAACAATTCCCTCATAACAATTGACCCAAGACCAATACCATACTGCCAAGTGGCACCCTTGCTTAGAGAATTTTTTTATTATGTCTAGAGCATGATTTAATATTTTAGCCAATAGTCCCAATCATTATTTTATATACTAGGTGATCAAGATTAAATGTAGGAGCTCTTATATATATTATTTGCCCAAGTCTAAATTGTATTTTTCTAAAACTAAGACCTTAATCTAGAATATTCATGTAGGGTCCTCTATACATATTTCCCAAAGTATTATGCTAAGTCATTTTTTTAATTATGTTTATAGGAGTAGGGGATCCTAAAGAAATGACATGTGTTAAACTTATGAGATTAAATTTGATAGTTGTGTGGACATCATTTGATAGTCACAAGGATATCATTTTATGGTTCTGAGGATGTCATTTGATGGTCACACAAATGTCAAATTTAACCTTGGAAGTAGCTAATTTATGGAATTAAATTTGATAGTCGCACAGATGTCATTTGATGATCACAACGATGTCATTTGACAGTCACATAAACATAAAATTTAACCTCATAAATAACTTATTTAGATTCAAAAGTGGACCCAAAAAATTGATGGTTTGCATTGATCATTATAGTTGACCAAATGGTATGAGATTGATAGAGACTTTTCAAAGGTATTGGATTAAATAAAGAGTTTCCAAGTGGCATATTAGCATGATCAATGTATAAGTCAAAAGGTCTAAGACAAGATCCTATGAAGCATATCTACTCAAGCCCATTTGATAGAATGACATGAGATTGAGTTTAAATTTCAAAGATCAATGAGATTGACAAGTGTCACCATCATGGGAGCCCAGTACATAGACCCAAAAACCCATAAGAATAAGTAGGGAACCCAGTACATACAGATCAAGAGCCTTGAATGGCTGCCAAGTGGCACACATATGAAGTAGAGAAAAAGAGGGAATGATAAGTGTCAAGTACATAAAAGTCAATGAGCCAAAAGTACTAAAATCTAATGAACCATGTTAAACTAGTACATAAGGATTGATAGTGAAAGTCCTAGGTGGACTTTTCAAATATCCTAGACTCAATCAAGTGTTGACATGTATCAAATTTTATAATATAGCATGGAATTGTGGACATAATACGTATATCTTTGGAAACTTGAGCTATATTTATCAATATAAATTGGATCTCATGGTTAAGCTAGAGTATGAACATGAATGTCTTAATCTGAATGATGAATATAAAAGTGAAGATTCAAATTTTATAAAAAGCATAGGCAAGCATGCAATGCATAGTTCATATTAGTCATGACTAATAGTAGTGCCACTAGTTATAAAACATTGGTCAATTGATTATGGTCCTTCATGCATATGTTAGAGTTCCCTTTGAAGGTGGATAAACTGAAAAATCAATAGGTTCTTTTCACAACCTATAAAATGAGGTGTGTGTAGTTTTGGTAAATAGTGCATATTCTAAATTTTGCATATATTTCAAGCTAAAATTGTAAAAACTACCTCTATCTTTATACACATACACAAATTACATAGCTTTGGTAAAGGCTATTTTAAATTGATAACTTTAAGTAGACTCTTATACAATTTTAGATCACAGTTAGAACTCATGTTCTGACTATCACATGTAATGAAATTACATGAACTTGGAGGATGAGGTGACCCCTTCCCCAAGTCTATATAAAAAATTATAATCCAACTTGGATTTTTGTCAGATAATTTTGAATATAGGAACAACATCAATTTTGATCATCAACAAATGTGTTTGTGTATTTTATTTCCAATTTCTACATAATTTGTTGATTAATTTCATTGGTTGTATGCTTCAATAATCTTTAGTGTGCAAAAGTTGTGAATAGATTCATGATTATTTTGATTAATATATTGATCTATAGATGTGCAATAGATATTTAAAGGTTGGTAAATATATTAGTTAAGATAGTCAAGTTTAAATTGATTCATAATTCTAATTATACGTGAGTGCTTTCTTGGATGTAGTTTTCTATGTGTGTGTAATATCTACCTCAGATACTTCACTAACCCAATACATAATCTCCTAATTAAGGGTGTGCAATAGCTACTCTAGAAATATTAACCTTTGTCTGAGGCTTATGAATTTATTACATCTTTATCTCCTTAAACTTCTTAGCTGTGTTTGACTATGTGTGTGTAATTTCTACTAGCAAAAGGCATAGGTTCTGAGAGCACTTGTCCTTTTAGAAACTAGCTAGGGAAGTAGTTCCTAAAAACCATAGAAGCTTTATTTTCTACCTTACCTTTCCTTTTTTGACTTTGTTTTGAGATTTTCCCACTCTAGATTAAAATCCATACACCCATCAAATTCACATAGAGATTAATAATCCTTTAGGAACCACACCACTATCTAAAAAACCTCATTAATAACTTACATTCTTTACCAACTATTCTATTAGGAAGTTGTAATAGACTGTATACCTACAATTTATGCCCTAGAGTTAAGTTTACCTCCATTGAGATCCTAAAACATTAGAGGATACCTCATTATGGATGTGGTGTGCATAAAACCCACATCAACAGTTAATTGGTGCTAGAAGGAGGGATTAAACATTCAATTGTCATTAATACAAGATATCCCTCTTGTGAAAATCCCATCATCAATTAACTGGCACTAGAAAGAGGACTTGGACATTTAATTGTCATTAATACAAGAGAGCCACCTTGTGAAAATTCCATCAATAGTTAACTGGCACTAGAAAGAGGGCCTAGATGTTCATTATTGTTAATACAAGATAACCCCCTTGTAAAAATCCCAAAAAACCAAAAAATCATAAAACTTAGAAAACAAAAAAAATTGAGAATGGATTGGCTTGACAAACCACCCATAAATATCCTAGGTATTCAACATGATTTCCCAGATGACCCATTCAAATACGTTCCTAGGTTCCATTATAATCACCTAAGAATCGCTGAAGGGCATCTTGTTGCATACAAATATGCTATGTATGTTATGGATGTAAAATTTGAGGATGTAATTTATAGTTTGTTCCTTTTCATGTTGGGAGAAGAAATGCATGATTGGCTTACAGAGTTGGCACCTAGTTTTATTACTAATTGAAGTGATCTTGAGGAATATTTTTTGATATGATTTGTTATAAATATTGATACTCATGATTTAACAAATAATTTAACACCTTTTATGATTTATTTTATAGGTATGTTGGATATGAATTGTATAAAAGCCATCCAAAGATAAATCTTGTTACTATGCCCAAACCGGAACATAGTGAAAGGGTTTCCTTTTAATCCAAGCACTGTACATAAGGAAGAAGATATCCCAAATGGAGAGGATGATTAGATCATAAAAGATACTAAAGAATGTATTGTAACTATCAATGAAGAAATTACAATGTTACAGAATAAATTGAGATACCAACAACAAGAAGAGGAATCCATCAAGCCAAGAGAATTGGATCATGATGATTCCATCCCAATATTTGATGAGATAACTAAATAAAGAAATTATGGAAGTGAAGAAAGTGTCAATATAATGGAACATTATTGACCTTTATAGCATCTCTATGAGATAGCATATGCCTAGGCAGAGGATCAATTACTTTGCCTTACAAAAGGAGATATTATCTCTAAATATAGTGTTGATGATTCTTGTGACTATCAGTTTGCATTAGAATATCTATTATAAAACTCATTTGATGACTATATTCCTAACTTATTCCCCTCTGATCATGCAGGCTCCAATATTGAGATTTTATATTATGTCATGCCTGAGGTAGGTATGCATTTTTATCATGGGTCAAATGAAAAAGGTATGTTGACTTCCCCCAATAATTTTTATTCTATTTATGAGCCCTTTTATAATGGAATTAATTCACATAGATGTTCATGCCTTGATTTGATAGATGCTAAATTCAATTTAGTGCCTAACTCTAATGTGCAAGACACTGTGGTTAATTATATGATTGACCAAGAACCCCTATGTGTGTGGACATCAACATTACTCAGCATTGAAATAGAGACCTATGATTGAATATATGATGCCTGTGAATTTGCATATCTTACAGAGCATAACTATTCAAAAGAACAACAACAAAAGGATCAATAAAATGTAGTGGATGAGTTGATCCCTATGGAGTTAATAGTTAGTGAATCTCTCACTCCTAAAATCAAAAATAGTGAGCCCCACGTAAACACAAATTTTATTCATGATTTGGAAAGTCAAGAGCTAATTCATTCAAATATTGAAGGTCACACTCAAAGTGAGAGTTTAGATGTAGTTTTTGAGGAATATATTGTTCATGATTATACTTATGATTATGAGGACATTTCCCATAATGAGTTCATAGAGGATGATGACTTTCAAGACTCTAGGTCAAATCTAATATCCATCTTAGCAAGTAATTTCAAGGTTTATTTGTCTGAATTAGGTTCTCCTAAATACATGAGTAATAATGATGAGCTTTTAGAACATATGTATCATAGGGAAGAGTTATTTTTTTTATTGTGTCTTAGATGTCCCAGTGAGTAACCCTGATTTTTTGATCTATAATATAAGGGAAAAGCTCAAAATTCTACAAAATGAATACAAGGATGTTCCTACCTATTTCAAAACTTTAATAGGGAAAACCTTGTTATTACCAAAGAGTGAGAAATATACCAAACAAAGTTTCCAAATCCATCCCCCATCTTGTTTGGGTTTTCTTTAGAGTAGGAGAAGGTCAGGTTTTTTATTTTCTATCATTTGTTTTCATTAGATTAATCTTACCTACTTCCTGTATTTTGCTTTCATAGATCAATTTCATGTTTTCCAGATTAGAATTTAGTATTTTTATTTCTTAGATTAGTTTTTATTTGCTTTTTTTGATGATAAAAATGGTGTTTGATTTTAATATAACCAGGTCAAAATCCAAACCAACTAATCTTATGACTTGTATAAAAGGGGAAAATTAAAATCTTGAATTTTTTTGAGACTAGTTTATAGATTAGGTGTATTTTTGAGTTTTTGAGTCTTTAGGATGAAGGTAGGTAATCATATATTATTTTGAATGGTGTCAAAATTGAATACTTTTACCAAGCATGTGGAATTTTCTCTCTGATTACTTCATACAAATCTAGAAAGTTTTCTTGTTTTATTAGATCAAATACACTTATCACATTAAATACCTATTGGAAGTGATAATTCTAGGTATAGATGTAGTTGGTAAGAATATTCTAGTAATGATTTGTTTTATAATTATACCATCTCACTAGGATTCTAGCTCTTCCCTTTTCAATTCAAGAACAAAAGAAGAGTGAAAGAAAAATAAAAGAAGAATGAACTAATGGATTCAAAAGAGCAAAATAAAATCTAAAGAAAATCAAAATACTCACATTATGAAATAACATCAATGTACCACACATCATGATCAAAATAAAAATAATGGAGAGAGAAGAGAAGGATCCCAAGGTATTTCTGTCAGAGTTATGGATGCCTGGCTAATAGTAGAGTAATGCCTGAGCTTCCTTTATTTTTGAGATTTAATATATACTGGAATGAAAACTAAAACCCCATCAAAGCCTTTGAAAAAACTCATTACATTAGGGGTTAAATAAAATACACATTTGACACACACAAATCCAAGAAATTAGGAGGCAAGTATGTTGTGTGAATTAACTTAAGAGTCTCTTTTCATGTTTCTAATTTAAGTATTCTTATAAAGAAAACTTCATGATTGATTTAGGATTGTAAACTAGAGTTTTGGGTTCTTGAATATTCAGGAGTATTCCCCCTGTGAGTCACCATTTGTGGTATTTAACACACCCCCTTTTCCCATAAGGAAATGGGGACCCACTTTTTTCAAATTATTGTCTTGATTTTGAGCACCTCTTCTATATGTTTATGCAAAATCTATGAGAAGATTGATTATTGGCCTTTTTTCATACCTTGGTAGAGTAGAATTGGTATTGTGTTTTCATGGACTAACCTTCTTCAAGAGTCTTTTTTGGGCTTTATGTGTTCATACTTATGTTTTCAGGCTTTTCTCTTTAAATCTTTTGTTCCACATGAAGCGGTCTTTAGTTTTATTGTGTTAGACATTTTTTCTAATGGAATTTTCTCTTCATAGCATTTTCCTTCAACAATTCTATTGAAATAATTTCCCTGAATTAGACTTATTCTTTTAGGCAACCTTACCGATACACTTTCACTGACAGAATTGCCCTTTAGCCCCTTTAAACCTACTCTTCAGGCTATGTGTAACTTGCCCTTTAACCTTTTTGAGATTGACATCAGCCTTTACAAAGTAGATCCTTTAGGAATTTTGTCATGGATGAATGCCCTATGAAGTAGACACTTCGAATTGTTGCTAGATAGAAAGTACTCTTTGGCATTTTGAAAGAACCCTTCAACATTTTGAAAGTTCCTTTTGGGACTTTTATAATTTCCCTTTAGCCCCTCCACACCTACCCTTCAAGATTTTTGTTCCACACCTTTGCATTTTTGAACTATTCCTTTGGACATTTTGTCCGAGACATTTTCCTTGAAGAAATGAACCTATCCTTTGGGCTTTATACAACTTACCCTTCAGGATAATTTTCATGGGAAATTTTTTTATAGACATGCCCTTCAAGACTTTTATCCTAGGTCTTTTGCCCTTCGACTTAACCTTAAATTTTTTTTTCAAGGACACATATCCCTTTAAAATTTTAGAGCATACCCTTTAGCATTTTGAAAGTTCTTTTCATGACTTTTGTGGTTACCCTTCGGGACTTTTCTAATGGCCCTTTTGCTTATGGAAAGACCCTTCAAGACTTTCATCCTAGATTATTTTAACCTATGAAGTAGACCCTTCAAGCATTTTTTCCATGAAGTAGACCCTTCATCCCTTCCACTTACCCTTTGAGACTTTTGTCCTTTGGAATTTTATTCCAAGCACTTTTGATTTTGAAAATGAGCCTTTATCCCTTTTTGAAGTGGTCACATACCTTTTAGGCATTTTGAAAAATACCCCTCAATCTTTTTGAAGTGACCACTTACCCTTCAAGACTTTGTCTTGGACACTTTCCCCTCCAAGACTTACCTTTAGGGACTTTTATCCCAGGACTTTATCCTTTGGCCAATTCTTTCAGACATTTTGTCTAAGATAGTTCTCCCTTCAAACCCTTTCTTTGGAAAATTTATCCAAGAGACTTTGTAATTCACACATGCCCTTCGATACTTTTGTCTTAGGAATTTTACCCTATGATCTTGCTCTTCAAGACTTTTATCCCAGGCCCTTTTTCCCTTCAAACATTTTGTCCAAAACATCATGCCCTTTAGCCCTTTTGAGACCATCCCTTCGAACATTCCTTCAGACATTTTGTTTGAGAGAATTAGGTCTTCAAAAGAATTATTGTAGATATTTTATCTAAAATATTTCCCTCGATGGAATTCCTACAAACATTTTTCTTGAAACAATTCCCACACAGAAATACCAAAATAATTCCCCCATAACAATTTCCCTGAGACCAATACCATACTGCCAAGTGGCACCCTTACTTAGAGAAAATTTTCATTATGTCTTGAGCAGGATTTAAGATTTTAGCCAAGGGCCCCAATCATTTTTTTCTATGTTAGTTCATCAAGATTAAATGTAGGAGATATTTTATATATTTTTATCCTAGGTCCAAATCATATTTTACTAATACAAAGACCTTAGGCTATAATATTCATGCAAGGTCCTTTATACATATTTCCTAAAGTATTATTCTAAGTCATTTTTTTGCTTATATTTGTAAGATTAGGGAATCCTAAAGAAATGACACATGTTAAAATTACAAGATTAAATTTTATAGTCATATAGACACCATTTGATGGTCATGAGGACATCATTTGATGGTTATGTGAATGTCAAATTTAACCTTGACAATGGTTTATTTACAAAATTAAATTTGATAGTCACGTAGATGTCATTTAAACATTGTGAGGATGTTATTTGATGTTTGCATGAATGTCAAATATAACCTCATAAATAACTCATTTGGATTCAAAAGTGAAACTAATAGATTGATGATTCATATTGATCTATATAGTTGTTCTAATGGTGTAAGATCAATAAAAACTTTTTAAAGGTCTCAATTTAATTAGAGAGTTACCAAGTGACATACCCATATGACTAAAGTACAAGTCAAAATGTCTAAGATAAGATCCTACAATGTACATCTACTTGATCCCATTTGATCGATTGACATGATAGCGAGTTGAAATGTCAAAGCTTCATGAGAGTGACAAGTGTCACTATCATAGAAGCCTAGTACATAGATCCAGTGACCTATGGGAAAGAGAAGGGAGCCCAGTACATAAAGCTTAGAAGCCTCAAGTAGCTATGAAATGGCACATATATGAAGTAGAGAAAAATAGGGAATGACAAGTGTCAAACACATAGGAGTTAATGAGCCAAAAGAACTAAAATCTAATGAACCGTGTTAAACTATTTCATAAAGATCGATGGTATGAGTTCTAGGTGGAATTTTCAAAGATCTTAGACTCAATATGGATAGAATACATAGATATTTGGGCATTTGAGCTATATTTATCAATAGACATTAGATCTCACAGTTAAGCTAGAGTATGAACATGCATGTCTTAATTTGAATAGTGAATATAAAAGTGAAGATCTAGATTCTATAAAAATCATGGGTGAGCATGTAATGCATAGTTCAGATTAGTCACAACTAATAGTAGTACCACTAGTTCTAAAACATTGATAAATTGATTTTGATCCTTCATGCATATGCCAAAGTTCTATTTGAAGGTGACTAATCTAAAATATCAACAAGTTGTTCTCACAACCTCTAAAAGGAGGTGTGTACAGTTTTGGGAAACAATGCATATTTTGAAGTTTGCATATAGTTCAAACTAAAATTGTAAAAATTACCTCTATATTTATACACATGCACACATATATCTTGGGAAAAGGCTATTTTAAATTGATAATTTAAGTAGAATCTCATATGGTTTTAGACCATAGTTAGGAATTCATGTTCTGACTATCACATGTAACAACCTTGCATGAACTTGGAAGATGAGGCACCCCTTCCCCAAGTCTATATTTATAAATAATTGTAATCCAACTTATATTTGTGTTAGAGAATTTTGAATATGGGAGAAACATCAATTTTAATCATTATTAAATATGTTTGTGTATTTTATTTCCAATTTATGCATAATTAGTTGACTACTTTTGTTGGTTGTATGTTTCAATAATCTTTAGTGTGCAAAAATTGTGAATAGATTCTTGATTATTTTGATTAATGTATTGATTTGTAGATTTGTAAATTTTTTTAAAAGGTTGGTAAATATATTATTTAAGATAGTCAAGTTCAAATTGATTCATAATTCTGATTGTGCATGAGTTCTTTCTTGGATGTCGTTTTATATATGTGTGCAATAACTACCTTAGATACTTCACTATCTTGAGCGATAATCTCCTAATTAAGGGTGTACAATAGATACTCTAAAAGGAGAAATGTTTATATAAGGCCTATGAATTTATTGCATCTTTATCTCCTTAGACTTATTAGCTATGTCTGATTGTGTGTGTGAAATTTATGCTAGAAAAAGGAATAGGTTTTGAGAGCACTTGTCCTTTTAGAAACCAATCAGGGAAGTAGTTCCTAAAAAACATAGAATATTTATTTTTTGCCTTACCCTTCCCTCATTTTTTTGAGTTGATTTTGAGACCTACCCAATCTATATTAGAATACATCCACTCATATAATTCACATAGAGATTCACAATCCTTTAGTAAGCACACCTCTATCAAAAAAAACTTGTCAACAACCTACATGCTTTACTAGTTATTCCATTAATGGACCAAATACTTACAACTAATGATATGAAGTGGAGTTTACCTCCATTGAGATCCTAAAACATTAGAGTCTACCTCGTTATGGATGTGGTGTGCATAAAACCCGCATCAACAATTATATTACAGAGGCTATTTTATTAGGGGCATATGGTCACACTTTTACAAATAGTATGGTAATTTAAACTTAGATTATACAAGTTATTGGGTTGGAAACCTATGAAAAGCATATGTGGCACATTATATAAAAATTTATACTCAGACATTACTCAAATTTAATCATATAATATGTTTTAATGTATGATTCAAAAAAATTACACAGATTTTTGGGCATTACACATGAATGTCTTAGATTTATTAAAACCCATAATGGATTCTATTACTTATATATAGTGAGTTGTATGGGCTTGAAGTTTTACATGACTTAACTTCAAGGTACATCCATATTTAAAATGAGGGTTGGAGCATATTTAGCTCAATCCATGTTTACATTTGCATCTCCAATGGGCAATTATCATCTCATTCTCCGTTGTCTCCATAAGGTAGCTTAGTTCACATGCACATAAGTGTATTCATTTCTTGATATTTCATTTCACATATGATCAATGTTTTAACTTTATAATTTTATATCATAAGTAAAAACCGATTTGTACATTTAGCATTCCAGTTTTGCATGAAGCAAGGTGAAAAACATAGTACACACTTTAGCATACCCATCATGGTTATCCTTAGGTATCACATTCTATCCTTTTACTTTAGTGATTCTATTACTATAATAAAATTGGGGAAAACTTAGATGCTCATATTTGGTATTAAACTCTTGATAATGTGTAATATGACCAATCACCAAAATACATGAATTATTCACTCATACATGACTCTTTCCCATGTCTCTCATAACCATTCACTCATATATGGGCCTAAACCTTCAAAGTTTCTAATACCTATAGATAAAACCATCCTAATATCTACCTAAACACCTTAATATCATTATTAGACTATCTCCTAATCTCATTTTATTATTTTTATTCTATGGATATGTCCACACTTATTCAAATTATCTTTCCACTAGGGATCAATCTACTTAGGTTAGATTTGTCTACATGCCCATTAATGATAAGTTTCCAAAATTAAATATTTTCATATAGGCTAGCTCATAAATTTTGCATGTCTTTTTAGAATAAATTAACCAAAGAGTCATCTATATTAATCATATCAAGCTTAAGCATATTATGATTTGGAACTTATTTAGATATCACTTATGTAAACATGGAATACATGTTATGTATAGGTCAGTATTTTTTGTATATATATATATATATATATATATATATATATATATAGAATATGAGATGCTCGCATGTAAAACTAATTTAAGTGCATGATTCATAGGATTATTCACAAGTTTCCTTTGAGGTGAAACCAAGCAATAAACCCTAATACCCAACTTCTTTGTAATTACAAAAGGTTTTAACTAGTTTGGTTTGAACTTACCTTTTGCTTACTTATCTACATTTTTATTATTTTGATCATATTTTAAAACAAAGTCCCCAACTTCAAATTATTGATTTTGATTTTTCTTTTTATATGCCTTAATATGATTTTGATATAATCTAAGGTGTTTTTCAACATGCATTCTTTTGTCATCCAACATCTATCACTCTTGTAGTTTTTTTCTTAATACTCATCATCTTTTATTATCTATTTAGAGACACATGCATGGATTATATTTCTATCCCTAAAGAAAAAATGATTTTGTCCCATTAACCAAATAATAAGGAGTAAAATTTCTTGGTGTATGAATATTTGTGCAATAATACCATAAGGTGTAAGCTATATGATTATGGCAATATTCACCATGATTTGTAACTATCTTGCTTGATATTTTAAATATTATCTTATTTTTTTTATTTTGATTGATCATTTCCTTGTGGATAGTAAGGTGTGGAAAATTTGTGATGCATTTTGTATTTCATATAAAATTTATTAATTGTTTGGTTTTTTAAAGATGACCCATTATCTATTATAATAGCCAAAGAGAGCCCAAATTATGAAATAATATTTTTCAACAAGAACATGCACATGCCCTTTCCTTTAGTTAATTATAATGGAATTACTTATACCTATTTTGAAATGTATTACTTAGCTGTGATAATTGATTTATGACCATCTGAAAACTCTAAATTTATCTTCCCTATCAAATCAAATATCCATAGAGAAAATGGCTAGGGTGATTTAATAGGTTATAATTTTTGTGAAGGCGTGTGATTAAAATAACTATATCAATATATTTTTTTACATAATTTTTCATGTTCTTAACATTATTTTTCCACTATAGGTTAATAATATGCCATCCTTAGTAATTTATAATACATTGCTTTTCTATTGAAGTTTCCACCACATTCGCTATTATGTACCTATTGTAGATATAGAATAGCTTATTCGTAGCTAAGACATTAAAGTAAATACCCATCAAATGGTCACTTAAATAAATCTCCACCAATGATAATAAACTAGGTTACATCATGATAAAATTTTATTTTATCAATGTTTAAGAAATTATGGAGGAATATAGATTTATATAATAAATTATAGATATATGTATATTGTTTTAAATTTTTACACTACTCATAGTTGTAATAACTGATAAAAACACTACATATACTATTATAATCGATGGTTGTTTCAGTCATGTTGACTAATTTTGACCCCTAAGGTTAAAATGGAAATCCCTATTAGAAAAAGAATTCTTGTCATGCCTTTATAGCCCTAAATCATAGCCATTACATGCCTTAGTGGTCTGCAAATAGTCTTTATAGAACATTATTAGCATTGTTTAAGGTGAATTTAGAGAAATTAAGGTAATGTTATTTCTTGGACTTATAGTGGTCTAGCCATGTCATAGAGTGATGAAACATGTTCAAGTAGTGTCATAGGTTTTTAATCATCCTTCAAGGTCATTTCATGCCTTAATCAACTTGTATAAACATTTTATGATGTTTTGAAGAAGTTAAGGTTCTTTTGTGGACTTTAAGGCAAGAAAAATTAGAGAAAATGATGATTTTTGAACAATTTCATATATGCCAAAGCAAAAAAAAGTGAATAATCCATAAAACAACCCTTTAAAAGGTCCTTGGAGAAATTACATAACTGCCACACATGTCAACAAGTTAGAAGGGGTAAGAATATTGTTTTAAAATGCTAAAGGAGTTTCACTCACTTTTATGGACTTAAAAAGCTCATTTTTTGGGAAAAAAATTGAATAGGTGTCCCTTAGGATTTAATAAGCTGTATTATATCTTTTTAATAAGTTTCAGGTCTTAAAAATGCATTAGACACTCTCTCTCCTCCATCACTACCTTCACAAGCTAGAAAGGCAAAAATCAAATGCAAGGTATAGCCAGGGGAGAGAAAGTTGGAAGATAAAACTTTAGACATTGTTAGGGGTCCTAACGAAATTAAATTTAATGATTTTTTTTGTAAATCCATGTAACCTCATTTATGAACAATCATTAAGTGTGACAATAGGTCACTATGCCTTATCCATTCAAGCAGGGTTTGGTTTTGCTCTTGTTTCTCCACTTCAGAATTAGATACAAGAGAATGGTTTTGTGGAGTATTTTAAGAGGATTAAATTAAAAATTTCATGGTAGTTTAATTAATACATTAAACATTATTTTATGTCTTCAATAAGGACATAAGTGTCTCAAATGTGGGATCATATCACCTTACTGCAAGTGTGTTTTGGTTTGTTTGAGATGTTAACACTTTTAGAGGTTTCAAGTACTTCATTTTTCATAGAAAATATCCTCACTCTCACATAATTCATGTGTTATATATTAATAAGTATCTCTTTGTAAATAGTCTTTTTAAAATATCATGTTTTTTACTCTTTGGAAGTATGGTTTGTCCATCAATGGTTCTTTATAGGTATGAATGCCAATATTGGATTAAAATTGCAATAAGAGACCAATGTAGCATGAGATAATACTATTGATAAGGTAATAATTCTAAGGTATTGATAATTGAGGTCAATTTGTGCTCTCAAACAAAGGTCATATGGGTGTTTTAGTCACTCACATGTTTGCAGACCTATAAATGAGTATTCAGGGGTCTTAGGTCTCATGTTAAAAGTGTTCAATCCATGAAGAGACCTGATATACCTCCTAGAAAATCATTATACACTAACTATCTCCATTTAATATCATTAAGGAGCATGAATGAATGAATGAATAAATTTCAACTTTTATGTAAAACCTTGCACATAAGGAGACCTCTTGCTATGGGCATGTATGGACTAAATGGACAAGCTAAAGATGACATAGTGATTGGTTATAAGCCTATAAGATTATTGAGAGGGTGATAAAAAAATGGGACAAGAGTTGACAGTGTGAAAGTGTCAATAATACTTAAGATAATCCCTCTTAATAGTTTATATAAGCATAATAGAGACCTACAGGTTACTGACCTATAGGTCCCAATTTTAAACCAAAAGAGCTAATTACCATAAAAACAAGAAAAAATTTAAAGCATGACTCAGTGCAGATGCAAATATGAGACACATAACAAAATATATAAAAGTACCTAAGTGTTTGAAGGCTAATGAAGGTTAAGATGAGAGAGAATCTACAGGCCAATACTCATATATAGCTCTATACATTAGGATAAAAAGGTAAAGGTTGTAGAACAATATGAAAAGGACAATAAAATATATAATATAGTGGAAGTGAATTTTTAATGATGGTTTTAATGTTTAAAAAGTACCATAATGGAGTAAGAATATCATTCTTAGGTTAATGTCAATTGTTCCCTAAGTAGCCACCTATAACCATGTACTAGACATGTGTAAGGAACAAGTGAGTGTGTAAAGGTTTTAGACAAGTGTAAAGGTGATATAATCTTAATAATATGTCATAAGTTATTGATATCTCCAAATTTTGAATTGAATACTTTGAAACCCTTAAATTCATTTAGACACTTAAATAACCATCTATAAGTTGATAAGAAAGTAGGCTAGTTTCAAGCCTAAAGAGAACATAGAACACATATAAAAGGAGAATTAGGGTATAAATTAGATTATAAAACAAGTTCAAGAGGTCATTTAAGGTCTAATTGACCTAAATGAGAGTTCAAAGAGAAGATGATCAAAGATAAATTCATCTAAACCCCTGCATATATAGTCAGTGAGAGCTACATGCCTGCTTGCCTTGTTCTTGTGAAGAGACCTAATTGTTTTGAAGAAAAAATAATATAAATGAGGGAAAATCATTGAAAATTGTTTCTTGATATGAATATGACATTATATCCCTTAGAATCAAGAAAGGGTGGAGAAGGTCAAAGACTCTATTCAGGCCTAACAAGCCTAAGACCCTACACATGCTTATGTGTCTAAAAATGATGAGGATATAGTCTATTAAGGATAATAAAATAACATGAGGGATATGAGGAAGTTTTATTATCTTCAATAATCACTCCATGAATTTTTTAATCCTTGACAATGGAGAAAAAGAATCAAACACAATCAACTAGGGTCATTAACATTAACTTATTCTTAAACCCTAACATGAGTTAATGGAAGATATAATAGGTTTAAAGGAGAATAATGGTAAAATGACCATGAGGATAAGTCATATTTGGTGTTATAGAATTTATTAAGGTGATTTTAATCAAAACCAAACATCAAAACACAACCTTCAAGTCTCAACTTTCCTTAACCTCATAAAACATATTTGTATCAGCCCAAGTTGCATTTTCTCTTGATCAAAAGAGTAAAGATGGTTTGCATAGTGACCTAATATCATTGGAGAAGATAGGATACCTTTTTTACTTTCGTTTTATGGCATTGGTTAGTTGATTGATGCCCCAGGCTTTATAAATCATCCTTAAGAGTGTAAGGCACTCACATGCTACCAAAGAAACCAATTTTAACCTGATGAGAGAAAAGATGATTTTAATGCCTCTATATGCATTTAATAAACCTTAAAAAACATATAATAACTTAAAAACTTAATTTATCACCTTATCATGCCATTGGTTGGCACATGTACATGTATAATTTATGGGAAAATAGCTAAAGAAGGTTGTCACAAACATTCTTGGGAGATCTATACAAGTTGTCAAAAGCTTAAATTTGACATGGAAGATAATAAGAAGGTCCTTAAACTAAATCAATTGTTTATTTGAGGTGAATTTTTTTTGGGAATCTTGTAGAACCAAAACTCAACTTCTAGGCAAGGAGACCTAATTAAGGCTTAATTGAGGAGAGAGAATGGGATAAAAGGACACTTCCACTTAGAGTCAAGACCTAAAATTGGCATGGAAATATAAAGATGTATTTTGTCTTCAAATATTCCTTTATATTCATAATAATTCTATTAAATTATTATACGCAAGTAGGTTTATATATTTTTATAGTTACAAGGAATGAGTCCAAATGAGACCTTTTAGTGCAAAATGAGATCTTGGGGGAAGTTTGATAATTCCAAATTATTATTTTTAGGTATTATATGATGTGAATATTCCATACATTAATATATACTATCTTGGTAATTATTAACTCAAGTTTTGACACTTACAAGCAAAATTGGCCTAGTGAGACAAACAGACTTCAAGACACCTAACAAGAAAATAAGGTGATGTGTCAAAGGGAACCTTCATATATCATATGAAAGGTGTAAAGAGAAAAGAAAGATATAATTTAAACATCACCTATACATAAATAAGGCCAATTTTCCATTCATAAGCCAAAGAAGGGGTAATTTTGAAGAGCAAATGCAAGTTGTCAAACAAGGTTTGAAATTCCATGCCATTTGGAGCATAAGAGCATCTTCAAGAGACAAAAAATAATCCTTGAAGACCTGATGGGGTAGTTTCATACCTATTTTATTGTTTTTAACTCATGATACACTTGTCATCTCTTTCTCTCCTATGCCCTTATTCTTTTTCTCTCACATTTCTCTATATATTCAGCCTTGATACGTTATGTTTGTATCCTCCACCTAGGTATGGAAAATCCCTACCCATTTTTAGACTTTTA
Organism: Torreya grandis; assembly: GCA_037957365.1. Taxonomy (NCBI): domain Eukaryota; kingdom Viridiplantae; phylum Streptophyta; class Pinopsida; order Cupressales; family Taxaceae; genus Torreya; species Torreya grandis. The sequence goes on along the minus strand of JARHVA010006973.1, from coordinate 112,224 downwards.
TTAATGAAACTAATATAGTTTTAAATCCTTCATTTATTGGTTTCAATGTGTATTCTTTATTATTTGATCTTACTAAGTGATAGTCTTGATTTCTTAGCTTGTTTGTTCTTTCTTACATTCATGTTCAGTTTAGAATCCTTTTTTATAGGTATTGTGAAGTGTCTAAGTGAGGTGTAAGTATTTAATGAGATGTATTTTCAATAGTGTCATGTCATTAACTTTTGAATATTCCTCCTAACACAAAAATTATTCAAAACCTTGATAAGAAACATTGATGTAAAGGTAGATTTGGAGTAGTGTCATGTGCAGGTTAGTCTCTTATTTGTAGTGCCTTTGTAGTTCGATGGTAGTGGTCAAATAATATTTGGTGCATCACCCCAATTAAAATAGGTTTCTCTCCATTTTCTTTAAAAGTTGTAGATTAGTGTTTGAACCTAAGTGATTAATCAAGGGGAGCTATACCTTTAACCTTGAGATTCACTTCTCCAATAGGATACCCACAACTTTGAGGTGTTTCCATGTTACATCAAATTATTAAGGCTTGAACTACCTTACAAAGGGTGAAAATTTGATTGATAACAAGTCACTAGATAGTAAAAATTCTTAATCGTCATTAATGTTAATATGAATCAAATAAGTTGTATTAGCCATGGCATCGACATGAGTATTTTATTTTATAGGTATACTCTCAATAAAAAAGTTATACAAATGTGTGCATAAACTAAATACCATAGCTCCATTTGGATTAAATTTAATTTTTTTATTTGATAAATTTATATAACCTAATTAAAAATGAGTTGTGAGCCCTGATATACCCAAATATATTTTATTTGTAACTTGAACATGGCATAAAATCATTGAATCAGTGTGTCATATTATAATATATTATTTGTGCAAGAAAATCCTAGTCGACATGAAAATAGAATAGGTCGTACCTAAGGTTAATTAAAATTGTTACCACACCCACTCTTGAGGTGAATTTATATCTATCAAATTATATGGTCTAGGTATCATCATCAATGTTCTATGTTGTGAGACCATCTCTAAATGTATCATTTGATTGGTACTATGTCAAGTAATGGTGTTGCAACTAATTGATAAAAAATACTTGTCCCTTAATGGAATTTTGAGATATAAATTTTAAATTCAATTTCATAATAAGCATAACCCATTTAAATATACATCTTAAAAAATTTGGTTTTGACATGAGGAATTTAATGGATCTAGCTTTGAAATAACATTTGTTTCATTATTAAACATATAGTGTGAAAATTTATATGCTACAAAATAATATATAAATGTAAATTTTCAATTGTATTGTAATTTTATTCATAGTCCACTAATTTACAACTGATGTAATAGATAACTCATTCTCTATGTTCATCATCATATTCTACAAATAAATCCCCTAAGGCATAATCTTTGGTAAAAATGTATAATAATAAAGACATGTTGGGTATTAAAGGCATGTAGATAGGTGGATTGAGTAAATATTATTTTATTGAATCAAAAACCTATTAAAATTTGGAATCCCATTCCAAATTTGAATCTTTATTTAGTAATCACGTGAACGGTTGCATCTAATTGACTAATTGAGCCACATATTTTTTTCCTAAATCTTTCCTTGTAAATATCATAACTATTTCTACCATTTTAGTAGATGCATGTATATAATATCTTTGACATATTTTGGATATAATTTTAAGCCTTGTTGAGATAAGATATAACTGATTATTTTCCCCAATGTCACCCTAAATACATAATTTTTTAGGTTTATTGCAATTATACTTTCATAGTCATTCAAATATCTATCATAAATATGTAGCATAATCTACCCATGTTTGGATTTATCAATTAAATAATATACATACTATTCTACTATTTTTTGTATATAATCATAAAATATATGATTCATATCTCTCTAATAAGAGGACCTCGTAGCTCTCTAAAAAGTGGCCCCAATATTTTTTAATGCAAAGGACATGACTACTTAACAAAATGTTCCCCATGTTGTGGTAAATGTTGGTTTTTATTAGTCTTTATGATTTATATTTATTTTATTATATCTAAAAAATCCATCCATAAATGAAAACATCTCATAACCTATTGTAGATTCTAGAATCATATTGAACTAAATTGATTGGCACTATTAGTGGCATATGGGGATTAAGGGAAATTGCTTGACTACCCTACAACCTACATCTTCTTATTGTGATAGAATGGAACTTAGAACCTAATATAAGTCTAGGAAAAATAATAATATAGTATGGTAACCATCACTACATTGAGGTCTAGGGGGAGGAATAAAATGAGTCATACATGCTCTTTGACGTTTAGTTGTAACCATAAGTATCAAATTGAATATTTAAACAATTTTTACTACTAAAATGTATGAATAATTATTTATGTTAAATTTATCCAAGATTTAAATATATTTAATTACTTGATTTAAAAAAATTTATATATATTTCAAACTAAAAACATGTAATTATAATGACCATAACTTGAATAAAAAAATAAAACTATGTAAATCCATTATAGCCATGATTTAGTGTGATAAAGAGAATTACAAAGATCTAGTTTGAAAATTAGAGATATTTATAAAAATTTGAAACCCTAACAAAATATAATGAAACCTTGAGGAATATAGGGTTTACTATGATAAAGAGAAGACCAAGTTCACCAATATGTTTTAACGATTTAGGGATTAATGTGACCCTAATATATTAAAATTGATTGATAAATCAAATTGCTTAAGATGTATAATATTTAAACAAATCTGATATAATTAGCTATGGTAACTTGTTATATATAGAAAACACTAGGAAAATGAATAATTTAACTTGTTTCATGTTTTTATAGGTTTTTTGAGGGATATAGTCATTAAAAAAAATTTAAAAGGGCATGTGAGTTATAAGATATAGAAATAGAGAGTATGTGTCTCCTAAGACAAGTTTATTCTTCCTAGATAGTTTCGTTGTCATAACACTATCTACTAGAGTGTATATCTATAATGTTTAAATTTTTGATATAAGATAATGTCACCCATGTTAGTGTCAATGTTTTCCCACTATGTGGTTTTACCTACTATATGTTTTTCCCTACTTAGGTTTGATAAAGATCATTGAGGAATATAATTCCACATGCATGAGAATGTCGGGACATGTCTATCTTCTACCTATATAATGAACCTTCCTATGTATTTTTTGGCTAATGATTATTGATAAAAAATTTGTTTGTGAAGACAAGATTCTTCCTATGAGTTATTTATTTTATTTTTACTACTCCATATAGGTTTTATTTATGCATTCTATCCTATCTAGTTGATCCTTAATGGTGGCCCATTTTGACATGGTATTAGATCTTTGTTGGTAGTCGAATGCCAATATTCCTATTGTGAGATCTAACATTCTAGCTTGTTTAGGTGTTTTTCATTTATTTTAGTTTCAAGGGTTTGGTGGGGATTTTAGAAAATTCATGCATATCTATATAGTGAATCTCTCTAAAATAAAAATGGATAGCGTCATTGGGTTAAAAAGATATCAAAACCCTATGATTAGTTATAAACATAACTTAGTTTTATGACAGTCACATTTTCACCATTTTTGGAGGGTTTAAAGGCATTTCATCATGGCCCCTATGTCTAAACAAGCATCTTTGCCACACATGAATCCAGAACCCATGCAATTGACACTCATACAGCCATATAATTTAAGCTCATGAAGGGTGACACTATTCATTTGAAAAAGAGGGTCATTTTTTAGATGATGTCACTCGCCCATCAATCAAAGGGGGGAGTGCACCCAATTTTTTTCTTAGACCCTAGTCATATGGGAGTTGAGCCCTTACTTGCTTTGAAACCAAAATTGAAAAAAAAAATATCCAATGGGGCATAAGTTTTTTTTTGGGAAGTTGATTCCAATAAAAATTCACACCACATTTTCACATCCAAAAATTTTCAAATCTATGCAAGTGGAGATCATTATTTTTTGTGAGCAAGAAACATTTAAACTTCCATAAATTTCAGTTGATAGCTCCATTTTAGGCACCATTTTTTAAAGTGTAATCTTTTATATCTCTACACATTGATGGTATTATCATACCTTGTAAAATTTAACCTCTTAATATTTAAGGGGGTTTCATATCATAATATTTCAACACATGTAGTTCAGCACATACTTCCTTTCTACACCATAGATCTAAGTTTAATTATGATTCTTACACTATTTAACTATCACAAGTGGAAAGTCAAAGTGAATATCATCTTGAGGAGCAAAGGATTACATTGAATCATGATAGGTAAAAAACATAACCAACACTCAAAGTAAATAAGGTGAAGTCCTATAACAAAAGTGATGAAGACTACGGTCTTCTATGCCTGTCTACATCTCCCAACTTATTCTTTCATATCATATCTGCAATAAATCCAAATAAAGAGTGGGTCTTATTTTAAAATCTCTTTGAAAAATAGGATGTCATGAGGGGTCATGAGTTAGAAAATGAACTTATCAGTTTGAGCCCAGATGACTTTGATACAATACAAGACTTTTGCACAAAGTTCAAATCACTCAGGTTGTAGTTAAAACTATATGAAACCAATGAAAAAGATGATCAATTGATTTTTTCCATCATTTCTAAATTGGGATCTGACTATTCTATTTTTTATACCTTTAATGACACCAAGTGTGTTCTTGGAGATACATGGACAATGTCATCCTTAGATGACTTTGTTGCTAAATTGACTCAAGAGCAAGACAAGCTCATTAAAATGGGTACACTAAAGTCATATAAATCACATGCCTTAATTAGGAGTCATGATAAACATAAAAAATTTGGTATCAAGGAGAATAATAGAAAAATAATAAGCCAGAGTAAAGAAAGTGTCAAAAATCTAATGCAAAGTCAAAATAATTAAAAGAGTCCTCTTTAGATGTGGAATCCAAGAAAGAGTGACTCACATGTGGCTATTGTAAAAAAATATGGACATGATGAATCCAAATGCATGAAGAAGCAAATTGACTAGCTGACAAGAATGATTGAGAAGGAAAATATTAGTGTCCTTGATTCTTCTAATCAAATTTCATGAGCTTATGAGTATTCTAAGGTCAAAAATAGTAAGAAGGGAAAAGCACTTGCTACAGTTGCATCCCATCCTTCCATATGGGTAATTGACTCTATTTCCTCTCACCACATGGATTCGTCATAGGACATGTTTTCATCCTTGGAATTTTATTATATGCCTTCCATATTTTTGGGTGATGATACTTCTGTATAAGTTAGTGGGAGAGGATCTATTGAAGTTAATGATGGGATATTTAAGGATGTTTTATGTTTTCCCTCTTTATCCACCAATCTCTTATCTATTTATCAGATCACTCACATCAGTTCAAGTAAGAAAGTTGAGTTCACACCCAATTTAGTGGTTATTAGGTAAGCAGACAATGACTTCCTAGTTGTATTTGGGAAATTAGATCACAAGTCATGATTGTATACTTTCTCACATTTTAATCCTGATTAACCATCTACTGCATTGATCATTCATTCAGATGGGGTGAGTAAATTATGTCATGATTTATTTGATCATCTCAACTATTGCTACTTAGAGTAACTCAATCATCAAAACATGGTTGCAGGGTTATGAGTCAATTTTTATGATAAAGTTTTGTAGGGTTGCATACTTGGTAATCATCATGAGGAGAATTATGACAAGGAAAAATTATGGAGAGATGAACAAATATTAAAGATCATCCATAGTGACATTACTGGCCTATATCTAAAACCTTGATTCAATAGGACTAAATACATGCTTACATTCATCAATGAATTTTTAAGGTATACTTGGGTGTACTTTGTTAAGTGAATATCTGAGGTCATTAATCATTTTTAAGACTTCAAGGTGATTTTATTAAAATAGTTAGGTAAATCCATCAAGATTTTATGCATTGCCAATGGTGGTGAGTAGTATGTCAGTAACCATTTTGAATAATTATTCATTTTAGAGGGGATTGAACTATAATGTATAGTTCCATATAGTCCTCAATAGAATGGTGTTATAGAACATAAAAATAGGTCCTTGAAGGAAATGACCAACTTTATGTTACACTTAAAGTCTCTTGCACCTTGGTATTAGGCTGAGGCCATCAATTGTGCTTGTTATATCTATAACCAAGCTCCTCATAAATTATTGAAGGGAGTTACTCCTATTGAAGAATGAAGTGGTTGAAAACCCATAGTAAATAAATTTTGAGTGTTTATATCATCTGTTATGGCTTGTCTTCTAAAAAATAAACATAAGGCAATGGAATCTCAGAGTCAACCTTACATCTTCGTTGCATATTCTAAGGGTGTTAAGTGATATAGGATTATCGTTCCCACCACTCATGAGTTGTTCATTAAGAGGAGTGTTCATTTTCAATAGGGTCATTTAGAATCCACACTTGAAACTCATCCCTTTCCTTAGATGCACTGGGATTTGATGACAAACTGATGAATAAGATCTGCCTAATCAACTTCATGATGATCCAAATTCTTCTTCTAGTTCTAATGATAAGAGTAGTGATGAGGATTCACATCCTTATTATCAAATAATATATTTATAAGATAAGGAATATCCTCTTAAAATTCAAACATTACTACTCTTTGGGCCAAATACACATTATAAAGTTTTGGCCAATGGGTTTGAGATCCATCAGACACTAGGTGAACTCATTCACAATTATAGGATGACCCACATGATTTCATTGCATCTAATTATAATTTGTTATAATTTTGTAAGGCATTAGCCACTCCTGAGTGGAATAATACTATGGAAGAGGAATATAGTTCCTTACAAAAGAACAAAACTTGGGATTTAGTCCCTCCTCCTAAGGGAAGAAAACTTGTTTAATGTAGGTGGATCTACTAAATAAATTTTATAGTAGATGGGTTCATAGACAATTTAAAAGCATGTTTAGTAGTAAAGGGTTTTTCTCATGTACTTGGCATTGAATATACCAAGAAATTTTCCCTAGTCTTTAAAATGAACTCAATCTATCTCACTCTCACCATTACCATATCACATCATTGGGATGTTCATCATATGGATGTGTAGAATGCCTTTCTTCATAATGACCTCAAAGAGGAAATATACATAGAAAACTAACAAGTATTTGTGGAAGATTCCTCAGTTTGAAAAAATAAAAAATATATCAATGGCCTCAAACAAGCTCTTTAATATTAGTATGCCAAGATGGAATCTTTTCTTCTTTTAGTTGGGTTCACTAGATGCCATTCTGATATGAATGTCTACATTTTGAAGTAGGATGATTCACTATTGATTATATTTCTCTAGGTGGATTACCCATTGATAATATGGAGTTTTTATTCCACCATCATAATAGTGAAAACTACTTTATCTAATAGGTTATCCATGACCAAATTGGTCTTATTGCATTACTTCTTTGGGATTGAAATTTCTCATTCTGACTTTGGGATCACTATTGCACAATCCAAGTATGTTCTTGATTTGTTTATGTTGTTTAACATGGATAACTATAAGATAGATGCAAATAATTTTCTATCTAGTGTGAATATTGAGGTTGATTATCCATCTCCTTTGGTTGATGCTACCTCATATCAATAACTTGTTGGTAGAATCATGTATCTTACACACACTAAACCTGATATTTCTTATGTAGTGGGCATGGTCTCTAGATTCATGTAGGTACCACATGAACTACATTTGAAAGTATAGAATCATATTCTCCACTACATTTAGGGTAATAATAGATATAAGATGAATTATGGAGTAGGCATCAATATTTATTTGATTGGTTATATAAATTTAGATTGGATTGGAAATATTTAAAATAATAAGTCTATTTTAGGCTACAATTTCTCCCTTAGTTCAAGTCTGATTAGTTGGTCATGTAAGAAGAAAAATTATATTAATTTATCTTCTAATGAGGTGGAATACAAATGAGCTATTAATGATACCACTAAAGCTATTTGGCCTTAGGGGATTCTCACTAAGATTGACATCCAATTTTGATGACCAATAGTCCTCTTCTATGACAACCAAAGCACAATCTAGATTTGTAGGAATCTGGTCCTCAATCAAAAAACTAAGAATATCAATACTCACATGAATTTCATTTAGGATATCATCATGAGTAAGTCATTGATCTCCACTACATAGAGAAAACAAAGTAAATTGATGATAAATTCACCAAAAACTTCACTAAGAGTATCTTCATCTACATGATCTTCTTGGGTTTCAAGTAGCTTCATCTTCTTCATCCTCTAGGGGATCATCTCTATGTACTTGGGTACCTCATTAGGCCTTTGTGTCAGGACCCAATTCTTATATCCACCTAAGCTATGCTTAAGGGGGGTGTTAGTGTAAGATTTTTCCCACTATGTGGTTTTACCTACACAGTCTAGTCATCTTGCTTAGGTTTAATAAAGGTAATTGGGTAAGATAATCCCATATGTATGAGGATATTGTTATCTTCCACCTATATAATGAACTTTCCTATGTTATTTTTGGATAATGATTATTAATGCAACTTTTTTTGTGAAGACAAGATTCTTCCCTTGAGTTGTTTCTTTTGAAGTTTGCTACTCTATATAATTTTCCTTTATGCATTCAATTCTATCTAGTTGATCCTTGATTGTGACCCACTCTAAAAAACTAGTTGAAATATATAGTCTAAAGCTTGAGGCCAATTTTCCATTTATTTTGGTTGATGATACTTCATATTAATAACTCATTAGAAGTCTCATCTATTTTACGCACACTGGACTTGATATTTCATATGTAGTGGGTATCATCTCTAGATTCATGTAGGAACTACATGAGATACATTGGAAAGAAGCTAAGAAAATTATCCATTACATCTAGGGAACTCATATTTTTAAGATTCACTATGGAGAAGACATCAACATCAAATTGATTAGTTATATAGATTTAGATTGGGATGGTGATATTTAGAATCATGAGTCTACTATAGGTTATAGTTTCTCCCCTAGGTTAAGTATAATTAGTTGGTCAAACAAGAAGCAAAATGTTATTAATTTATCTTTTATCGAGACATAATATGGAGGAACTTCTAATGTTTCTACTGAGGCTATTTAGATTTAGGGGATTCTCAATGATTTTGGCATCCATTTTTGATGAACAATATTCATCTTATGTGATAACCAAAGAACAATACATAATACAAGAATCCAATGCTAAATCAAAAGACAAAACATATTGATATTCACATACATTTCATTCTAGATATCATTCATAATTAGGTCATTGATCTCCTCTAAATATAGATAATTTAGAGAAAATTGATGAGCAAGTATCTTCATTTATGGGCTCTTCTTGGGGTTCAAATAGCTCTATCTTCCTCCTCCTCTAGGGGATCGATTCTATGTACTTGGTAACCTCATCAAGTCTTTGTGTTGAGACCTAATTCTTATACTCACTTAAGTTATGCTTAAGGGGTTGTTAGTGTAGGATTTTTCCCACTATGTGGCTTTACCTAAATAGTCTAGTCAACTTATTTAGGTTTAACAAAGGTCATTGGGAAAGATAATCTGACATGGATGAGGATGTTTGGAATGTCTATCTTCCACCTATATAATGAACCTTCCTATGTAATTTTTAGCTAATGTTTATTAATTCAACTTTTATTTATGAAGACAAGCTTCTTCCTTTGAGTTGTTTCTTTTGGATTTCACTACTCAATATAAGTTTTATTTATGAATTTAATTCTATCCAATTGATCTTTAATTGTATCCCACTCTGACAAACCAATTAAAATATCTAATGTGAATCTTGAGGATGATTATCCATCTTCTTTGGTTGATGCTACCTCGTATTGAAAACTCACTGGTAGTCTCATCTATCTTATGCACACTAGACTTGATATTTCATATGTAGTGGGCATCATCTCCAAATTCATGTAGGAACCATATGAGCTATATTGGAAAGTAGATAAGCATATTCTCCACTAGATTTAGGGTACTTATAGTTTTAAGAGTCACTATAGAGTAGGCATCAACATTGCCTTGATTCATTATAAAGATTCAAATTGGGATGATGATATTCAAAATCTTAAATCTAATTTATGACACAATTTTTCCCTTGGTTATGGTCCAATTATTGTGTCAAACAAGAAGCAAAATGTTATTGATTTATATTCTAATAAGGTAAAATATAGAGGAGCTATTAATGTTACCGCTAATGTTATTTGGCTTTAGGGGATTCTCACTGTGTTTGGCATCCAATTTTGATGACTAAAAATCATCTTATATGATAACCAAACACAATTAAAATCTACATAAATCTAGTCCTCCTTTAAAGGACCAAACATATAAATATACACATGCATTTAATTTGGGAGCTCATCCATGAGTAAGTCATTGATCTCTACTACATCTAGACAATGGAGTAAATTACTAATAAATTCACCAAACCTTTCACTAAGATCATGTAACTTAATTTTTGAGCTCTTCTTAGGGTTTCGAAAGATTCATATTCTTCCTCCTCTAGGAGATCATCTATATGTACTCGGTTACCTCATCAAGCCTTTATATCAGGACCTAATTCTTCTACCACCTAAACTACACTTAAGGGGGGTGTTAGTGTAAGATTTTTTACAATATGTGTTTTTACCTACATAGTCTAATTGGCTTACTTAGGTTTAATAAATATAATTGGGGAAGATAATCCCACATGCATGAGGATGTTGGGACATATCTATCTTCCACCTATATAATGAACCTTCCTATGTACTTTTTGGCTAATGCTTATTAATGCAACTTTTGTTTGTGAAGATAAGCTTCTTCTTTTGAGTTATTTATTTTGGATTTCACTACTTCATAGAGGTTTTATTACTATATTTAATCTTATCTAGTTTATCCTTGATTATGGCAAACTTTGACATGGTATAAGAGCACTAGGTGCTATTAATGAGCACTAGTTATTTTATTGTTATTAATATTCAAATCTTGAGTAAATTAAGGCTATATTCTATTAAAAATTATTCAGATAACATTATGAATATGAGTTCTCATCTATAATTATTCTCCATTATTTGTCTTTCATTTGTGATTGTTTGACTTATAAATCACTAGTCTGTGAGCCATTGACCACCATCTAGTTATCCATGCTACCTCAAATTGTCACTATGGATATGATTTGATCTATCTACATATAATTGTGAAGGAATAATGTGAACATTATCATCAATCTAATTATATAATGAGCTTAAATTTTATGGTTGTATGAGTTTCATTTGCATGGGTTCCTATATTTATGTGTGGCAAGGATGTTTGGTAGTGGAACCAATGTGATCCAAGATGTTACACACCCATAAGACACATGGACATGGCATAACCTACCCTCACACCCTTGAGAGTCACACGGATATAAATTTCATACTTGTATGCCCTCACTAGCCACAAGGACATTATCATCACACCTTCATACCCTCTCTCATCCTGTGGATGTGACTACCACAATTTTGTACCTTCTCTAGCCATGCATATGTAACCTCTAGGCCCTCACTTTCTTGTGAGACATGAAAACATGATTACACCACATGATTTCATAACTATCATGATCACTATGATTGTATGATCATGTCTATTATTCCCTCCATCATTGTATGATCATGCTCCTCATATCCCCCATATCTAGCCAAGTGTCCTTTCCACATGTGAATATGTGAACCTATGCAAGTGACACTCATACATACATCAAATTTAAGATAGTGAACTATGACATTATTCATTTGAAAAATAGGGTCATTTTTGGGTTGATGTTAATCAAAAGGGGGGTAATAACACCCATTTTTGGTCTTATCCCCTAGTCATATGGGAGTTAAGTCTTTGGTCACTTCTAACCCAAAATTGCTTAACTTATGCTCCAAGGAAGCATAATTTTTTGTGGGGAAGTTGATTCAAAAATGTTTCACAACACATTTGAACACCTAAAAACTTCAAATTTATGCAAGTGGAGATCATAATTTTTTCTGAGCAAAAAACATTTAAACTTCCATAACTTTCAACCGATAAATTCATTTTAGGTGCCTTTTTTTTGAAAGTGTATGTTTTTTCAAGATATACACATTGGTGGTATTCTCATACCTTATAAAATTTAACTTATATATATTTATGGGTTTTAATATAATCATGTTTTAACACATATTTTCTTTGTACACAATGGATCTAATTTTAGTCCCAATTATTACACTGTTCAACTATCACGAGTGGAAATTCAAAGTGAAAATCCTATCGAGGAGTAAAGGATTAAACTCAACCATTATGGGTACTTAAATTGACTAACACCTAAAGTAGAGAAGGTGAAGTGATGTAATATAAGTGACAAAGCCTTCAGTCTTCTATGCCTATCTATATCTCCCAACTTGATATTGCATAGAGAATCTACAACTCCAAATCAACTGTGGACCTTATTGGAAAAACTCTTTGGAAATTAGGACGTTATGAGGGCTCATGGGATGGAAAATGAGATTATTAGTTTGAGCCTATGAGACTTTGATATGATACAAGACTTATTCAAAAATTTAAAATCACCCAAGTTATAGTTGAAACTTTATGGCATTGAAAAAAAGGATGATCAATTGATTCTTTCCATCCTTTAGAAATTGGGATCCAATTTTTGTATATTTATTTATACCTTTCATGCCAGCAATCATTATTTTGGAGTTACATGGACTATGACATCCTTGGATGACTTTTCTATTGAATTGACTTAGGATCAAGATAATCTCATTTAAATGGGTACACTAAAGTCATCTAAATCAAATGCCTTAATTATGAGCCCTCACAAACAAAAGGATTTTGGTAGTAAGGAGAATTTTCAAAATAAGGACCTAGAGAAAATAAGTGGTTAGAAATTTGATGCTAAGTCAAAAACATCAAAAGAGTCCTCCTCTTCAAATGGGAAATCTAATAAAGAGCCACTCACATGTGGCTTAAAAAAATGGACATGACAAATCCAAATGCACAAAGAAGCAAATTGACCAACTAAAAAAATGCTTAAGAAGCACAATATTAGTGTTTTATATTATTCTAATAAACGGTCATCAACTTAGGAGTATTCTAAGGCCAAAGATAGTAATAACGGCAAAGATAAAAGAAAGCACTTGTTGTAGTTGCATCTTAGCCTTCCACATGGGTAATTGAATTTGGTGCCTCATACCACATGGCTTTATCAGATGACATGTTCTCATCTTTAAAGTTTTGTTCAATGCCTTTCATCTTATTAGGTGATGATACTTTAGTAGAAGCTAATGGGAGAGGATATGTCAAATTTAATTATGGGAAATTTTGTGATGTTCTATGTGTTCCTTCTTTATCCACCAATCTTTTATCTATTTATTAGATAACTCACATTGATTCGGGAAAGAAATTTGAGTTCACACCCAATTTAGTGGTTATTAAGGAAGTAGACAATGACTCCATATCAACATTTAAGAAGTTAGATAACTAGTCACAATTGTATACTTTCTCACATTTTGCTCCTGATAAAAACTCTACTAAATTACTCACTCATTCAAATGGGGTGAGTAAATTATGAAATGATAAATTCAACCATCTCAACTATCGCTACCTAAATCAACTCAGCCACTAAGACATGGTTTCAAAGTTTCCACAAGTCAAGTTTTCTGATGGAGTTTACTAAGGTTGCATATTTGGTAATCATCCTAAGGAGAAGTATGATAAGGTAAAATCATAGAGAGTTGAAAAAATATTAGAGACTTTTCATACTGACATTACTGGCCCATTTCTAAAACCTTTATTCAATAGGACTAAATACATGCTTACTTTTATCAATGACTTTTTGAGGTATACTTGGGTGTTTTTTCTTAAGCAGAAATCTAAGGTTTTTGATCATTTTTAGGACTTCAAGGCACTTGTAAACAAATATTTAGGTACATTCATTAAGATTTTGTGCATTATTAATAGTGGTGAGTATGTCAGTAACTATTTTGAACAATTCTACACTTTAAATGGGATTGAACTACATCATGCATTTATATATATTCCTTAATAGAATAGTGTTGCAAAGCACAAGAATATGTACTTAAAGGAAATGGCCAATTATATGCTACAATCCTAGAATCTTGCACATCAATATTAGGCTAAGTCCATCAACTATGTTTTTTATATCTAGAACCAAGTTTCTCATAAAGCATTGAAGGGAGTCACTCATTTTAGAGCATAGAATGATTGAAAACCCATAGTAAATCAATTTTGAGTGTTTTTATAACCCACTATGGCATATATTCTAAATAATAAACATAAGGAAATGTAACTTTAGAGTTAGTATTGCATCTTAAATGGATATACTGAGGGTGTTAAGGGATACAAGCTTCTCCATCCCATCACTCATGAGTTTTTAATTGAGAATAGTGTTCACTTTCAATGGGTTCCTCAACACTACACACATGACACTCATCCCCATTCATTATAAGCACTAGGATTTGATGATATTTCTAATGATTTAGATCCACCTGAGCAACTTCTTGATGATCTAGTTTCTTATTCTAATTTTGATGATGAGATTAGTGACAAGGATTCCCCTCATCTTAGAATGCATGCAAAAGATAAGGAATCTCCTCCTAAATCTCTAAGAACTAGTACTATTTGGGATAGATATATGATACAGAGCATATACCCAAATTCACACAATTAACCTTATTTCAAAATCAACTTCCTTTGACTACATAACTTTGCATATCAACTACACTCTCTTTGGACAATGGTTTAATGTCTCATTTCCCAAGAGATTCACTTATTTCCATTTTTAAAATCTTAAATGATTTAGTATTACTTGTTAGGATCTATCATACTCCTTTGAAAATTAAAAAAATCAAAAACACCTCACAAGTTCTCCATGATAACACTGCCTTCTCCAATCTCAGTCTTACTAGCCCCTTTTATGGACTATTAGACCTTATACAGAATTGTACATTCAAAAAATTGGAAATAAAGTATTTATATAGATAGAATTTTCCATAAAATATATATTACCCAATTTTAATAATCATATTATTCCCTTAAGCTACTTTTCTTTGCTTATTTGACTCACTATTTCCTCCGTTTAGGTCTCTTTAGGTTTGTTTCCCTATCTGTTACACTCAGTTATCAATATCTATATAGACACCTAATAATATGTACTAAAAACACTTTAATTATTTATAAAATATAAACACATATAATAATACCAAATTTCACTACATTTGGATGGTTAAAATGGTTTAAACTCTCCAAACCCTAGCTTGGGGTTTCTAGGAGTCTGTCTCAGTCTGAGACCTCACCAAATAGCATAAATTTTGGATGATGGGGTTTGAAAGACAAAAAATTGTTTATTAAGGTATATATTGGCCTAAATTAATTTTAAAAATCCTTATTTTCATTTTTTCAATCCATTGTCTTACCTTTTCTATCACAAAATTTGCTTAGTTATGTCAATAGGAAACTAGTATACAGCCATGAGTTCAAACTTCTTTATTGATCAAGTTATACAATTAAATAATGAATAATGGATGTCTATAAATTATTTAAAATTATATATATCACTTATCACTCAATTCTTGACTCTTGTCTCATAAATAAATCAAAACACAATCCTCTTTCATATTATGCACTTACAAGAAACATGGGTTATAATCTAGTTTTCACACCATCCAATAACATCTTGGTTATTTATTAAAGTTTTACATTTTAAAAAAATATAATAAAACTTATATATTTAGTGAAACAAAATATACTATTAATTTCATGCCTTTTCATTCATAACAGTTGACACTCATTCTCAGTCAAATGAACAAACTAGGAAAATAGGGTTTTTGAGCACAAACATCAGAGTTCCAACCTTTTCTTCTTTTATATTATAATAAAATAATTCCAATATAATAAATAAATTATTCAAGATCACATGAAACAATATTCAAATATCTTTTAGTCCTTTTTCTTATCAAATACAATCAGAAACCAAATAACATGCACTAAATAAAACAGAGCTTGTGTTGTCATCACCTTGAATAGGGGTTAATTTTGCTCTTTTTATCTTAAAAAAAGATTAATTAAATTTAAATATAACTAAAAATAAATTTCCATTATCATTATTTATGTCAAACACAACATATGAATTCTAATAAATTAATCAAGACCTCCTAAATAGGGGTATATACCTTTTTTCAATCAATAATAGAGTTCTTTCTTATATTTTCTCAAATTATCATTTCAAACACTTAATATTAAACCTAAAAATACACTCAAAGACAAATTAATCTTCATTATTATACACATTCATTCATAAACAAGTAATGTAAACAATAAGATATCAAAGTCCTTCAATAGAGGTCTGTTTCTATTTCTTATGCAATAGAGATTACAAAAGTTCCTTCTATCTTCATTTCAAATCTTATCAAATTACATTATTCATTAATATATTGAAATGGTATAAGTATATCCTCTCTCCAAACTAACTCTAAGACTCCTAAAATAGTTTCATAACTAAATTTTCAACCTTTCCCATGTAGAGTTTTGTTGGTTATAATGCCATTTTCTTGCTTTTCATAAAATATGACATATTTTGCCTTATGACATTGGTCTAGTAAAATTTTATAAACCTCTTAAATTTATTAGACACTTATTAATATTTATAAATCTTAAAACTTCATTATAATACACCAAACTCCTTAGAAATGGCTTACAACATTCAAATTTCCAAAAAGGCACTTTTGGCAAGAAATTCAAGAATTTAAATTTCTTGCAACTTTAGACAACCTAGACTCCAAAAATGAACCAATTATGACCTCTAACACATATAAGACATATAATTATAATATTTAAGACAAAAATGGATCAAACTTGGGGTCATCATGGGATGACCCTGCATCATACTACCAAGCTGGAAGAATCTTTGCCACATGTATGGAATGATGCATTTGGCATATGTTACTACTTGAATTACGATAGACCTTATCATTAAAGGTATCTACTTCCACTTGAATTTCATATACATGTACATAATTTTGGTCCCCAAATTTAGGCCTTTTATACTTCATCTTCTTAATCCACATATCTAAACATAAACCAATAATGTTAAATAAATCATAGTTGTTGTCCTTTTCTTTTTACTTGGTAGGTACATTACACTCTTTCTCTTTTTCAAACTAATTCACCATATCCTTAACTCCATATTTAACCACTTATGAAAGTGTGTTATCTTCCTCCTTCACCCATGCTTCTTGTAATATCCATTCCACTTCATGCACAACTTTTGCTTGTCCTTTGCATACCTCATTCTTTTATATATGTTTAGTTTGTTATTTTACTTATTTAACATCTTCATGTTTTACCTCATTCTCCTACACATTCAAGGGCTACATTATTATTTTCAATACCTCATTTTCTTAATTTATCACTTCTACATAGTCATCTTATTCAATACTATCCTTCAATCATACAAGTTCATATACCATTTCTTTTATGGCTGCCTCAACCACTTTAAGCTATAGATGCATCTCTTTGTTATCTTATACCTAATCCTTAATTTAACCTTCATAAAAAAACATCACATTAGAAAATAAATATGAATCCTTCTTGTTTCTTTCTTAAGCTATCTCCTTTGACAATTCAATGTCCATCTTTTTATCTTGCTTGGGGTTCATCCCAAACCATCTCCTTACTATCTCAACTACAATCTCTTTCACTTTTTTGTTTTACTCTTACACACATGTTTGGATTCCATGCTTAATATAACTATCCTCTTTATTAAGCACTCTCATATGTGATATATTCTCCTCTTTATTTTGACAACTATTTGCTTCCACCTTGCACTCTTGTGCTATCTCACTTATGTCCATGATTTTGGACTCACAATACTGCATACCACTCATCTCAACACAACTCACTTGTTATTATTTCTTGGGTGCTTTGACCAAACCAAAACTCTCTATATCTCTACTCCAACATTGCCTTGTAAACATCATCATTATCCTTTCATCTCTCCTATCTTCTTCACCCTTCAATGGGATAAGTGTGTATGTTTTTCTATCCTGCCTAATGGTATAGGTGTTTACTTTCCCATCATGTATGACATGCTTATCAAACTACCATGGTCTACATAGTAATAAATGGCACACATATATATGCAAAATATCACATAAAACTTGATCTCTATACTCTCCTATCTTTAAATCAACCCAACTTTGTTCACTTACCAATATTTGATGACCTTTATACACCCATGCAACTCTATATGGTTATGGATATGGCATTCTCTTCAAATTCAAATTTTGCACCATCTCTAATGAAAAAATATTGTTAATAATACCAAAATAAAGAAATAAATTACATACCTTACCATAGGCCTTACATTTGATTTTGAACAAACTTATCCTTTGGGTTGGTTCCTTGCCTTGATTCTACTGCAATAGGACTCTCGTCATGAGTAATGAATCATTCCTATCTTGTCTTCTATCCTCATTCTCCTCTCTCTACTACTGCATACTTATATTAATAATCCTTGGACACTCTACTACCCTATGTCCATCTATATGGAAATTATAACATTGCCTCTAACATTAATGTCTTGGTCCTTATGTCATTGGACCTTTATCTCTTCTCATTCTGTGACCTGCAAATGGTCTGATCTCTCTTGCATGATGCTATCCCATGCCATGTTATTGAACTATTTCATGAACTTTTTTCTTCTTTTTACCACCTATCTATTCTCTCTCTCATTCATTCTTTCTTGAAAAGGTGTTACCTCACCTTGTTTCCTATCTTCTCTTTATTCTCTCTTCTTGAGAGTATCCTCAATAGCCTCCATCCTCATCACTAATGAAACAATTAGTTGGGTCATTATTCTAACCAAATCATCCTCATATCTATTATCTCTCTATATGGATCATTGAACTTGATTACCTATCTTGTGCTTCACTTCAAAACACATGTTATCCAATATTTTTAACAATCCAAAAATCTTTCCCTAAGCACTGATACCTAATGATGCAAAACATATACCCAAATTCATACAATTAATCTTATTTAAAAATCAAATTCCTTTGAATACACAAATTTTAATATAAACTACACTCTCCTTGGAAAATGGTCCCAAATTCACACAATTAACCTTATTTCAAAATCAACTTCCTTTGACTACACAACTTTGCATATCAACTACACTCTCCTTAAACAATGATTTAATGGCTCATTTCCCAAGAGATTCACTTAGTTCCATTTTTACACTACTTAATTCATTAGTATTACTTTTTAGGATATATCACAATCTTTTGGCCATTCACAAACTCACAAACAACTCACAAGTTCTCCATGACAACTTTGCCTTCTCCAACTTAGTCGTACTAGCCCCTTTTATGGACTATTAGACCTTGTACAGAATTGTACCTTCATAAACCTAGAAAAAACTATTTATATAGATACCCTTTTACATAAAATTTATATTCCCTAAGTTTAATAATCATACCCTTCCCTTAATCTAATTTTCTTTGCTTTTTTGACTCACTATTTCCTCTTTTTAGGTCTCTTTAGGTTTCTTTCACTATCTGTTACACTTAGTTCTCAATATCTATATGGACACCTAATGATATGTCCTAACAACACTTTAATCAATTGGAAAATATCAACGCATATAATCAAAAAAAAAATCACTACATTTTAATGGTTAAAACGGTTTAAAATCTCCAAACCCTAGCTTGGGGTTTTCTAGGAGTCTATCTTAGCTTGAGACCTCACCAAATGCATAACTTTTGGATGATGGGGTTTCAAAGACCCAAAATAGTTTATTAAGGTCTATATTGACCTAAATTAAGTTTATAAATCCTTATTTTCATGTTTTCAATCCATTGTCTTACCTTTTCTATCACAAAACTTGTTTAGCTATGTTAATGGGAAAACAATATATAGGCCTGAGTTCAAACATAGTGTAAACACTAGAAAACTACACACTTGTAGTTTTTTATGACTAAATGATTTTATACCCCCATAAAGACCCCATAAAAATTATTAACCCCTAAGAAAACCATCTTAACCTAACCAAATAACTATTCTCTTATTCACATAACACTATTCAAAAATACTATTTGAAATTACTATTCACTATCACTATTTACTATGGACCCACTATCTCTATTCATGATGACATGGAAAGTGACATGGCATGTGACATGTCAAGTGACATAGAAGATGATTTTGGAGGTGATATGGCAAGTGACATATCTTAGAAGTGAGGTGGCTTGATGTGGGACATCATACCCCACTTAGGACCATTTTCCAAGGTGCTTGATGACCACATTTAAGCATCACAAGGTCCCACCCTTTAAATATGGTGAATTTACCCTCAAGGGACCATTATTAAACATGTATTTTACCTTTACACATGAAAGTAACCTTTAAAATAAGATACCTACCTTGGGAAAGACAAAGGCCACCCATTTTTGACTTCTTAACCCAAATGGGAATCCCCACCCATCTCATTTTTACTAATTCATAAACCACATAGAAAATGGCACCATAATTATACTATTCCTCTTTATAAATACCACCCCCCTCTCCTTCATCTAGAGTTAAGTTAGAAAGTTGCAAATTAGTATTTTTTGTTATTAACATTTTGTTGTAGGTTTTGAAGGAGATCATGCACTTGAAGGATATCACCATAATCTTGGAGAGAAGAGATAAATCAATGAAACTCTACTAAAATCTTCAACAAAGCATCTTCAACAAGCCATCCTCAAGCCATCTTCAAAAAACATCAAGGTAATTTGTATTATTTTTCACTTTCAATTTCTTCCTCCTTATCCCCATTTGGCCTCTTCTTTCTTGATCTCCAAACCATAACCCCTTGTCCTTAATATTTTCCTTTCACCCATTTTCCTCTTTACCCTTAACCTCTTCTTTCTCTTTATTCCATTTACCCATTTACCTCTTCACCATTTATCCCTTTATCCCCTTTTTAAGTCCTTTCTTTTTAATCCCTTTCACCCATTTACTTCTTCACTACTTATATATTTTTCATTATTTTTTTCTTACCCTTTTACCCATTTTTCCATTTTACTTTATCCCCTTACCATCTTTACTCTTTACCTTCTTTTGATTATCTTGAACCATAACCAAAACCTTACCTACTTAACCACCATTTTCTTCTTTGCTTTCTAGATGATTTACCCCTTTATCTTTCTTAACCACCATTTATCTCTAACAACTTGACCATTTACCAATCTTAAATAAAACTTTATCCCTTGTCACAAGATAAACCAAACCATTTTTGAACCCAAAACCACAACCTTGCCTTAACCAATTTTTAGCATTAGTATAATCAAACTAGTTGCTTCATTTTGGTTAATTTAGCAAAGGATTTATCTTCATTGTCTCAAATTTAGCTAATTATTGTTTTAATATTAGTAATTTTTTATTTTCATGTAAAATCCTTTTCTTTCATCATTTCAACTTAATTGTTTAAATTAGGTGGATTGATAGCCTCTTAAAAAGCTTTCACTTCTAGGATCTAGCTCACGCTAGGTAATCCACTCATCTACTTGTCTAACAAATAAGTCTCTTTTAGTATTTTTTTATTTATAGGTCATCCTCCCAAGCCAAAGAGGAGCTCTTCACCATCATTTGGATCATGTGTGTATTTTATATCAGGTTCTCATAACCATGACCCTTATTGATAGTTTCTTCTTTTCATACTTAGAAAAAAGCATAAAATAGAGAGAAATATTTTGGCATGCCTGGTGGGACCCTTTATGGGTTCATAATTTTTTAGGAATATAGTTGAATTTAGTGAAAGTTCAATGCTCTTGCATTTTTTTATTTCTAAATTCCAAAAAATAAAAAAAATCTTTCTTTTCTTCTTTTCCAAAAATCTAAAACAAAAAAAAAAAGAAAAAAGTTTTCATCCTAGGGATAGGTTGCATTTTATATTTTACATTTAAGTGCATTTTGTATATTACTTGTTTGCATGAAAAGACACTAAAATCTTCTTTTGGGTTAAAATTGAGTGTATTCATTGTATTGTCTGCTTAATGATTAACTACCTAGATTAGTTTAACGTATTATGAATTAATCGTAGAACACATATGTTACACTACTAAACCACATGCACAAATTGTACATCAAAACTTATTTGAGACAAGGCCCATTGAGATTTTATCACCATTTATATCACCTTACCCTACCCAATGATCCCACTTAGATTTCATCACCAAGGGGAGGACCAACTTCATTCTTTGATAGAGTATAAACTCTGGACGAATGGTATATATTAGCTAAGTGCTTGCATTAGTTGTGGAATCATGAAGTGAGGGGAGAAAAATCCCAATACCAAGCCACATACCTATTCTAGTGTAGATTATTTAAGCACCAAAATTCAACCCAAAACCATCCTTATATGGCTTTTCTAGTACCTAACTTACAATCTAATTTTCTATTTTACACTCTTTAAGGCATAATCCAAAAGTGATTTAAAATAAATCTTAGGATTAATTATGCTTTTAGTGTGTGCTTTGTTTACTTTAGGGTTTTTTTTGTTTGATCATTGTGTGAGGTGAGAGTTTTATTATCCATTTCTAAATTTATCCTATGGTCTTAACTAGACAACAAGTGAAAAACCAAAACAACCCACCACCATCTTCTTCTTCATCCTCATCTATGGATTATACCTCAGACGTTGATAGATCACCCCATGCTTCACCACACCATTCTCCCCCACCTAAGCTGCCTTGAAAAATCCCTAAAGGTGATTCAAAATTTTACACCTTTTTGGACAACAATTTGGTTGCTTTAAAACACTATCTTAATACCTTATCCTACCCTACTTCGATTGCTTCGATTCCTCTTATGGATCCACCCTATGGTATGCCAAACCACCTCAAGGTTGGTGTTACATCATCCCACCCTTATGTTAGCCAAGATTCATTATTTACTATTGTTCCATCTACCACCACCACCCAAACATTTATTACCCCAACTAATACCTCTAACTTTGGCTCAACATTACCCCTTGTCACTTCTACCCCTTTTACTGGCATGGTGTCTTCCACATCTATTTCTACCATTCCCTTCAGCTTAACCAATATACCAACCTTGAACCACTTTTATAACTTGGTACTATTTATACCACAAACACTTCCCCTATTAGCACTAGGATCACTATCCCTCAACAACCCACAAACACTTTAGAATTAACAACCCAAACCATGTCCTCATCGACCAAATTAAATGTACCCCTAAACCAACCATTATCAGTTCCTCTATAAGCCCTCGTGGCCTCCTATTAGTATATCTCCAATCCAT
This sequence comes from Torreya grandis, assembly GCA_037957365.1. Classification (NCBI taxonomy): domain Eukaryota; kingdom Viridiplantae; phylum Streptophyta; class Pinopsida; order Cupressales; family Taxaceae; genus Torreya; species Torreya grandis. Next base: position 88,896 of record JARHVA010006973.1, on the reverse strand, counting down.
TAGGATATATTTCACCTTCCACCCAACTCTTAATGCCTATTAGTATTATGGGGACACTATCCTAACCTCAAATTACCACATGCCAATATGTGCCTAATTTTTTAACTCCTGCCACATACCAATTCATAACTACAATCCAACCTCAAAAAAACTTGTCACTAAATTATGCATCTATCTAACCCCAACCTAGCCTGATCAAGATAATTGTAGATAAGATGACCTAACTCAAATCATCTATCTCTGGGTCCCATAATCTTTTATCCTATGACTAAACCTACAACAAATATATCAACCCTTCTATCCTGATTCATGCTTATCTTCCTTAATGAGAGCTTCTCAAATTATCTAAGTTTTAGGGGAATGAGGATCCTCAACAACATTTGAGGAAATTTCACCATTATTGTTACTTGATTTCCTATGATGATGCCATCTTTCTCTGAACCTTCCCTATTTCTTTATCAGGGCCCACCTTGGATTGGTATAGTGTCCTTCCTAGACATTCTATCTTTTTGTTTTCCCAACTCATCCAAATTTTATTAAAACATTTTTCTATAAATATATCCAAGAAGGTCTCCATAACCAACCTCTATTCTATCAGACAATTTGATGATGAATCAATTGTCAACTTCATTGCACGATGGTGAGGCCTTATTAATCAATTATCTTTTTCACTACCCTAAATGGAAGTCATTAAACTTTTCTCTCAAGGATGTGAAAAACACATCACTCCCACCCTTCAAGTGCAAACATTTAGAACCTTTGATGAAGCATTCACAATGGCATGTAAACTCAAGAACTAAGCCATAGATGAGGGTAAATTGAAATTATAAAATAAGAATTGCACTTTTGACCCCAATGACCCCTCTTCCTCTAAAGTAACTAACCAACCTAATTTTAAATCCAAAACATCTATAAATGTGGTTGTCTTGAAAACTACCCCATCTCCATCCATTAACCAACCACATTAAAACACACCTTCCAATCCTTCTTACCCACCAAACCAAAACCAAAGCTAGGTTCCCCCTAAAAAATTCACCCTATAGGGGAAGTTTATGCTTCTGTGTTGGATAAATTTCTAAAATATAATGTTATTCAACTTACATCGATCAATCCACCTCAATAATTTGACCCCTCTCACCCTATGCCTAGGTGGTATAATGAAAATGACCATTATGCTTTCCATTGGGTCATCAAACATGACATAATCTAGTGTAACATTTTTAAAATTCTTGTCCAAAACCTAATTGACAATGGAAAATTAATGTTTGAAAACCCTAACATACCCCCCAACCATTCTCTCTATTTTTTTTGTAAACCATTCTCTAACCATCCTCCACCTACCCAAACCCATGGCAATCAATTTGAACCATATTCATCTCATGAGGCACACACAATCAATGCCATCATAAATGAGCCCATGGAGGATGAGCCTCATATTATCATTTCCTCTTCACCAAACTCACCTATGGAAGAAGCAAATTCACCTCTTACCCTTTTAGAGATCTAAGTAGAAGGATCTATAGCCCTTACTTCTCTACTTGATCAAACCGTATACATGCCAACCTCTCCTTTCATAAAACTGGCCATTGATCTAACCACCCCTTCATCTACCCCACCAAGTGAAATGGTATAACTCCCATCTTCTCCTTTGGATACCCTATAAAAGGAAGGAGTTAAGACCATACCTACATCCTCAATTAGACAAACATCCCCTCTCTTAATCACCCAACAAGCAACCATTGTTTTGAAACCTTGTAGCTTAAGTAGAGATGAAGGAACCATCCCCCCTTCTTCACCCAAAGGATTGGAATTTGAAACAATAGATCAAGGAAGAAAACCCATTTATAAGCCCTTTTATCGATTAGTGTAAAGTTTAGAATTTACCTCAAACCCCAACCTAAATAGAACCACTTCCTGTCATCATTTGGGGCTCCCATACCAAAAAAAAATCAAACCCTTGACTTCATTAACATCCACTTTCCAACCTATTACCACCCAATCATCAAACATTTATTTCCCCCAAGACATGAGGGAACCATACCAGCCACCTCCACCTAGATCATCTCATAATCTTCTATCTAAACTAGCCAATAATTTGGGTATCCTTCCCACACCTAGCATCACCCATCCCCCCATCAAATTAGGTCTAACCCCCTCTAGTCTACCTAACAAACCACCAACCAAGATGGATTGAAGGCTAAAATTACTTAAACCTTGTCCTTAAGTTAAACCCATGCCACCTCCTTCTCATTTTCCATCTATTTTAGGACCCCACCCTTATACCATCCCAATCACTTATTCTAATTCAATTAAACGAATGCCCTTTTATATGCCTACCCCTCCACTACCTACACTATTGACTTCTTCATTGTTCTTAGCTAATTTATCCCCCTCTACTTTTCCACCTATTATCAAACCCCCATCCTCTACTTTGAAACCATCTACCATTAACCTAATCATAGCTAAGATAACTTGATCTAAATGATCTAACAAAATTTCCCAACCACCAACCCTCTCTAAGATCAAGACCATGACTAAGAAGGTTCTTATTCCCTAAAGGGCATCTCAATAACCTCAACACCTCTAAAGTAATATTACTCTATTATTTTATATATGTTGTTGCAATCATCTTCCATTGAATTTCCACCTATTAAACCATTTACACCTTCTAACACCAAACCCTCTTGGTTTAATGATGCTCAGATCTTTGCATACCATAGGACACCAAGACATAACATACAAAGTTGCAAAGCTCTCTAAGCTCTTGTTCATCACTTATATGAGGATGATGATATATCATTAGATGAATCACTTTCACCTACCTTACTAACCCAACTAACCCAACCACTATCTTAATCTATGCTAACTTCTTCACTCTCATCTATAGGCAAGGGCAAGGAGCCAAAATAATCAACTAGTTCAACTGAGCCCATTATCCATACCACCCACATGATTACCTGATCTCAAGCATGACAAAGGCATAAAGGAAGAGCCAATGTGTCCATTCCATGGACATATCCTTCATATTCTTAGCCTCATAACTAGGACCAAACACCAATACCACCACCTAGGTCATCACCTAGACCTAAAGTATCCATCTTAGGTGTACCTGATCTAGGTGAATCTCTCCATTTGTGAAAAAATAAAAGTTTCCATACTCTGATAAAAATAATTACACATTTTAGATCTCATCAATAGCTTTCTGATGCTTTTCACGGTTTGAAAAATGGACACCGTATGCAAAAGTTATAGGCCGCTGAAGTTTTGGTTCGATAGGTAAAAATTTAGTATCGTAAAGTGACGTGGCATTATTTACATGTGACAAGTGGATCAATTGGAGGTTGACACGTGGCATGATTAATCTTAGAGATAAGCTTGTTGATTGAGCCATGTGGCAAGCAAGGTGACGAGTTGGAAGGAAAGACCGAGTTCGAAGGGGAGACCAAGCAAAGGTGGCGAGTTTGAAGAAGTCTTGTACCCATGCCATGTTTGGTGCATTTATCAAAGCCAAGCTGATTAGGCACCTTAAGCCCACCAAAGGGGGCATTGAGACATTCAATGAGGCACTTAAGCCTCCTAAAAAAATGCAACCACCTTCCCAATGCAGCGCATGTGGGACAAATGCATCCAAAATAGATTCCAAGGTGCCTAAAATGGAGGGAAGACAATTCAAAATCAGTCAAGGCACCTAAAAAGGTGGGCAGCTAGTTTTGAACCCCTCACCTTGTGGAAAAAAGTTAGGAGACTTAGCCACTACACCACAAGCTTGTTACTAATTATAAAAGCATGAATTTGTATTTGTTTTAAATAGGTTTTGGACTGTGTTTTTTATTTTTAAAGGTCGAGACTTTGTAAAAGCTTTGGGAAAGCTTATATAATGGATTTTTATCCATTTTTCAGCCATAACACTCAGTCTTAATACTTTTTTTATTCAATTTGCATATTGGAAGTGTATTTTTAAGCCCATAGAGGAGATTTTTAGGACTTTTAAAGCAACTTTGTAGGTGTGAAGACTCACGAAATTCGAAGGTGTTAGGCTTGATTATCAGTCACAGTGAAGGTGAATTTTTGTATTGAGAGATCAACTTGAAAAAAAGTTGTTTATCATTTCTAGGTTGTTGAAATGCCCTTAATGGAAATGGTCCACTCCTTTGGAGAACCTAGAGATGTAGGCATCATCTGTTGAGCCAAACTCCATTTTCACATTTCGTGTTTCTTGGTAATTTGTCATTTCGATGCATGATTTTGTTTCAGTTTGATGATTTGGTTTAATTAGTAAATGAACTCATGCAAGTAATTTTCATTATGGCAATTATAACACAATGTTATTAAAAAACTGATTCAATAATCGAGAATGATTTATGCCAAAACATTGAGATGCAAGTTTTTTTGAGTTTTTTGAAAATTTGTATCAGTTTTGAGAAATCAGTATTCATATTCTAAACTTCACTTTGAGTTGAATCAGTGGACTTTACAGATCAAGTTGGTATCAGAGCAGTTGATCAATGGGATTTAATAGTTGGTTGTTGGTTTTGCTTCTATTTTGGCATTTGTTTTGATTTTTGTGATTCGACAGGTGTAATGGGCAAGTTATCAAATAGAGCCAAGCTTGATGAGCTTGAAGCATATAACCAATAGATCCAGGAAGATAATGCTTTCTTGAGAGCAAGATTGAACTCCTTGGATGAGGAGATTTCCTATTTGAAAATGGAGTTACGAGCCAAGGATGAGCTTGTGGAAAAACTATAGAATGGTGGACAAGTGAAGGATTTGCCTTCCACTATAGATGCAAACACTATGATAGATGAAAACATTGTAAGTGCATGTAAGTCATCAATTGATTTTCCTTCCCATAAAGAATCTAGTAACGATGATTTTGGTAAATTTGAACAATATACAAAAGGAATAGGTTCAAAATTACTTGTTAAAATTGGATTTAATGGAAAAGGCCTAGGAAAAGATGGCCAAGGTGATACTAACCCCATTTAGGTAGAGAATAAGCCTAATCGTGTAGGGTTAGGATACAGATCTGGTATTCAAAATGAAACAAGTGAATGCTCTAAGAAAGAAGAAGAAAGGTGTGTTATGGAGAATTGTAAATCCTCTTGGATGGAAGGTAAAAAACATTCTTTTCACCACACTTGCAATCATGTTGATTCTAATTCTACCAGACAACATGAATATTCCAATGTTCCTTTTGATTATGGTACACAAAATTTGTGGCACATTTATCCATGTAATTTTTGTGGATTGTCTAATCATTGTGTAGTCAAATGTTGGAAACGTAGATCTTTGTTAGGAAAGATTTTGAAAGACTATTCTCCTAGATAGAGTTTTGAGAGTAGCAATAATAATATGTTTTCCAATAGAGTGGACAAAAGGTTTTGTACTCATTGTAATAGAAGTGGACATCGGGTTGAAAAGTGTTGGAGACTTCAACCATCACACCATCCTACAAATGGTAAGATTAAGATGGTCTATAAACCTATTAATAAGGTAAGTAATGAAGTTAAATCAACCCATACAAATGTTACTAAGTCCACTAAAGAAATCTCACCAACTAATCAGGAAAATTTGATTAAGAGGGTTGGTAAACAAATTTTGACATTCATGTTGTCATGATTAGTGGATTGATAATGCATTCATGTATTGGGATCCTTGATATGTGATGATAAAGGACATTACCCATGCTTTGAATGTTGATATGGTTTATTGGAGTGGCCCATAGAGAACAACCAAGGGACAGGTTAAACATACTTGAAATATTTTCTCATGTTTGGGATTTTGAAACTTCATTTTTAAACCTTGTCAATAGTATATGTAGTTTATATGGACATGAGCAGTATGTCTATTTTGAGAAATTTGCATTGCAGTTTATATGTTGCCTTTTATATTATGCAAATAGAGGCTTATAAGACCCTTTATGGGCACCATTTGTATTTGTACTAATTATACAAACTATTTGTATCCATGCATGATATTTGCACATTCTCTAAGACCCTTATTCATTTTTGGGCATTTTATTGTAACTGTCAATTGTGGTTACAAATAGCATGTAAAATTATTACACTAACAAATTGGTTTGTAGTTGCACTTGGTGAACAATTTGCAGTGATTGGCAGATGCACCATTTTTGAGATGCGACATTTGAGCAAGCAGTGTGTTTCTATCCACAATGTGGCAATGGGTAGATATTTGTTTTTCACTGACATTTCAAGGATTCAGTTTGAAATTTGAATCGTTACTATGATATGTTGCAGTGATATTTTTGTAGAAGCATTTTTAATGAAGACAACGCTTTTGGGGTCCAAAAGTGCTTTGTGGGGAGGTTTGATCCAGGTGGATCTCTCCATTTGTGAAAAAATAAAAGTTTCCATATTCTAATAAAAATGATTGCACAACATAGAGCTCATCGAGAGATTTCTAATGCTTTTCATGGTTTTCAAAACAGACACCGTATGCAAAAGTTATAGGCCGCTAAAGTTTTGGTTTGACAGGTAAAAATTTGGTGTCATAAAGTGACATGGAATCATCCACATGCGACAAATGGGCCAATCAGAGGTTGACACATGGCATGATTAATCTTAGGGATAAGCTCATTGATCGAGCCATGTGGCAAGCAAGGTGGCGAGTTGGAAGGAAAGACCGAGTTCGAAGGGGAGACCAAGCAAAGGTGGTGAGTTTGAAGAAGTCTTAAGCCCATGCCATGTTTGGCACATTTATCAAAGGCAAGCTGACTAGGCACCTTAAGCCCACCAAAGGGGGCATTGAGACATTCAATGAGGTGCTTAAGCCTCCTAAAAAAAAGCAACCACCTTCCCAATGCAACACATGTGGGACAAATGCATCCAAAATGGATTCCAAGGTGCCTAAAATGGAGGGAAGACAAGTTCAAAATCAGTCAAGGTGCCTAGAAAGGTGGGTAGTTAGTTTTGTAGCCACTACACCACAGGGTTGTAACTAATTATAAAAGCATGAATCTGTATTTGTTTTAAACAGGTTCTAGACTGTGTTTTTTATTTTTAAAGGCTGAGACTTTGTAAAAGCTTTGGGAAAGCTTATATAATGGATTTTTATCCATTTTTTAGCCATAACACTCAATCTTAATACTCTTTTTATTCAATTTGCATATTGGAAGAGTATTTTTAAGCCCATAGAGGAGATTTTTAGGACTTTTAAGGCAACTTTGTAGGTGTGAAGACTCATAAAATTTGAAGGTGTCGGGCTTGATTATCAGTCACGGTGAAGGTGAATTTTTGTATTGAGAGATCAACTTATAGGAAATTTGTTTATTGTTTCTAGGTTGTTGAAATGCCCTTAATGGAAATGGTCCACTCCTTTGGAGAACCCAGAGATGTAGGCATCATCTGTTGAGCTGAACTCCGTTATCACATTTCATGTTTCTTGGTAATTTTTCATTTTGATGCATGATTTTGTTTCTATTTGCTGATTTGGTTTAATTAGTAAATGAACTCATGCAAGTAATTTTCATTATGGCAATTATAACACAACATTAATAAAAAATTGGTTCAATAACTGAGAATGATTTATGTCAAAACATTGAGATGCAAGTTCTTTTGAGTTTTTCAAGAATTTATATCAGTTTTGAGAAATCAGTATTCATATTTTAAACTTCAATTTGAGTTGAATCAATGGAGTTTACAGATCAGTACCTCCCACCAACTCCTCTACATCCATTCAATAAATTATGTTAAAGTAACTTCATCAAGCACCGGTGAAGATGCTCTTTTATGACTTTATAAATACCTTACCTCCTCCTCATCAAGCATTAATAGATGCCCTACAATCCATTGAGGTTTAGCCAGATGACCCTTAACCCCTTACCTCCTTTATTGGGACCCTCCAACATTTTACCATTGTCACATTCCAAGATTCTAAGACACCTCCAACACACTCTGAGGAATCTAACCCACCTCTATCTATCACCGTATATATCAATCACATCTACATCAAAAGGGTGATGATTGATGGAGGAGACAACATCAACATAATCTCCTTCCATGCTTTTGATTAGCTATATTTACCAAATAATATCATGGTTGAAAGCAGAGAGGTTCTTCGCTCTTTCAATGACACCATGGCCACTACCTTAAGGACCATTATTTTTCAAATACACTTGGGACCTCACACCATCCCCAAGATATTTTATATTGTAGAGGGTGAACTCCAATATAACATTCTATTTGAATGCCCCTATATTTGATCTATGAGTTGCATCCCCTCCACTTTACATCATTATGTTAAATTCAAACATGAAGGGAAAGTCATAACCATCAAGGCCGATCCTAGTCCTTTTACATGTTGTAACATTACCTATAAGTCTAATGATGTAATTCTTCCACCTTCATCTCCCTCATAGTCAACCACTCCCATTAACATAATTGCACCATTAACCATCACCCATAGTGCTTCTACCCTTAATAACGATGAAGCCTCAACTAGTGTATCTATCCTTTATTTTTGATTCTTGTTGAGGACTCCTTGACACGAAATTTCAAATACCTTTCTCTTAGGGTGTAATAAATTTTAGCCTTAGATGCCATTCCCACTCCCTAAGAATATGGGAACCTTTAAAAGGACCCTTCTTATGACCCCAACATAGGTACCATCATCCCCTTTGGACTTTCCAACAATTGAACATATTTTGTCTATGGGGGCCTTAATCTAGCACTCCTTGCTCCTATCACCACTCTATATATTCAACCTTTCACTTCTAATTTCTCTTATCTAAGCAACCTAGCCTTTGCAAGAACTTATCTTCACCACTATGCTTGGAAAGGATTTGGTATTGGCCTATACAAGTAAGGACCTCATGAATTATTTGTTATCAAGACTCAAAAACCTTGTGAGTTCTTTAGGCTTAGGTTTGAACCACTAGAAGAACCCACCTCACCAAAACCTATTGATATCCTCATGAAAGAGATTCCATCTTCTCCTAATACATCTTATCAATTTAGAGACTCTGAAATCATCCCATCCAATTTTTTTTATTAGTTCTATTAGCTTAGGCCCACTGACCTATTAACATAATGTCCAAACAAAAACCTTTCCTCTCATCCACCTTGAAATGATCAACCATGATTCACCCACAACCTATACCATTCAACACCAAGATGATAATTCTATCCTCACCTACCTTGGTGTAGGAGACTCTCCCATCCATAAATCCTTCCCTTTGAAAAATAGACTATGCTTAATGAATCAATTAACGGCACTAACTTAGGAACCTAGAAGAATCTTCATATCATTAAACTGGGCCAATCTTTCGACTCAAATGAGTAATGTGATTATCTTGCCTTCCTTCAAGACCATAGCATCACATTCACTTGGTCTTATTAGGATATGCCTAGGATTGACCCCTCCATTTCCCTTCATAACATCATTACCAATCTAGAGGCTAAGCTGGTATGACAAAAGCTTCATAAAGTACACCCTTGTATAGCTCTTCTCATCAAGGAAGAACTTCAACATCTTTTATCCATCATCTTTATTCAATCCACTAATTACCCATAATGGGTATCTAATATTTTTCCCATTACCAAGCCCATTGGGGGTACTCTGCCTTTGTGTGGATTTTTGAGACCTTAACCTTGCATGCCCTAAAGATGACTTTATTTTACCCAACTTTGACCAATTGGTTGACCTTATCATAGGTCATGAGATGTTATCCCTCATGGATGGATTTTTAGGATACAATCAAATCCTAATCACCCCCTCAAACCAACATAAAACTACCTTCACTACTCCTTAGGGAACCTTCTACTATCAGGTCATACCTTTTGGCTTTAAAAATGTAGGAACAAATTATCAATACGCCATGACCTATGTCTTCCATGATCTTATTCATAAAATTGTAGAGGATTATGCAGATGATCTCTTCAAAAAATATAAACACTGTAAGGACCATTCATCTATTCTTACTATCATTTTTGATTGACTGATCCAATTTTATGTGTGGGTCAATCCCCAAAAATGCATTTTTAGGGTTTTATCTAAAAAGCTTCTAGGCTTTATCATCTCCCTCCATGGAATTGAGATTGAACCTGCTAAAGTCAAGGCCATCCTAGAAATGCCTCCTCTAACAAACCTTAAGCAACTTCACAATCTATAGGGAAAACTCCAATCTATATGTCACTTCATCTCTAAATTATTGGATAGATGCTAACGCTTTCACCACCTCTTGAAGAAAGACACCTCCTTTAGATGGACTAAAGATTTTCAACAAGCCTTTGATTTACTCAAAGAGTACTTTATTTCTCCACTTGTTCTTATCCCACTTAGGGATGACCAACCTTTTACCTTTACGTAGATGTCATTAATCACTCTTTAGGTGCCATGCTAGCTCATCAAGATAAAAATAATAAGGAACAAGCCATTTACTTTATCAGTCACATGCTTCTATAGTATTGGACATGATATACCCATCCTAAAAATCTTTATCTCATTCTCATTTTTATTTCCTCTAAGCTTCGCCACTACCTTCTTAATCACAAAACATATGTTATCACTAACACCGACCCACTCAAGTATATGCACTCCAAGCCATACCAAAATTAGCGTATGGCTAAGTGGCTCATGTTTCTAGCTGAGTTTGATCTTGAATTTCTTCACTAAAAATTAATTAAAGGGTAGGTCATTACTGATTAATTAGCTAAATCCCCTCACCTAGATAACAAACCCATTCCATTAACATTTATTGATGAGTCTATTACAACTCTTTCTTAGGGAGAACCCTCTTACCAAATGACCATGTTTTTTGATGGCTCTAAATGCCAACTTGGTGGGGGTGCAAGCATAATTATCATACCCCTTCATGGTGAACCTTTTCCACTATCCTTTAAACTTGACTTTGAATGTACTAACAACATGGCAAAATATGAAGCTTTGGTCATCAGTCTCCAAACCACTCTCACCTTAAAAATAAAAACCATTTCTATCTTCAGTGATTCTCAACTCATGATTAACTAGGTCAATGGGTCCTATCAATGTAGAAATAACATTTTACAAAAGTATAAGATCCTTGTTGATGAGATCTTAACATGTTTTAACTATTATCAAATCCAATTAGTGACTTGATCTACTAACAAATTTGTAGACATAATGGCATCTCTTACATCTTGAATACCCTCTCAACCTATGGAATCTAAATTTTTTGTCACCATCTACCATTTCATTAGGCCCTCCTATATCAGTTTAGACATTCCAACCATCTTTAGTGTGGAGGAATCTCCTTTCTATATCTGACATGATCAAACCTTTAATTACTTTAACCTAGGCATCATTCCACCTAAACTCTCAAAGAATGCCTAGAAGGTCTTTGTACAGAGCACCTCTTGTTATACCATATTAGGGGGAATCCTAAATAAACATGTATTTGATGGTTTTATCCTCCATTTTTTACATGGTCATAAGATTCCTTATGGCATCAAAGAAACCCATGATGGATTTTATGGTGGACACTTTAGTGGCCTCACTATCGTCAAAATAATCCTACACCTAGTTTACTATTGGCCTACCTCAATCAAGACTACTGTGACTATGTAAAGAAGTGTGTTAAATGCCAATAACACACTAATTTGCATAATTCACTTGCTCATATACTTTAGGTATCCATGGATTATTGTTCCTTCTCATAGTGGTGGTTGGATATCATTGGATAAATCAATCCTCAATCTTATTAGTGACACCAATATATCATCACCGCTATATAATATTTCACTAAATAGGTGGAGGCCATCCCCTTTATCTCCATCAAAGCCAAAAAAAATATAGATTTTAACAATCATCACATTATCTTTCATTTTGGGGTCCCTCACAAAATCATAACATATAAAAGTAAATCATTGAAAAACAAAAAAGTTCAAGCCCTCTGTGATGCTTTTGGCATCAAAATCAATGATTCTTCACCTTATCATCCATAGGCAAAAGAATAGGTAGAAGCCTTCAAAAAAACTCTCATCAAAATACTGACCAAAGTTGTAAGTTCTTCAGGTCGAGATTGGCACATACACATCCTATTTATTTTATGGGCTTATCACACTAGTATCTGAACCACAATAGGTGCTACACATTTTTCCCCTAATCTTTGGCACATAGGTTGTTCTACCTCTTGAAGTCTAGATTCCCTCTCTTCATATTTCTTTACATGACATCATTTCTATAGAGGATTATTATCAAGAACACCTCACACACCTTGAATTAATTGATGAACATCACCTTGCTTCCCTTTAACCATCTTCATATCTATCAAGAGCATATTACCCATGCTTATAAAAAACACCTCAAATAATAAGAATTCAATATTGGAGATCTCATCCTAAAAGAAAACTAGCATGTGACCAACATGGAGAAGAGTAAATGAGGAAACTTTAATTATAATTAGCTTGGACCCTACATCATTACCCATAATTATGGATTAGGAGCTTATCATTTATCCTCTCTCAAAGGTAAATTAGAACCTAAGCCTTTCAATGCTTTGCATCTATATCCATTTCTATGTTAAAGAAGGATCAAGCTCACCTGTTTGTCTAACTTAATCTCATCCATTGATTATGAGACTTTAACCTTCACCCACACCTAAATATGGGTACCATGCCTCTACCCATAACATGGTTCTCATGGATACTTTTCATCTCTAACAAGATGGAATCCTATGGTCATTATCTCTCAAAACCACATCCTTTCACATATCATTGACCTTGTGTTAAAGTTTTGCCCTCATAAAGCTAAATCTCTGAACCTAATTAGACTAGTCTATGTGTAAACACATCACATCCCAAAACAATTTGGATACCAAAACATTACTTGGGTCAATATATTAAGCATTGCAAACTTTTCCTGCTAAGGATAGCTACCCAAAAAGAATAAAAATAAAATTTCCAAATGTAAGGTAGAGTGCTCCCTTAAAGGACAACTATCAAGAACATTAAACAAAGCTAATAAGCTTAGACCATTCCCTTGAAGGATGGCTAAGTTAACTTTGTCAAAAGAAAATCAATTTCCTAGAATCTTTCCACATCAATCAGCTTGCCACATATAACAATAAATCAAAAGACCCATAATCACAACAAATTCTAAAGCCACAACTGGTTCTCAAAAAACATAATAAGTTGAAAGTCACAATCGGATTTCCCATGTAGACTTCCCATACTAATTAGTATACATATAGCATACAACATGGACTTGTCTATTAACATCCTTAGGCCACCTATAAAAAGGGCAAAACTTATTCATATGTAGCTGTCATTCATATCATCCATTACCCTTCACACCACCCATCACCCATCTTCCCTTTAGACTATCTATAAATCAAGGGATTTAGAGCTTACCTGACACCTTGTGATAAAGAAACCTTTTTTATTGACTAACATGCATAATGTTTGAGGGGCTTATATTCATTAAGTTGATCCCACTTTAGGTTTACTTTCAATCCTTGTCAAAATAAAGCATTGTTCCCTATTCTTAATGTGCTTGGTTGGTGTTTTCCTCATGAATTTTACCATCTAGTGTTATAACAACAATAATCATTCTTTTTTACATTCAGTGAGAATATAAGAAACACAACCATACCAATCATAACCATAACCATAATATTCATAAGTATCCACATAACCTTAAGCATGATACCATTCTACTAGTGACATCCAACACATTTTGTATATAACAAACTATGCAATATTTTATTTAGGGTGTGAGGAAATACATGACACATACATAATCATCAGATTACACAAATCCTAATGTACATGTGTACATTATTTTCCTACCTAAGCATTAGACTGATTATCTGGTGACTATGGATTTGTGTTCAACCATATTTCTAATTGATTACTCCTAAGAATTACATTGACATACCTTATGAAGAAGGCATCATTTATTTAGGGAAGTTTGCCTCATGAGTTAGATTGTAGCATTAGTATGAGATGAGGGGATGACACTCCTATTCATTGTTGTTGTTTTTATTATTGATGATGAATGTGGTCAAAGATGGTAGTATTAGTGAATGGAGGGACATACACCATCATTTCTAATGTAAAGTCAAATGATGATTGTGTGAAGGTAGATGTGCTCATATAAAGGACATGATCTGATCCTGGTACTAGTCCTTAACCTGATTATTTAAATAGAATACCTTCCCATTCTTTTTCACCAACCTAGTTCTCCATTTTACTAGTTGGGAAGGTCATATGATGTCATTTATTCCCTTAAATATTATTCCCACTATAAATGGTTGTGTCTACCTAACTTTTCACATGGACACATCACCCTTGATATGATTAGTTATCTCGATAAAGCCATTGTGCACTGTCATGATATCTTTTTGTTACCCTTATCATCTAATTTGCATTTGATGTCTTTCCTTAGTTTATTGTCTCATGACCTTTGTAGTCCTAGTGGTCAATTGCATGATTATCACCTTTGGCTTGGTTGACATAAATTGGCTTCCAACCATGAGCTACTATAATGATCACGCCTTTAAAATTGCCACTATTGCTAGTGGTGGTAATTCCCAAATCCTTGCCACTATAAAAAATCTTCCATTAAAGGTAGGCCACCATGAATTCAAAACAATACATTCACATTCTTGTCTTATCTACCCTCCTCTTACTACCAACCCATTGACACAAGATTTTAATGTTAGACCCCAACCATTGGTAGTACCTACTCCAACATGGTAGTCTTTTCTTTTGTGCTAGCTAAATGTTCATCTATATCAAGGGAACCATTGTCTTCTCCTAGTCACATAGCTTCTTTTTGGTTAGGCCCAACCTAGCATAACCAATAAGTCATTGGTTCTATAGAGATGGGGTATAAGATGCAAACATGGCCACCATTTGTCTTACCTACCCATGCAGCTCTTGGGTTAGGCAAAATCCATGCAGCTCTTGGGTCAGGCAGAATCTACTTAGTCATGAAAGAAACTCTTTATAGGTCATCACTTTACTAATACCCTTAAAAATTGGCTTGTAGTGGTGATGAACCTTGGACAAAGTGACTATGTAGATCTTGATAGAAGCCCACCTCCTAATACTTAGCTTGTAACGATAGATGTTATCTCCAGGCTTCTACCCTAGCACCATTTTAGAAAATGCAACCTCTTTAGAAAGGTACCTCTTCTATGGATTAACTCCATTGAAGGTTGTTTGTGGTGTTTATAATTATGTCCCTTGATTATTTATCCTACCTTACCCATTTTTGTCTCTCATCCTACTAAATGTGAGATCCTTAGGATATTTATTCACCGATCTACACCATGTACCATCACCATCACCATCACCAAAACCTAGAACCTATGTTTTACAAAAACCTTCTTTCTCCATCAACCCAAACCAGCCCATGTGGTCCATCAAATTGGGGAAGCCAATTTAAACACTAATCACCCAAACTTGTTAAACTATATTGGCCTAATACCCATGGACTATGTAGGTGCTGCTTCACTTCTATAGGTAGCTCAACCATAACAACTAATTCCCATCCCTTTTTTCTTCTCACTCATTTCTATCACTAACAGTGCCCTCTTTCTTAGGGTGTCCTACATCTAGAAAGATTTGAATTCTTTCTTAAGTGTCCTTATGTTTTAACACCATATAATACTTCCTTTTAAGTTTTTCCCCAATTGATGGGAGAACTACATTGGCTTGAGTTCTTTTTGGACTATGTAGGTAGTGCTCAGTTACTGAGGTCAACTCGATCGGATCCTTTATTTTATTTTCCCTCTTCACCTAAAATATCTTCCTCCACTTCTCTACCTATATCCTCACCACCTCCCTCACTTTAGCTTGTCAATCTCTTTTAACCACTTTTCTAGCTTGTCAATCTCTTTTAACATAAGGGTTGATAGCCTTCCTCATTGGCTCCTCTTATCTCCCATAAAACCACCACCTACTCCACCTCACTAGCCTCCCCATCACTTTTACTTTTTCATACTTCATATCTCACTCCCTCACCCAATTTTCATGTTTTTGGTCTCTCTCTCCACTTATTACCAACTTTGTCCTTTATCCCCTTCAACTTCTTTCACCATCCTCATCATCTCCCCTTTCCCTTAGCTATTTGTCATACCCTCTTTATCACTCTTTTTCTCACCAATTACCCATCATACTATGCATCTTACAAGTATTTTATTTCTTCTATTGTTATACTTTCTCTTTATGTGTACCAACATTTTGCCACTCTTCCCACCACACCCATTTTCCATTCCTTTTGTTTGCTTTTTTCCCATCCTTTCATCCTTTTTATGTTCTTTTTTTCCTCCTCAACTAGTTTCTCCCTAGGTATTTATCCTTTGAGAAGCCTTCTATAATTGCCTCTTTTATTCTTCTTAGTTCTTACATTTTGCCTTTTGTGTTCCCCTTTTCCTCTTTCCATCTTGATACTCACTTGTCTTTTGCATCTGTGTGAGTATCCTTGCTTTGTATCCCTACTTCAATTCTTCCTTTTTATTCTTATCATCCATGATCTTCATCCTTTATCTTCATCTCATTCCCTTTCATCATTTTCCACCATCCTCTCCCTTTTCTACATTTCCTTTCATTTTCTCATTTTGAGGACATTCCTTGTTCTTCCCAACCTTTCTTTTCCTCCTATATGTCCATGCTTGGCTCCTTCCATCCTTATCCACCTTCATCTTTATATGCAACCTTGTTGTTTCCTCTACCTATCTCTTCATCCATCTCGTAGTCTACATTTACCTCATCCCTTATTAGATCTCCCTTATATTCTCCAACTCAACCTCCACCTCTTTAGAGTATAGTCACTAGTTGTGTCACTTTTACATCTCTTTGTCTGATTCTTCATGTCCTCCATTCCCTTGATTTAGTGCATGAAATTCATAACCTACCCCCTCATTTAATTAATAATATTGTTATTCACCTCACTCCATATTCTAAAACCCCTCAATGCCTTTCTTTGAATTCCCTCAAAACTCAATGCTTACTTATTTTGGGGCCCCACTGACTCAAGGGTCAAGGGTTTGAATCTTCACCACTTATCATTTACCCACTCTACTACTTTGATTCCCCAAATTGTTGAATCATACCCTTCAATATCGTATTAACAACATTATTGTGAAGTGTTCACAATGTCAGCTTATTTGGATGGTGATGAAAGAACCTGTCAGATCATCGTGATAATTTGAGTAGTGCTATATTTTTTAAATCTTAGTAAAGCATATTTCTCCTTTTTTTAAATGGTGACAAAAATTTCATGCTTAAACCTACTTATCCATGACTATAGATTCCTTTTGCATAGTTGACACAATCATCTAATTACATCCTAGGTAATCTCATCTACCATTTCTACCAAACCAATAAAAAAACTATTTGATAATCCCACCCTTTGGAGCTTCCCTTTCTCTAATGTCCTTCAGCCAAACCTAACTACATGATATCAAATTGGGGCAACCAAGTTAACCAACACTCCCCACCTCAAAATAACTACATTTGGCATCACATTATTTTTGGAATCATGTCCATAGAACTATGTAGGTAGCATCCACTTGTCGAGTGCATCTAGAGTTAGCTCGACCATCCCCCTTCCAACCCATACCTAATCGACCCATGCTTTCACCACATCCTACTTGATGCTGATTACTTTTGACCAAGAACATTGGTGTTTTTTACAATAAATTTTGACTATAATGACCAACCTTTTCATGTTGAAATTTTGAACATTTGCACAACCTGACCACTTGTGTTATTTTATAGGATCACTTCCTACCCTATATACTTGTGACCAACACCGAGCCTATCTAGATGACTTAATAAGCCTAACTCTCAACTATGGCCAACACTGTGGACTAGTTATCCCTATCATATGTCCTTTTAGGATTGAACTTATTTTTACCAACATTGGCAACTTTAATATTTACACAATGTAGACTACCATGTTTAGTCTCCTTTCACCCATTGGCATTTCACATGCCCAACTACCTTGTGGCACCACCTAGTACTTCCCCACCAACTGCTTATTAGACCTACACTCAATTCGACCTTTCCTCATCAACTCTCAATTTGAGGAGAAATACCTCCTCCCATACTTAGGGCACCTTGACCTTCAACCAAGTGATTTTTTATTTATTTTACATCTTGTTAATTCAAAGTTACATAACAAAAAGAGGCAAAATGTAGACACTAAAAAATTTCACATTTGTAGTTTTTGATGACTAAATGCCTCAATACCCCCCTAAAGACCCCCTAAACCTTCTTAACCCCTAACAAACCCCTATTAACCTAAACAAATCACTATTATCCTATTCACATAATACTATTCAAAAATATTATTTGAAATTATTATTCAAAAGTAATATTCGCTATCACTATTTACTGTGAGACCCTGTATTATTATTCATGATGACATGGAAAGTGACATGGCATGTGACATGGAAGGTGATTTGGGAGGTGATATGGAAAGTGGCATGGCTTAATGTGGGACATCATACCCCACTTGGGGCCCTTTTTCAAGGTGCTTGATGACCTCATTTAAGCATCACAAGGGCCCACCCTTGAAATACAACAAATTTTACCTCAAGGGACCATTATTCAACATGTATTTTAACTTCACACATGAAATTAACCTTTAAAATAAGATAACTACCTTGGGAAAGACAAAGGCCACCAATTTTGGACTTCTTAACCCAAATAAGACACTCACAAACCCAAATGGGAATCCCTATAGACACCAAAGTTATGTCACACACATGTGCATCAATCCTTATGTTGAAACCCCCCTAAGCCCATTTTAATAATAATAATTAATCTCCCTAACCCATACTTTTACCCCTCACACATTTAATTTATTCAAAATACTTAATTAAGTTAATTAAAAAACCCTATTGCCACCTTACCTGGTCACCTTGCCTTATGACTAATTCTCCTCTAATGATCCACCTCAAGAATTGGTCCCCTCATCCTAACTACCTAAGACTTATTCCCACTTCCAAACTAAATTACTAAATAACTACTTCCTTTCTAACTTCTTATTTTTACCATTTTATAATAGGTATCACACTTGGCACTCATAAAAATAGAAATCAAGCCAAAAATAGAAAGCTTTACCTATTATAGGGCCACCAATGTCAGTCAACTCATGGCTGTCATTGGTGGGATACCTACCAACATCGACAGGATCACTGAAATCAACATTATAAGCTAAACTCCAACCTCTAGTTCATGTCAGTAAAAATTAAGAAAATTTATCCTTACTCTCATTTAGGCTCTTGACATTCTATTTTTCACATCCAAGCTTATAATCACTCTATGTAAGTCAATCACCATCAACAACTGAGCTCTTGAGGACCAACACCATCCACTTATTCTCTCTATTCAGGTACTTAGATTCAAATTCCCTGATAGGGATTATCAACTTAGTACTTATCATCCATAGCTAAGTATATCATTGATACCATAGGTCATTTACATATTAATTCTTCTATTTCTATATATCTACTCTACAATATTTTTTGCACCTTTGACCATACCCCGTAAGGGAGTTATAAATCTTTTTTTCTTGTTTCCCCTTACATGCATACCAAACCCTTGACCAACCTTAACCAACTCATAAACATCCTCTTATAACTCTCTCAACCTCTCTGACCTAAGCCAAACCATCTCCTGGACAATTATTTCCCCTACCGACCTTGATAGCCTAACCAACATCAATCACCTCATTACTGACCTCAGTATCATAATTGATATCAATCACTATTCTACTGATGTCAATGACTGTCAATTTCCCAAACTTCTTTAAAACCTACCTAGATAACTTCTAAAACATCAATAAAGCATCTCACCTACACCCTGTCACTCTCTGCTACCTACAAGTTGTTAAAAATGGTAATCTTATCTCTCTTTTACTCTCTATTTATCTCTCTTTTAGTTAGTTATTATTCTTTTATCTCTCAAAAGTGGATTCTCATCTCTAGGGAAGTTTCACAATTCTTAGAATAAGCATGTAGCTTGGTAGCCCACTCATTTATCTACTAACAAACATCTTGTGGCAATGTTTTCTTATTTGTAGGTATTCCTTCCTAGCCAAAAAGGATAAAACCATACCATGCATAGTCTTGTCCATGACTAAAAGTAAAAAAGAAAAGAAGGGATATTTGAAAAAAAAATCTAAAATCTCAAGTTATGTTTTTCAACATAGACTACTCCCTTAAAAGATAGCTACGTAACTTCCCTCTGCTATTATCAATAGGCTACTCCCTTGAAGGACAACTATTTAAAAATTAAAACAAATGCTTATACCACTCCCTTGAAGGATGGCTAAGACAAGATTTATTCTCAAAGGGAAAAACAAATGTAAAAGTCTCCCCATATTTTTGTACAACCTTAACCTATACAAAATCCCATTATAGGCTTCCCACATTGATCAGCTTACACTGAAAAAACTCTAAGTGATGGATTTGCCTATATTAGCTCTCGAGTTACCCACAAAAGGGACATATCGTTTATACTTAGTAGGTTATGCCATCTAAACATTTTCCATCATTCTACCCATTTTCCCCTCATACTCTTTCAAGGGACTATGAAGCTCACTTAACATGAGGTGAACACGATTCTTCTCTAACAAACACAATGGTTCAATGATATGAGGCATGAAAGAGGCTCATTTTCCTAAGCATATTTATGTGCTAAAATATGGTCTTTGCCAATGCATGAGCATTTTGCCTTTTATTTTTCTATCCACATCACATGTCGATATCTCTATTTAAGATGTAGAAATAATACCAACATTTACCTAACTAGCCTATTTATTTTACACATACATCATCACAAATATGGAAAGATGCTGATATAGCCTAACATAACCAACATTCTCATTATAGCATATACCATCACAAATATGGAAAAATACTGAAATAGCCTAACATGACCAACATTCTAATTTAGGCATACACCATCACAAATATGGAAAAATGCTGAAATAGCCTAACATGAACAACATTCTCATTTTAAGCATACACTATCACAAATATGGAAAAATGCTAAGATAAAGCTAACCAATCAACTATGCATATACCATCACATCAATGGCAAAATCTAGTCTAACATGATCAACATTAACATATAAATTAACTTATCAATAAATGAACATCATCCATATCAATTATTTCTAACTATTTTTCGCTTTTCACATTCAAAAGAAATAAGAAACTAAGATAATGGTCAGGGGTTTGTACGTACCCGAATGAAGTTTGCGCACTGTTATCCAGACAACTGAAGGAGCTCCTCTTTGGCTGTGGAGGATGACACCTGTAGAGAGAATAAGACTTAAACAAAAAAATGTTAGATAGATATGAGGTGGACTGCCAAGCAAAGCTTGGTCCCATAAGTGTAAAGACTTCTTGGAGGGATGACAGTCCACTTGTTGATAAAAATAATGTTACTAGAAAGAGAAATGGTGGAAGACTAAACAAAAGAAATAGAGATAATGCATATCTTCTGTTGATTTGTCATAGTCACTGATGTCGATTAGTCTACTGGCATCAGTTTGTCAGGGTTGCCGATGTCGGTTATGATGCCGACGTCAGTAGGGGAAATGGTCAATGTTAGTCAGGGTAATAGCCTTAGGTGAGTTTTGGATAGGGTTGTGGTTGACAAAGGGGTCTGGAAGGTCTATCTGGGTCTATAGGGTTGTGGTTGACAAAGGGGTCTGGAAGGTCTATCTGGGTCTAGAGGTCTATGCAATATTTTAGGGAGGCCAATAGAGTCTTAAGAGGGATAAGGGGTAGAGGATAGGTTGTCAAAAGGAGTAAGGATATGGGGAAGGCCTCTCAGCCTCTCTGGGAAGAAGTCAGGTCAGGTCTGGTCTACAACACTTAGAAGTAGCAAATGGAGACTGATTACAAATACATTCTGAAATACTAAACTAAAATAAAAGGATAATAGTTAGCAAGTTAGTTTTTGAAGGAGTGTGGAAGACTTGTTGCTGATGCAGCTGGTGTAGAAGGCTTCTTGCAATGTTCCAATCAGGGGTGGAGTGACTGATGTAGAGTCCTTGTAGCCTATGATGCTTGGCATGCGTTTGGGAGAGAGAGAGAGAAGTTGGATTCAAAGCAAGAGAATTCACATTCAAGTCTATGATTAGTTTTCCATTCAGCTTGCAAGTTGGTTTTAAGCAACCGACTTTGGTGATCCCGCTGGTGTCAGCCAAAGGATAACCAACGTTGGTAGCTAGAAGATGGGTAAAAAGGCTATTTTTAGCCTTTTTCCCATTCCTCCATCTATCAAGTTTAATGGTCATGGTTAAACAGTCAAAGGTGGGTTTAATAGGCATGAAGATTAGTGGGAGAGTTGGAATGATTAGTCATAGGGTGATAAATGAGGGTATCCAAGGGTAAGGAATCCAAGGGTGAGGTGTTATTAATTTAAAATAGGTATTTTATTTTAAATTAATAAGTGTGTAGGTTAGGAGTGTTTAGAAGTGGACCAAGGGGACCAAGGGGGGAGTCGACCAAGGAGTAGACACAATTTTGGTGTCTACATTTGCCCCTTTTTGTCTTGTTGGTTATTCTTGATGAACTGCAAGACAAAAATAGGAGTAAGTTGCCCCAGGTATGGGATAAGGTCATTTTTGTCCTGTTGGTTGTTCTGATGAACTGCAAGACAAAAATAGGAGTTGGTTGCCCCAATTATGGGATGAGGTATTCCCCCTCAAAGTGGGAGTTGAGGGAAGGTAACCTGATATCAGGTGTCGATTTGATAGATAGTGGATGGGTATGGTGAAGGTTGAGTGTGAACGCTACAAAAGTTGAGATTACGCGTATACCACTTCATGTGATAGGTAGGTCAAATCGTCACAGTCAAAGGTTGAGGAGTCTTAAAATCAAAATAATTGGTCCCCAACATTTAGTCGTAGCTGATTGGGTTAAATGATCCAAGTTGTAGCTCTAATAGTTATCGTGTTCCAAGTATCTCAAGCTCAAGAAGTGCTCCTAAAAAACACAAAAATGTCACAAATATTGGGGATCAACTTGCTCATGATCTGACAATAGGTGTGAGGGTCGTAATATGGGTTGCAGATAATTTGGCTAACTATTCGTGAAGTAGCCTACATGCAATCAAAACAACCAAGGTAGGGTTGTCTCAAAAGTGGTTGTGGTCTGAGGAGATAGTCACGATCTCCAAGGTTGTTGGTCGAGATTTTGGGTTGGTAGAGATAGTTGGTCCATTAGATGGACAGACGAAGGAATGGCCAAGCTAACCTCAGAAGACCCCATGTCAACTGAGTGCTGCCTACATAGCCCTTGTTGGAAGGGCCTCAGGCCAATGTAGTTCTCCCTAAAAGGGAGGAAGAGGGTCAGTTGTGGATGTGGGTTGGATGAGGTTAAGTCATGGTTAGAGGGTAAATGGTTTGTCCATCAAGTAGATGAATAAATGGATGTGGCTGAGCTAACCCCAGAAGACGTCATGTCATCTAAGTGCTGCCTACATAGCCCCTGTGGGAAGGGCCTCAGGCTAATGTAGTTTAGGCTGGTTGATAGGTTGGTTTGGTCAGGTTATAAATGATGAGGGTATGATGATGTTACAGCCTTTTCCATATTATGTGATGGTGTATTTTATAACATCAGTTGAGTGGTCTTTCATCCCTAGCAATTTTCCATATTAGTGATGGATGGATGCTAAAAATAAAATGAGTTTATTTATGCTTCAACAAGTAATGGTTTATGATTGGCATAAATTGAGTGGTCGATAGTGTCCATGTGTATTGGTTTCCATAGAAACTAGTGTGAAATGGACTATGTGAGTGGTCTAAAAATGTTTGATTTGATTTGGTTGGATTTGAACTGGTTGTATGTGACCAAAGTGCATAAGAAGTGAAAGATGTTTTGCTCTTTCATTGATAAGGACCATAATGATAGCATAGGTAGGGGGTTTTTTAAAAACAAAAGCCTCGTTCATGCATTACGTCATTGACCATTGGTTGTGTTAGAGAAGTAATCGAATCACTTTGACATTAAAATGAGCTCAAAATCCCTTGAGTAGGTGATGTGATATGTTAAGATAGGGTAACCCCTTTTAGTAGGGATAACTTTGCCCCTTTTTGTAGGAGACCCTGAGAATGACTATAAGTCAAGTCCATGACCCTTTTTTCTGGTAGACTGATTGAGGCGGGGAGTCTACATGGGGATGTCATTTTGTTTTGTGGTCATTTGTGAAGCTGATCGATGCAGGAAGCTTTTAAGAGAGTGTTATTTGTAGAAATATTTTTAGGCATAGCCATCCTTCAAGGGAGTGGTCTATATTTTTTCTTTATATGTTTTTGAGGGCTTTGAATAGCTATCCTTCAAGGGAGCAGTCTATTAGCTACAACAATGATGATGTAGCTGTCCTTCAAGGGAGCAGTCTACATTTAGAGTTTTATGACCTTTTGATATTTTGTTTGATATCTCCATTTATTTTTGATAGGATTTGTAGTCATGGACAAGACTATAGAAGCTTAAGGGCTCCCTTTTATTAGGACAAAGCACCCATATTTTATAAAAGGGTCACATAGTGTTTGTTTAGGGGAACAGGGTTGAAAGGAATGAGGATTAAAATGATAGGGATTGCTCAAGGGATGAGCTCAAGTTAAATATAAAGTGAATGAGTACTTGATTAATAGTAGAATGGTCATAGATGTAAGGCATTAAGAGGCTCAGATTCTGGTCGGCCTTCAAGAGAAGACAGATGATAATTCCCTGATCCATACTTGTGCGAGGTCTAAGTCAATTAAGAGCAAACTTACCCCATTTGCTTCTCTCCATATTGGTCACATGTTGGTTGATGTTGGACATGAAGTTGGTTGATATTTTGTTGGCATGTTTTGGTCGATGCTTTGTTGGTTGATGTTTGGTCAATGTTTGGTTGAGGTTGTGATAGTCAAGATAGAGTTAAATTCTCCCAGTTGTTTGTGACAGGGACAAGGTTTGGCACCCATTGTAGATAATTAATGAGTTAGATAAAATAGGATGAAGAGAAGATGATGAAGCTCCTCTTTGTCAAGGAGTGTGATGTGAGGATGAATCTTATGAAGCTTTTGGATGATAGGTTTAGTTTAAGAGAGTGAGATCCTAATCTTCCAGGTTGGAATTTGGAATCTCAGAATTAGGGATGGTGATGGAGGCAATAGTTGGTGATGTTTTGATTAAAGAAGCTAGTGGTTGGGGGTCTTTAGGTTGGACCTCCACTATCTGTAAGGCTTTGATTAAGGCTTGTCGATGTTGTGGAGAGCTTTGAATGAGGTCATACAAATATGTCTTCACAGAGGTTGGGTGAAGTTGTTTCACCTTGGAGTCATGAATTGGTTTTGAAAAAGTTGGTTGAGATGCGCCCAATATTAGAGTCTTGGGTTTTGGTTGTAGTGAGGCCTTGATGAATGGATTGTTTGGGGGAGATAAACCTTCTCTTTCCATTTATCCTTCATGATTTGTGATTTAGTGGCCACATTGATGGTGTTGATTTTGAATAAAGGGGGTGAAGGTGGTATAGGAACCAAAGTTTGATGATGGGCTCCCGATTTAGGTGAGGATGTTTGAGAGGTAGGGGATGGTGTTGGTGGTTTGTTGAAAGGGTGGTCAAGAGGATCATTAATGAAAGGGGTGTCCTTTTGGAAGTGTTGATGAATGATAGCCTTAAGAGTGCAACAATGCTCAGTGTCATGTCTAGGAGTGCGATGATACACACAAAATTTAGTGTCATCGAACCAAGATGGTTTTGATCCGAGAGTTGATGAGTGTGATGGTGAAAAGGTTTGGGAGACATGAGACGGTGTTGGAGATTTGTTGATAGTATCCTTGACAAGAGGGATGTCTTTCTCCATGTATTGGTGAATGACAACCTTGAGGGCATAATAATTTTCAGTGTCATGTCCAGGTGTGCAATGATATTGATAGATTTTAGTGTCATCAAACCAAGACAGTTTTGATCTGAGAGGTTGAAATGGTTTAATAGGTGGAAGAGTGATGCTAGAAGTTTGCAAAAGTTAGTGCAGTATCAAAGCATACAAACCTACTAGGGAGTCTGTGCTTGTTGATGCACTAGGTGTTGAAGACTTTTGTTTGGGAGTTGTTGAGGGAGACTTTTGTACCACCTTTTGGGTTGGTGGTGTAGCCACTCGTGTAGATGACACCTTCTTTGTGTGGGGTGCCAAATTTTTTAGAGGAGGTAGGTTTGTGGTGGGTAAAGGGAGTAATGGAGGCAACTTGTTTTGGTTAGGGGTTGGATTTGGGAGCACTCTTGTTATGGTAGAAGGATGAGGGCCCAAAATGGAAGGCAATGATGATGGAGGAGGAGTTTGCCGATGTGGTTTAATAGCCTTTTTTAGTTTGTTTTGAGGACTACTATTATGGGAGGCAAGGTTCAAGTCTACCTTCACTTGTGGGTGAGTGAGCTTAGGTATGGGGTGAACACCGAGGGATTTAATTAGTTTTGATATGGTAGATGTTTGTGAGGGTTTAGGTTCAGATGTGGATGGTTGAGTTTTAGAAATAGAAGCCTGGTCCTTGTTGGAGACTTTTGGAGATTTTGTCACAGGATGGTCAATAGTACGAGATGAGACGGGACGTGCAAGGTGAGGAGCTTTGAGTCACTCCCATAATGCCTCATGTTCTAATTTCCTCGAATGGAGAATTTTTAGTTTCTCCACTAATCGAGAGAATGGTTTGGAAGATGTTGGATGAGATTTTGGTTCTTCAGAAGATGTGGGTGGTTGTGAGACCGAAAATGTGTTAGATGCAACGATCTCGGACCAAAGGCATGAGAGAGTCATAACTAGATCATATTCGTTCAAAGTAGGTGAAGAGATAGGTTCTTCTCTTGGTGGAGAAATAATTGAAGAATGAGACTCCTCAAGAGGATAGAGGGTAGGGATGATTGTGTCTTCTACTTGTGGTTGAGGAGCAGGAAAGGTAAGATCCTCCATTGGTAGTAGGAAGGATGAAGGTGGGGCTAGTGGCATTGGTATGGTCAAAGCATCCTCTAATATAAGAGAGGTCGATGGAGAACTAATAGGGGTAGAAGGTTCGTCCACCTATGGAAGAGAAGTGGGAGAAGAAGGCTCTTCTACCTGTGAAGGACCAATGGGTGGGATAACCTCTTCAGATTATGAGAGAGGTTGGTTAGGCATAAGAGGCGAGACCGTGTTGACTGTGTGTATATTACGCTCTTGGCGGTCTTCTGCCATGGTCTGAATGTTATTTTGACTAGGGGATGGTTAGGGAAAGGCTATCTAAAGATGTCTATGTTTTGGTTTGCCAGAGCATTTGGGTTATCCAAAATAAGATCCCCCTTGTCTAACATGTCTTGGACAATGTTTTTGAAGGTTTTGCAGTAATTTATGTCATGGCCTTTGACACAATGATAATGACAAAAGTCATTTTCCCTATACCATGCAGGGATGGCTTTTAAGGGGTCAAATTGTGGTGGTGGTTGAATTTGAGGGAGATTGAGGACTCCATGTTTGACAAGTTTATCCAACACGTAAGCATATGACTCTCCTATTGGAGTGTATTGACACTATATATACCTTTGTTGGAATTGTTTGGTGATGCTTTGTGATGTGGAAGGTTGAGACTGGTTGGCTATTGTTGAAGATGATGGTCTAAGGACCATAGCATTTGTTGATCCCTTGGATTTGGAATATGAAGAAGAAGGTTTGGATGAAGAAGGGTCATTAGATTTTGCATTAGTATTTTTACTACGCAATGTGACTTTGTCCTCTTCGATAGCAAAAAGTGACATGGGAAATGTGCATAGCAGTAACACATCATCATGGGCTATAAGGTAACAAGCATGTCTAAATGCTCATAAATGTTATTGTGGGTCTTCCTTACTCTAGAAATGAGTAAACTTGGGAAGTTCCCACTGACTGGGATATGGTCAGATTGGTACTGAAGGATGAATGGGTTCATTACAAATTTGTTCATATGAGAGGACATTTCTTGAACCCAAAATGGATGTCTCAAGATTAGACATCTTGTCCATCAACATCTTGATTAGATTGGTTGATGGATTTATAGGTGGGCCCCCTAGGTTGTAAGGTGCTTGGAAGGTTCTAGGAGGGGTATATGATGTATTTGGTTGCACTTTTATAGGCACAACATATTGGTAACTAGTCATAGGGACTAATGTCGAAGCCAAGGGTGGTTGTGTCATGAAGCTAGGAGGCACAACTTGGCTTGATGTCGCCAGAGGTGGTTGGATGGTGGCAACACTAGCCAAAGGACAAGTAGCCACCCTAGTGTTGATAGGTGTAAGAGTAGGTGGGATGGAGACAACTAGGTTTTGGAATGGTGTAGAACTTTGTTGAATAGTTTTGCGGTTGATGGGGTACCGAAACCCCAATGGATGTAAGTCCAAAAATAGAAGGAGAGGCCACACTTTGAATATATGTCATGGTCGGGTTGTTGGCTGAGGCAATGGCTTAGGTGTCTATGGGTTAAATTATGGAGGTGGTTGATACGACTGCTGTCTCAACTAAGGAGGTTGACATCCCATAAATTGGGTTGCCTAAAGAGTCTCATATTCAACTTCTCACGAGATAGTGTTGAAGGGCCTTGACATTGAGGTCAAGGAACCTTTCAAAGTCTTGGTCCCCTTCAAGAACAATAGGGGGTTGAGTCGCTGTTGGTTGGGTAGGAGTTCATTCAGTCTTTGAATGATACTCCATTAGAGGACTTGATATAGAAGATGAAGATGGGAGTGGTTGTTGCCTTGTGTGGTCAACAAGAGTTTTGGTTTGACTACGTGTCAAAACCATCCAAGGCAAAATGGGGGTTTAGGTTCTAAAAATTGTATGTTTCAGCCTCAAAAAACTAGAGTTGGTGTTTTTGACAGTCAGAAGGTTAGGTTTTTGGCTTGCTATTTTGAGAAGAAAATTTTTGACAGTGATCAACGTCAGTGGAAAAACTGATGTCAGTTACTGTGTGTTTCTAGAAACTTCAAAAAACTAAAAGTTTTTGGAAGAAAGAAGAAATTCTGAGTTGTTCTTAGAGCTCAGAATAATGCATTCTCACTAGCTCAAAAAACTAGATGAAAATAGAAAAGTGGACGAAGACAAGCAACCTCTAAACTTAAATCCTAAGATTAAGTTTTAGAGTCTTGTTAGCTTATGCCTTAGAAGAGTGTGTTTGGGAAGTTGGCTTTTAGATCGGGTCCTAGAAGAAGTAGTCTAAGGTTGGTTTCGGGTTAGTTTTGGTGCTCAAAAGTCTATATTAGGTTCCGTACGTGGCTTGGTGTTAAGGAGCAAGCTCCCCTCACTTCACGAGCTCAGAGATAAGCTGGGTCACTTAGCCAGTATATACTTCCCCAAGAGTTTATACTCTGCCAGAGAACAGAGTGGGCTCTCCCCTTGGTAGTGAAGTCCAAGTGGGATTACCAAGAAGGATAAGGTATCTGCTAGGTGATGAAATCCTAGTCAGGCCTTGTCTTAGGTATGTTTAGATGTTTGATTTGTGATAGTGGTCTGGTTGTGTAACATAAGTGCACTACAATTTATTCATAATGCATTTTTAATTACTAGATGTGAGAGCTAAGTATGCATTCAGGCAGAAATGAAATGTAATAGATTTTAAGCCCAAATTGAAATGTTTTGTTTGGATGCAAACAAGTGAGGAAAAGGTTAAGAGTATAAACTTCACTACTCTAAGATGCAAGAGGAAAGGTGACAAGAAGAAAAAGAAAGATTCTTTTTAACTTTACTTATGGTGTCTTTTTGAAATAAAGAGATAGAAGAAGGATGCAAGGAGAGAAAATTCCCTAATGCACCTATATGAAAGTTTGTTTTTAGAAGAAATGAACCCAAGGAAAATTCTAGGGTCCCACTAGGCATGCTAGAATGTTTCTAACTATTTTTCGCTTTTCACATTCAGAAGATGAAAGAAACTAAGGGTTAATGGTCAGGGGTTTGTACGTACCCAGATGAAGTTTGCACACCATTATATAGACGACTGAAGGAGCTCCTCTTTGGCTATGGAGGACGACACCTGTAGAGAGAATAAGACTTAAACATAAAAATGTCGGATAGATATGAGGTGGAATGCCAAGCAAAGCTTGGTCCCAGAAGTGTAAAGACTTCTTGGAGGGATGACAGTCCACTTGTTGATAAAAAGAATGTTACTAGAAAGAGAAATGGTGGAAGACTAAATAAAAGAAATAGAGATAATGCGTACCTTCTACGATTGGCCTATCATAGTTGCCGATGTCAGTTAGTCTATCGGCATCAATTTGTCAGGGTTGCTGATGTGGGTTATGATGCCGATGTCAGTAGGGGAAATGATTGACGTCAGTCAAGGCAATAGCCTTAGGTGAGTTTTGGACAAGGTTGTGGTTGACAAAGGGGTCTGGAAGGTCTGTCTAGGTCTGGAGGTCTGTGCAAGATTGCAAGGAGGCCAATAGAGTCTTAAGAGGGACAAGGGGTAGAGGATAGGTTGTCAAAAGGAGTAAGGATATGGGGAAGGCCTCTTAGCCTCTTTGAGAAGAAGTCAGGTCAGATCTGGTCTACAACACTTAAAAGTAGCAAATGGAGACTGATTACAAATACATTCTGAAATACTAAACTGAAATAAAAGGATAATACTTAGCTCTTTATTTACTGAAGAAGGAGTGTGGAAGACTTGTTGCTAATGTGGCTAGTGTAGAAGACTTCCTGTAATGTTCAAATTAGGGGTGGAGTGACTGATGCAGAGTCCTTGTAGCTTGTGATGTTTGGCATGTGTCTAGGAGAGAGAGAAGTTGGATTCAAAGCAAGAGAATTCACATTCAAGCTTGTGATTAGTTTTTTGTTCAGCTTGCGAGTTGGTTTTAAGCAATCGACGTCGGTGATCCCGCCAGTGTCGGTCGAAGGATAACCAACGTCGGTGGCTAGAAGATGGGTAAAAAGGCTATTTTTAGCCTTTTGCCCATTCCTCTATCTGCCAAGTTTATTGGTCATGGTTAAATGGTCGAAGGTGGGTTTAATAGGTGTGAAGATTAGTGGGAGAGTTGGAATGATTAGTCATAGGGTGATAAATGAGGGAATCCAAGGGTGAGGTGTTATTAATTTAAAATAGGTATTTTATTTTTAAATTAATAAGTGTATGGGTTAGGAGTTTTTAGAAGTGGACCGAGGGGACTAAGGGGGGGAGTCGACCAAGGAGTAGACACAATTTTAGTGTCTACATCAACATCATGAACATAGGCAACACATCTCAAATAAACACATGATAATGAATGAATATCTTATATATAAATATGTGATCAAATACATATTTCTCATCTACATCATAAAACTCTCTCAAAATGTACATCTCACATCTTTGACTCATAGGCCAATATAGATATAACATATATAAACCAAAACTAGAAAACATTGATACTCATGGTCCTTGAGGCTCTCCCTAAGGTCATGAAGATGTAGTATCATCACCACTCTCTATCTGCCTACATCATCATGATCTATAAGCTATCACCCATGACATCAACCTCTCCTACTCTCTAAACTTTGAATATCACTGTATCTATGGGAACTCTCTAATCACCCTCTCATAGTAAGCAATCTCATCTAGGGTAATTAAATATCTCACCATCGATACAGTCTATGGAGGAATCATGACACCTGACTATGGCCCAACCTATCTTAGTCCCTATGGTGGAGGAGGAGGAGTGGCCTGACATGCTACTATTATTATAATATCTCTCTCTATCATCACTGTAGTCACCTAACCCTATAAAATAGTCATCTAGCCTTGTAGTGTTATGACCTAACCCTGTATAGCTCTAATCTAACTTTGTAACATCACTACCTACCTTTGTAAGGCTAAAACCTCTACCCAAGTTATCTCTCAAGCCTACACCACTACATCTTGAGCCTATACTACTATATCTCATGCTTATATCACTACATCTCTCTCCCTGACTATCCCCTATAAGTCTATTGGTAGCTTCCTAACCTCTACCACTAAATGCAACCCTACCCACCAAGATATGTAGGTAGCTATACACCCTGGGTCCCCAACACTTGGCCCTATTAGCAACTCCTCAAAATCTAGCCCATCAGTCTCCTCAGGTAATGGTAATGATGCCTCTATGTCATCCCTCCTGTATCAAGGGAAGGTAGGTAGAACATCTTGTAAGAGCCCAAACTATCTCTTAACTCGTACCATGGGTACCATCTCCAACTCACCATCCCATCTCCCTCTGATCCATAATGCACTCTATAACCCAATAAGCTACTCTACCTACCCTCTAAAAACTAGATATGTAAGATACGATCTCCACATGATATCTCTAGGGATCAAGCCCTTGATCATGCACCTATAATAGGTAATGTCTCAAATGACACCATCCACTTAGGTTTATGCCATCCCATCTCTCCATCATCTAAATTTAACCTTGGATCCATTTATAATAATGGTAGGTATCCCCAGTGGTCATGTCACCATGGTGTGCTCATAGGCCCAATAGTGCAGGAGATGGCTGACACATAAATTACATCACTAATGTAGCCTCAAGCCCCATAGTTCTCTATATAACTATGCCAAAAATACTAGACCCCAGGTAAAAATGGTCCACTACTCTATCATTTACATAAGTACATTGATCAAATCAATCAAAAATCTCCCTTCATCTACATCAGGTAGGGTATAAATCATGATCCCAATCATCATCAAGATGTTAAAATGATGTTGCTCCTCATCAGCCATATAAAGTGGCTCATATGTAAAGCTATAAAAATGGTAGGTCACCTCATTGACATGCTCCCCATATAAGTTGACCATATGTATATCATGCTCCTCTCTTGAGAATGCAAATAGATCCTCACCCTAGAGTAGTAGTCATAGAATCTTATAGACATCATCCTATGTAAGTTTCATCTCTTTGATTAGAAGATGGAAGGTATTGGTGGTATGACCCCACCTTTCAATCAGTGCGATCATCAGTGACACATCCCATATAACTCAAAAGTATCATCATACTCCTCTTAAACTGATGGCCACTATATGATCCCACTCATCAAGAGTAACATCTCTCCTCATCCATGTTAATAACCTTGATAGATAGTCTCATAGTGTCAACTCCATCCTCATCTACATCCATACATAAATGAATAAGGTAACATCTATTTTACTCTACTCTCTCACTACATTTTTTCCCTTCTCATTAGGAGAACTACATTAGTCAAAGGCCTTAAACTAGAATATGTAGGTAATACTCAATCGACATGGGGTCTTCTAAGGTTAGTTCAGCCATAATCCCACCTTCTTAATTACCCTAGGCTTCACTACCTCTATCTCTCTCTTTACTTTAGGCCTACCTACCTATTCCAACTTTAGGCCTCACTACCTATATTCTTGACTCTTAATGCTATAACCTAGCTTTTAAAACAAACCTAGATATGTCAACTATCTTTTTACCTTTTTTTCTATAGCCACCCTTTTAGATCTTTTTCCTAAGTTTTGGGAGAACTACATTGGCTTGAGGCCCTAAATTGGACTATGTAGGCAACACTCAAATGACATGGGGTCTTCTAAGGTTAGCTCAGCCATTTAGATAGTTGACTACTCCCACTAGAGATAAACTCACCATTTATCTTATTTGTTACTTTTTGATAGTAACTAACATTAGCATTAATGCTGATGTTAGTGCTTTATCAGCCTATGTATCAGCCAATGTCAATAGCACACTGCCAACCTCAGTGTTGGGTCGACCGACATCAATCAACCTTGATGTCATGATAGCCAATGTTGATTGACAATCAACTCCTATCAATTGATCTCATCGATGTTGGTGACTGGTTTGGCCCCAAGTCTAAATGATCCAAACCTAACCTACCCATTTCCCCTAGAAAACTACCCCCAAACTTCTCCTACACCTACCCTAACCTATTTTCTACTTATCAATCATACTTTTTACACATTCACCTATCATTTAAACTAAAACTTGAAAATACAAAATCAAAGTAGTTTAGGATTTTACCTCATCTCACCATCTCCTCCTTATTGGTACTGCTAGCACCTGTGGTCCTACACCTCCTATTGGGTCCCCTCCTTGCACTACCATCTCAAATCTCTCTCAATGCCTTATTTCTTCTCTCTAATCAACAAGTTGCAAATGAGTTTGGTCAGCCATCAAACCCCATTTTTTCAAGTTTGGTCAGTCATTGATGTCGGCAATCTAGACCTAACCTACTAATGTTGGTACTTATGCTTGCTGATATTAGTAACATTTCTTGAATTATTTTGACATCAACAATTTAGATTATTGATATTGACACCTGTTACCGATGTTGGTACCTTCCAAAACATGTTTTCCACCATAAAAACACCCAATTTTGTATAAATTTACCCATACATTAGGGCAATTAGAGATAGCATATATCTCCCCCAACCATGACAAAATGACATTGAAGATAACTCAAATCTTTACCCTCAACGACTGTGCTTGGAGATCATGAATATTTTCTCACTCATTGACCTTTTTACACTAGGTATACATTGTTTATCCTAACTATAGTTGGTTATTATACACATGCATGTATTTTAAGTGTTTTGGATGGCAACCAGGTTCATATTATCACCTTCAACCCCTTTTATGTTTCCTAGGGGAACTTACAACCTCAGATACCTGGGACACATTGACCATTGGAGTTATAATTTTGATTGATTTACCCTATCAACTATCACTTACAAGCTATGCTTTGGTTACTTCTATCTAAGTCCTCCTTAAACTTGCCTATTCTTAACAATGTCAACTATAGCTCATTGTACATAGTGATGCTCAATTCTCCACTAGTCACCCAATTAACTTTTTATCAAACTAGTACCTGATTCTAGTTTCTCCTCCATCAATTCCCATTTTGAGGGGGGGATACCTCATCCAATACTTGGAGCATCTAACTCCTATTTTTGTCTTGCAACATGTTGGTATAAATTAAAAGACAAAAAGGGGCAAGTGTAGACACCAAAATTACATCAAAATTACATCACACCCACGTGCATAACTCCCTATGTCAAAACCCCCTAGGCCCATTTTAATAATAATAATTAATCTCCCTAACCCATACTTTTAACCTTCACATTTAATTAATTTAAAATACTTAATTAAGTTTATTAAAAACCCCTATTTACACCTTACTTGGCCACCTCACCCTATGAATAATTCTCCTCTGATGAGTCACCTCAAGACCTGGTCCCCTCATCCTAACTACCTAAGACTTATTCCCACTTCAAAACTAAATTCCTAAACAACTAATTCCTTCCTAACCTCCTATTTTTACCATTTTATAATGAGTATCACACTTGGCACTCATAAAAATAGAAAATATGCCAAAATAGATAAGTTTACCTATATTAGGGCCACCGATGTCAGTCAACCCATGACTGACATTGACAGAATACCTACCAATGTCAGTGGGATCACCGACATCAGTAATATAAATCAAAATCCAACCTCTAATTTAGGTCAGTAATATTAAGAAAATTGATTCTTACTCTCATTCAGGCTCTTGACATTCTATTTTTGACATCTAAGCTTACAATCACCTTACATAAGTTATTCACCATTAGCAATCGAGCTCTTGAGGATAAACAACATCCACTTTTTCTCTCTATTTAGGCACTCAAATTCAGACTCCATGATAGGGATTATCATCTTGGTACTTATCATCCATCGCTAAGTATATCACTGATACCATAAGTCATTTACATATTTATTCTTTTATTTTTTTATATCTACTCTGCACTACTTTATGCACCTCTAACCATACCTTATGAGGGATTTACAAATCTTCTTTGCTTGTTTCCCAGACCCAAAAAAGTCTTCTAAAATCTCTCAAATAATTATTTACCCTATCAACCTTGACATCCTAACTGACATCGGTCATCTCATTGCTGACCTCGATAGCATAATTGATATCAGTCACTATTCTACCAATGTTGATGATTGTCAATTTCCTAAATTTCTTCAAAACCTACCTAGATAACTTCTAAAACACTAATAAAGCATCTAACATACACCTTTTCACTCTATATTACCTACAAGTTGTTAAAAATGGTAATCTTATCTCTCTTTTACTCTCTATTTATCTCTCTTTTATTTATTTCTTATTCTTGTCTCTAAAAAGTGGACTGTCATCTCTAGGGAAGTTTCACACTTCCTAAAATAAGCACGTAGCTTAGTAGCCCACTCATTTAATCTACTAAAAAACATCTTGCGGTAGTGTTTTCTTATTTTTAGGTAGTCTTCCCTAGCCAAAGAGGAGTGTTCACAACTTCTAGATACAATGCATAAATTAAATCTAGGTTCATTCTAATCACTTATCCCTATCCTTCTCTCTTTTTTCCTTTAAATTCAAAATAGACAAAATTTAATCAAATAATCCCCACCCAACTCATTTTGACTAATTCATCCACCACATAAAAAATGGCACCATACTTCTACTATTCCTCTTTTGGCATGACTCTCCACAACATATGCTATAAATACCCCCCTCTCCTTCACCCAGGGTTAAGTTGGAAAGTTGCAAATTAGTATTTTTTGTTATTAACATTTTGTTGTAGGTTTTGAAGGAGGTCATCCACTTGAAGGAGATCATCATCATCATCTTGGAGAGAAGAGCTCAAGCAACAAAAATCTTCAACAAAGCATCTTTAATAAGCCATCCTCAAGCCATCTTCAACAAACATCAAGGTAATTTGTATTGTTTTACAATTTCAATTTATTCCTCCTTATCCCCCTTTGGCCTCTTCTTTATTTATCTCCAAAACATAACCCCTTGGCCTTCTTCTTTTCCTTTCACCCCTTTTCCTCTTTACCCTTATCTTTATTCCATTTACCCATTTACCTCTCCACCATTTACCCTTTATCCCCTTTTTACCTCCTTTCTTTCTTATCCCTTTCACCCATTTACCTCTTCACCACTTATCCCTTTTGCCCTTTTTTTTCTTACCCTTTTACCCATTTTTCCATTTGACTTTATCCCCTTACCATCTTGACCCTTTACTTTATATTGATTATCTTGAACCATAGCCATAACCTTGCCTACTCAACCACCATTTGATTCTTTGCTTTCTAGATCATTTACACCTTTATCTTTATTAAACACCATTTATCTCTAATAACTTGACCATTTACCAACCTTAACCAAAAATTTATCCCTTGTCACAAGACAAACCAAACCATTTCCAAACCCAAAACCACAACCTTACCTTAACCAAATTTTAACATTAGTATAATTAAACTAGTTGCTTCATTTTGGTTAATTTAGTAAAGCATTTAACTTCATTGTCTCAAATTTATCTACTTGATGTTTTTAGTATCATTTATTTAATTTTTTTTATGAAAAATGATTTTCTTTCATAATTTCAACATAATTGTTTAAATTAGGTGGATTGACAGCCTCCTAGAAAGCTTTCGCTTCTAGGATCTAGCTCATACTAAGAAATCCACCCATCTACTTGTCTAACAAACAAGTCTCTTTTAGTATTTTATTATTTTCAAGTCATCCTCCCAATCCAAATAGGATATATCCATCATCCTCTGGATCACATACACATTTTATACTAGGTTCTCATAACCATTACCATTATTGATAGTTTCTTCTTTTCATACTTAGAAAAAAGCAAAAAATAGAGAGAAACACCTGGTAATTAAAAAATCTTTCTTGATAAAACTATAAAATCAAAAAATGACTAATAGATTTATATACACTTGTGAAAATTTTCTATATCACTTATCACTCAGTTCTTGACTCTTGTCTCATCAATAAATTGAAACACAATCCTCTTTCATATTATGCATTTACAAGAAATAGGGGTTATAATCTAGTTTTCACACCATCCAACAACATCTTGGTTCTTTATTCAAGTTTTCCAATTGACAAAAATATCATATAACTTGTAGATTCAGTGAAACACAATATATTATTAATTTCATACCTTTTCATTCATAACAATTGACACTCAGTCTCAGTCAAATGAACAAATTAGGAAAATAGGGTTTTTGAGCACAAACATCAGAGTTTCAACCTTTTCTTATTTTCTCTTACAATAAAAGAATTCAAATATAATAAATACATTATTAAATATCACATGAGACAATATTAAAATAGCTTTTAGTCTTTTATTTGATCAAATATAATCAATAACCAAATAACATGCACTAAACAAAATAAAGCATGTGTTGTCATCACCTTGAACAAGGGTTATTTTTTCTCTTTTTCTCTTCAAACAAAGATTCATTCACTTTAAATCTCATCAAAAATCAATTTCCATTCTCATTATTTATGTCAAACACAAAATATGCATTCTAAGCAATAAATCAAGACCTCTTAAATAGGGGTCTATACCTTTTTTCAATCAACAACAAAGTTCTTTCTTATATTTCCTCAAATTCAAACTTCAAACACTTAAGATTAAACCTAAAAATACACTCAAATAAAAATTCATATTCATTATTATACACATGAATTAATCAACAAGTAATGTAAACAACAAGATATCAATGACCTTTAACAGAGGTTTGTTTCTATTCCTTATGCAATATAGATTATAAAACTTCCTTCTATCTTCATTTCAAATATTATTAAATTACATTCTCCATTCATATATTCAAATGGGATCACTATCTCCTCTCTCTATACTAACTTTAGGACTCCTAAAATAGTTTCATAAATGAATTTTCCACCTTTCCCATTAGAGTCTTGTGCGTTACAATGCCATTTTCTTGCTTTTCATAAAATATGACATATTTTGCCTTATGACATTGGTATGGTGAACTTTTATAAACATATTACATTTATTAGAAACTTAGACACCCTTATACATCTTAAAAATTCCATATAATACACCAAATCCTTTATAAATGGTTTACAACATTCAAATTTCCAAAAAGGCACTTTTGGCTAAAAATTTAAATATTCAAATTTCTTGCAACTTTAGACAACCTAGACTTCACAAATGAACTGCTTATGACCTATAACACCTATAAAAAATATAATTAAACTATATAAGAAAAAAATTTATTAAACTTTGGGTTATCATAGGATGCCCCTACATCAACATACATTGCAAAGTGATGACTAATGGGTTGGAGATACATCAGACACTAGGCAAACCCATTCACAATTATAAGATGCCCCACATGCTTTCATTACATCTTCTTGTAATGCATAATAATTTTGTAAAGCATTAGGAAATATTGAGTTGGATCTTACTATACAATAGGAGTATATTTATTTGTAGAGGAACAACACTTGGGATTTATTCCCTCTTCATAAGGGAAGAAAACCTGTTCAATGTAGGTAGATCTACCAAAAAAATTACAATAGATGGGTCCATATACATGTTCAAATCACATTTGTTAGAAAAGATTTTTTCTCAAGTACCTGACATTGAATATACTAATATATTTTCCTTAATTTCCAAAATGAAGTCAATTTGACTCACTCTCACATTACCGCAACACATCATTAGGATGTTCATCAAATGGATGTAAAGAATGCCTTTCTTCACGATGACTTCAAAGAGTATATATACATGGATCAACCACAAGGATTTGTGTAAGATTCCTCCTTAGTTTAAAAAATTTATAAATATATATGGACTCAAATAGTCTCCTCAAACTTGTTATGCCAAGATGGGCTCCTTTCTTCTTTTGATTAGGTTAACTAGATGTCATTCTTATTAAAATGTATACATTTTATGGAAAGATGATTCACTTTTGACTTTGGTTCTCTATCTTTATGACCAATTGGTCACATGGAGTTCTTCATCTACCATTACAAAATTCAAAACTACTTTGTTTGATAGATTCTCAATTATAGACGTGGGCTTGTTACATTACTTCTTCAGGATTGAAATTTCTCAGTCTGACTCTAGGATCATTTTGCATAATCCAAGTATGCTCTTGATTTGATTTCATAGTTTAATATGGATTATTATAATTCAAATCTAATTCCTTTTCTATTTGGTGTGAAGCTTGACACTGATTATCCATCTCTTTTGGTTAATGATACATTGTATTAAAAATTCATTGGTAGTATCATCTATCTTATGCACACTAGACCTAATATTTTATATGTAGTGGGCATGGTCTATAGATCCATGTAGGAACCACAAGAGTTACACCATAAATTATCTAATTAGATTATCTAATATAACTATGGTACTCATAGTTTTAGGATTCACTATGGAGTAGGCATAGACATTGACTCGATTGGTTATAAATATTTTGATTGGGCTAGTATTCATAATTGTAAATCTACTTTAAGATATAGTTTCTCCCTTGGTTCATGTCCAATTAATTGGTCAAGAAAGAATAAAAATACTATTACTTTATCTTCTATTGAGGTATAATGCATAACATCTCTTAATGTTATCACTAAGGCTATTTGGATTTAGGGGATTCTCACTAAGTTTCGCATATAGTTTCAATAACCATTAATCATCTTCTATGATAACAAAAACATAATCTAGATTTGTAAGAATTTAGTCTTCCATCAACAAACTGAACATATCGATATTCACATGAATTTCATTTGGGATCTCATCCATGAATAAGTCATTGATTTTTATTACATTCAAATAATAGAGTAAATTATTGATATATTCACCAAACCCTTCATTGAGAGCAAGTACCTCTATGTAATTGGGTACCTCATCAAGCCTTTGTGTTGTGATCCAATTATTCTACCCACCTAATTTATACTTAAGGGGTTGTTAGTGTAGGATTTTCCAATTATGTGGCTTTACTTACACAGTCTAGTTAGCTTACTTAGGTTTAATAAAGGTCATTGGGAAATATAATCCCACATGCAAGAGGATGTTGTGGCATGTTTATCTTCCACCTTTATAATGAACCTTCCTATGTACTTTTTGGCTAATGATTATTAATACAACTTTTGTTTGTGAAGACAATATTCTTCCTTTGAGTAATTTGTTTTGGATTTCAGTACTCCATGTAGGTTTTATTATTGTATTATATCCTATCCAGTTGATCCTTGAATTTGGCCCAATCATTAACAATAATACAAAAGGGTAAGTGAGTTCTCAGATATAGAAATAGAGTGTGTGTCTGCTTAGACAAGTTTATGCTTCCTTAATAGTTTTATTGCCATGACACTCTCTGTTAGAGTGTATATCTATTATTTTTATCTGTTTGATATAATATGGTGTCACCCACTACACCTGTGTCTTATTAAGATTCATGTGTATTCTAATGTCTGAAAATAAGTGAAAATATATTTGTTTTCATTTTCATTGACTCAAACCCTAGCTATGAACTATAAGGAAACTATAAAAATAGGAAAAATGTTGAAAGGGAAGGTTTGAGATAAGATTATCCACCCCTTATGACTAAATGTTTCCTTTGTATCCAATAATCCAAAGAGGGAATTAGAACCAGACATAGTTCTTTGACCTAGTTGAGTGTGCACAATATTATATAATGATAGTATGCAATGCAATAATATGTATGGATTTAAAATATTTAAAACATATTATTTGACATCATAAATTGTATTCATACTTATCTCAAGACTTTCTCTTTGATGGATTTCAGAATTTGGAGCTTTAGTATAGTTCCTCTTAAGGTGTAAAGTGATTTTTAGTGATAGATATATATGTGCCAGATAGGTAAATTCTTAGGATTGATAGGTTATATATAAAATTATTTAGGAAATTTCCTTGGAACCAACATGTGAAATTTACATGCTAACACTTTTGAACAATTTGAATTTTGGTAACCAGTTGTTAAATAGTGTAGGGACAAGTATGGCCTAAGTCGACAAGTCTAAAAAGACAAACCTATTAAAGAGGTGTTGAGATATCCATAAAATAGTAATAATGGCTTGAGGATAGGAGACAATATGAGAATGATATTTAATTATTTGTGTAAATACTAGGAAGATCATGTATAATAATAATAATGAAAATGATGATGATGATGATGATGATGATGATGATAAAATTAATTTGGAATGTTGAGCCCATATATGGATAAATGACTACATGGAATGGAAAATAAGAGTCATGTATGTGAGAATAAGTCAAACAAGTTAATATTTGGTCAATTTACATATTTTTCTAGTGTGTAATACCAAATATGAGTGTGTACACCTATAGTGTTTTCTATAAATAGAAAGCTACTATAATTGGCTAGTTACACTCATATTTGTTTGGTTATTATACATCTCAAGAAAACTAAAATTTTTGTTAGTTTTATCCTATTAACATCACATTAATCCTAAAAAAGATAAAACACTAAAGAATAATGAGAACAAAAGTCATGTATGTGTACATAAGTCAAATTATATATTTTCAAGTGTCTAACACCAAATATGAGTGTCTATAATGGTTATGATGTTATATTTACATGAAAATGTCAATAGTTTTGGTTTGTATAGGAAACTTAAATTAATTTTAGACAAGAAAACTAAAAATTATAATATTTTTTTCTTATATGAAAAGTGTTTTTTATTAGTAAGATAAGTATACATCATTAATGTTATAAAAAAAATGGAATAGGTAGAACTTGACTAACCCATTTTATTTGATATGATTTCGGGATTTAAGTACATAGTTTTTAGTTAGATTATGTTAACCCATGATTCATGAGGTTACCCATCCCTATAATATTCTATCTCATGCACTCTCCATTATATAGTTTCCCCCAATCAATCCTAATTAGCTTATGATCCAATTTGTAAAATCTTCAACAAGTGTTGTTTCTTATGAACCATTCATGTTAAATCTCTTGAGCTTGTTAAATTTATATAGGTGGTGGTTTTTTCATAGTGAATAAAATTATATGATATGATTTCAAGATTTAGATGCATAAATTTAATTCAACCTACATTGACCCATTAATCATGAGTATTGTTTCACAATAACACATCTCTAATAAGAACAAGTGGCGGAGGTAGAAGATCATCTAACCTATCATCCCAACCCTCACCACCACCAATAGGTAGAGCTACATATCAGGTACCAAATCTCAAAAATTATTATTTTTATATTTATCAAATTCATCCTCTAGGTTTTTTTTGAATGGGTAAATGGTTAAGGATATTAGGGGAAATTTTACTTGTTGTTGAGCTCTCCATCAACTAGTGTTTGGGAATGCAAACAAGTTGCCATCACTAGAGTTATGAGTCAAGAAATATATGAAAACACGCTTTATATCCTACTTATTTTTATTCTCTTCTAAAAACAAGAACACAATTTCATATTATTAATTTTGAATTTTCTTGTAATACACCCTCTTAATGCAATTTTGATATAGACTGAGGTGTTCTACAACCTATATATGTTTGTCATCCAACA
Source organism: Torreya grandis (assembly GCA_037957365.1). NCBI lineage: Eukaryota > Viridiplantae > Streptophyta > Pinopsida > Cupressales > Taxaceae > Torreya > Torreya grandis. The sequence continues at coordinate 45,596 of JARHVA010006973.1, read as the reverse complement.
TATTTGACTCATGTATTCCATTTTATTGATGTTAATTATATTTAATAATCCCTTTGAGATACACATGCATAGATGGTATTTATATATTCAAAGGTAAAACTCATGTGTAGACCCTATTAGTAAATAGATACAATATTCACCAATATTTGAAATTATCTTTGCCCTTTTTGAATATTATCTTATTTATTATTATACTTACTCATTTCATTATGATTGCTAGGGAGTGTGAAATGTGTGATGAATTTTGTATTTGGTACATAATTTCTTAACTATATTTTTATTGAAAGATGGTTGATTATCTATTATAATAGCTGATGGGAGCCCAAATTAATATTTGTCATCAAGAAACTCCATATATCTTATCCTGTATTAAATTTTAAGGGCATTGATTTTTTCCATTTTTAAAAATAATTTTGTAGTCATGATAATAAATTTATGATCATTTAATAACTTTAGTTTTATCTTTCCTATCAAATCAAATCCCCATACATAATATGACCATGGTGATACTATAGGTTATAATTTTTATGAAGGTTTGGAAATTCAAGTTACTATGTAGCTCACATTTTTTGTATAATTTTTCATCTTATTTACATTATTTTTACATTATAGGCCAATATTATCCCATTATTAGTAACTATAAAACATTTTTTATTGAAATGTCCACCACATTCATTGTTATGGACCTACTGTAGATCTATCTTAACTTCTCCCTAGCTAAGACATCAGAGCAAATTCTCATTAATGATCAATTTAAAAAATCCCACCAATGACAACATAATGAGTTAAATTTGTATGCAATCAAAATTACATGATGCACAATGAATTAATCCTAGATTAGATAAGATAGAGCACACCTACACTTTTGATTGGGTTTACACTTTTTAAATGAGAGCATAACCAATATGGGGATTTTCTAGACCCGATTAGGGGATCACTTATATCAATTGTCACAACACATCATGCTATGAAGGGTTACAAAGCCTATAATCTATCACAATTGCACAACAACCCTAAAAGAGTAATATGATTTGATATTCACTTATGCTAATAAATAAGAATGTAAACTATTCTTATAACAAGAAAAGTAAACTAATCTAGTGCACACCAAAGCATGTGGTACAATGTGAGGGGTTAGATGAAAAGAAATCAAATATATATATAGGGAACTTTAAATAAAGTAAGTATGAGTAACACCCTAATACATAGAATATAAAGAGTAATATTAGACGAGCCAACACTTATGCTACTTCTATCTACTAAAAGAGAGGAGAACAAAGTTAGAATATACTTACCTGAATGTGAACCCATCATGATTTAATTTCTCCCTTGGCCATTAGGGATTTTAAAGAGGTTTTTATGGTTCGTAAGGATCACTTTGTTAGGCCAAAGCATCCAAGGCCTATCCACAAGACTAGATTCTCTAAATAATAAACCTAAATTAAGACTTCTCAAGTAGAAATGTGGAAGAGTAGCTTGTGAAGAAGTATGAGTGAATAATAACTCTTTATTGCATATTATTAATAATGAAAAAAATGACCTTGTATATATAGGAGTATCTCACCCAAAAATCATTCAAACATGTCAGTTGTGCTAGGTTGACTAGGTCGACCTAGTACATTCTCAAGCTAATGCCTAAAGTCTATGCTAGGTTGGTCAGAAGACAAACAAGTCAAAAGAGCTAAAGTGACCCCATAATACACTAGGTCACCCAGGTTGACCTAGTGTACTAAAAAGGTAAAAAGGGTGTAAAGCAAGGAGAAGGATAAAAAGAGGAAAAGATTAGAGGAATGTGTAAGGGAGGATAAATAAATTAGGGAAAGGTTTTAAGAGATGAATGGATTGGGAATAATGTGGTGATAAGGGACTAAAATCTTATGAAGCACCAAAGGTCTACTCACCCTTTCTTGGTGCACCCCTTAAGGCATGCACTTAGAGAAATTGAGTTGTGATGGGTTCTTGTAAGATTTAAAGCATCAATATTTGATAAAAGTTAAAAATATTATGTGTATACATATGCCCCACTCAAACCTCATCATGTGTCACTAAGGTGTAACATGGGATGGTGCTTTGAGAAAGAACATAAGGACACACACAATGTTGATGCTAAAAATAAGTTAAAATATTTTAAAAAGTATACAATAACTGAAAGTAAATGATTGAAAGGGATACTAATCTAAAAATTAAATAACTAAAAAGTAAAATTGATGCATACCTTGACTTACCTTTTATCATAGGATGGTTTTCAATTGTGTTTTTAGTTTTGATTATGTAGGGCATAGAGACTGCTTTTAATAAACCCAAAAATATAAAACTAAGGAGTAAAAATAAATAAATTCAAAAAAATCCAAGAAAACTGGTGCTATGTGGATGGGACGTACTTGGGAATTTGGCAAGTTGGGTGACAAGTGTTATGTTAGACCAAATGATGAAGTCAAATAAGAGTAAATCAAGTAACTAAAAAGCCAAGGTTACTAAAGACCAAAAATCTCAAAAAAGTAAATTGAAATTAAGAAAAGGCAAACTCACCAATTCAAACTAAGGATACATGCTTAAAAAAGAATGATAAGCAAGACAAATCAATGGTAAAAGGAAAAACAAAATGGTAAAATAGCATTGATGAGTGAGCAGTAACAATCCACATCTCAATCATCAATGAAAAAAGGGGATGCATAAAAAGGAAAAAAACATTATTGAGCGAGTAGTAATAATCAACATCTCACTCAACAATAGAAAAAGGGTACAAACTTAGGTGTTTGTGACAGTATAATAGAAAAATCATGATAAATTGAAAAAGGAAAGTAAATTAAGTTTAGTAAATGAAATTTTTTTATGGTGTAAAAGAAAAAGGTGATCATTAGTTTCTCAAACATGTTGTTTACGTCTAAAGGTAGATAAAACTGAAACAAAGTAGTGATAACATGTTTTTAAGAAATGAACAATAAGGAATTTAAAGAAGAGGGAAAACATATTTGGAATCACAATTTTTCTATCAAGGGGTAAAATTAAATCGGTGGAGGGGAGAATGAAGGAAAAACCAAGGTAAAGAGAACTCTTTATCGAAGTCAAGACACTCAAATTAGGTATTTGAAAATAAGAAGACTACCAACCTTAAGAACTATGAAGAACTTCTCTTAGTAACACAAGTCTTAGGTCAGCAAATGGAGTATATAGATCATCCCATGAAGGATATATGCATGAAAATTAAAATGGACCTACCTCCCCATGACATGTTCCCCATTCTTTAGGACCCCTTACAAAGTTGTCAGTCTACAATAAAGATTGGGTACTTATATGAGAAAGTAGGTAGAACCATAGTTTTTTTTTTTTTTTTTAATTCCTTTATTATAATATACTAGCCTACTACACCCAAAAAGACTTTGGCTCTATGTGAAGATGATTGTGGAGTTTGAGATTTAATTGGAGATAGGAGATGTGCTTGTAATCACATCTTTTGGTTTGATTTGACTTTTGAGATTTGTATGTTGCCTTTTAGATATCATTGTATTTTGTTTCAAATGATTTGACTTTTAACTTTCTTGATGGATTTTTCAATTTGTCCTCCATACATATTTATAAAACCAAATATGGGTGCCAAAGATGAATTTCATTTGAAAACTCTAGGATAAGGTTTCTAAAAGAGAGAACTTAAAAGAGCATGGGGTCTAAGGGTCTCATAAATCTAAGTGAAATAAAAGAGCTATCTTGAATTTAACCTTATTTTATCTAATACAGAGATGAAAGAAAGGGGAAATAACGAGGAATGATACATGGAACAATTTAAATTACTTAAAATTGCAAAAAAATGTGACAAACAGAGAAAAAAAAAAAGAAGGATAAAATGACAACAAAGGTGTGATTCCTTATCATAAGAAAAGAGGGAAATGGAGGAAAACATGATAACATAGATTTTTCACAAATTCCATCTAAAAAAAAGAAACAAAAGCTAATGTTTAATAACAAGGATCAATAACATGAAAAATAATAATAATTTTATGAGAGTCAGGTTTTATCCATGGTCTTACAAAGCAAATCATAAAATAAAGACCCACTAGGGTGCTAATAAGCAAGAGAAAATCAAAGTGAGGGAGCTTTTAAATCACCTCACAAAAGAAAAACCCAAAGGATGGCAAAACAACATTAGCAAGCTGAAATAAGGGAAAAAAAAATAAGATGAAATATGGTGGTTTTTTTAGGAATGTTGGGTTCTATCCATGGTATTATAAAGAAGCTCAAAAAAGAACAACCCAAGGGGAACTAAATTAAAATTATCAAATAAAAATAAGAATGAATGAAAAAAATAACAAAATGAAGACTCTGGTACATCAAAAAACCAAAAGACTAAAAGAGAGGACTAAAGATTTGTGAAAAAGAAGGAAATACTGTAGAGGGAGAGATTTGAGCTTAAGTAACCTAAAAAAAGTATTAGATAGATATAGATAGAAAGCATACTAAGAAGGAAATTATTAGGTGAAGTATTTTTTTAGGAATTGAGCATTGGTGGTTTCTTTGAAAATATGGCCTTCATTAGTTTGAAGGTGGTAGGTACTTGGACCAAGAATATCTTTAACTAAGTATGGGCCCCACCATTTTTGGGCATACTTACCTTCTTTGTCATGAGTTTAGTCTAATTTAAGTACAAGATCACCAACATTAAATGTGTTTATTTTGACACATTTATTATGTTGTCAGACAATGTGAGCCTTATATTGGTAATTATGTTGTAAGGTAGATAAGTGATGTTCATCAATTAGATCAAGAGTATGAAGGCGAAGTTTATGCAATTCCTCATTGATAATGATGCCATGTAGAGATATACAAAGAGAAGAAAGCTTAACTTCAAGAGGAAGAACCGACTCGGAACCATAGACTAGAGAAAATGGAGTTGCCCCAGTGGTAGTACAAATGCTAGTGCAATAGGCCCAAAGTATGGGATAAAGATGAATATGTCAATCCATATAGGGTTCAAAAACTATCTTTTGAAAGATTTTATTGAGAATATTATTAGTGGCCTCAGCTTAACCATTGCACATGGATGATAAGGAGTGGAAATTTTGAGATTAATCTTAAATTTAGTGAAAATTTGTTTAACATGTTTATTTTTAAAATTACCACCATTGTTGAAAATGATGGTGCAAGGAATGCCAAAATAGAAAATGATTTGATTCAGAATGAATTTAGATATGGTAGTACCAATAACATTGACATGGGGCATGTATTCTACACACTTGGTAAAGTATTTGGTAGTGGTGATAATAAAGATGTGTCCATCTTGGGAATGAGGAAGTTTACCAATGAGATCAAATCCCCATGTGGAAAATGGCCAAGGAGATTCAATGGTTTGAAGTTCAGCTGGTGGTGAATAAATGAGATCATTATGAAGCTGATAAGGATTACACTTTTTAGCATATTTAATAGCATCCTTTTCTATATTATGCTAATAATAATCCATACATAGGCATTTTTGAGCTGTAGCATGTCTACTCTAATGACCAACACAAATGCCCCCATGTGAATATTCAAGTAGAGGAGGGACCTCATATTGCATGACACAATATATTAAGGTACCTTAAGTATTATGATAATAAAGTATGTTATGTCTAAATATGTACTTGAAATCTTGTTTGCGGAGATGTCTCTTTTCACAAGAATCCAAATCAAGAGGATAAGTTTGATGTTATAAGAATTAGATGAGATCTTGATACCACAGGTATTGTCAGATGGTGATAACTTTGATGTGGCAAATAAACAAATCAAGAGGGTGAGTAAATGATAGGGATTTGATTATTTATATGATAAAAGAAAGATTAGAAAGAACTTGATGTGGATGAAAAAGAGACGTTGAAGAGGCAAGAAAATCAACAATGGAATTTTGATCTCTAAGAATAATCTCAATTTTAAAAGAGACAAAATCCTTGGCAAGATTGATTGTAATTTGATGATAGGTGATAAGGTTTTCACTTTTACATTTATAGGCACCACCAACTTGATGATAAATGAGTTGAGAATTACCCAAAGTATGAAGTTATTATATGTCTAAATCAAGATCAGCTCTCATACCTAAGATAAGAGCTTCATACTTGACCATGTTGTTGGTGACATCAAATGTAAAATGGAAAGCTAAAAGAATGATCTTTCCAAGAGGACTAGTGAGAATGCAACCTAACCGAAATCCTTGAAGGCATTTATCACCATCAAAGTGGAGGGTCTAAGTATCCTCATGCAAGTCAACATTAATTTTAAAGCTCCTTGATAACTACCTTTGATTTAGTAGTACCCGAGGGAGGGGAAGATTCATCAAGTTGATTAACTTCAAGATTGATAATAAAGCTATGAAAATAATATTTAAGAGATATTTCTTGATTAAGACCTTCAATATAAAGGATATTATCATTTGGAAGGTTATCTTGAAGGGAATAAGTGGTTGAAATAAGAGATGTGAAAAGTTGGTTAGCTATGACTTGCCCTTTGATAGATTTTTGCATGACAATATGAAGATCGAATTCCATTAGTAAGACCATCCAATTGCCAATTCTATCTCCTGGAAGAAATGTTTTGGAGAAGAAATGATGAAAGGGGTCAGAATAAATGATGACATAGGTGGTTTGGTAAAGCATGTAGTGATAAAGCATTTTAGTGGAAAAATAGATAATGAGGCAATCATGCTCAATTTTAATATAACTTGTTTCATAATCAATAAGGCTTAGGATAATATAGTAGATGGCATAATTTCCCATATCATTCTATTGGGAAAGCATAGCCCCTACTAAAATAGGTGTGAAAGAAGTAAAAAAATCAAAGATTTGTCATTATAAGGAGGATGAAGTGTAGGTGGATGAAGCAATGACTCTTTCATATTATCAAATGCTTTTTGACATGGATTTGTCCATTCCAAGGCTGTACCTTTATTTAAAAGGGAATTAATTGAGTGAATTAAATAAGACATCTTGGAAATGAATCATCTAATTTCCCCAAGTTTGCCTGAGTAGGTAAGAATATCAAGAATAGAATGAGGAATGGGTATGTTGATGATAACATTAATCTTGGCTAGATCAACATCAATGCCATGGAGAGAGACTATGAATATGTAACTCCAAAAACAAATTTGAAAGGATTAAGTCAGAATTTATATTTAAGGAGACGGTCAAAGATGATGGCAAGATTGGAAAGGTGGTTCCTACGATGCTTGGATTTGGTGATAAGATCATCCATGCATGTTTTGACAATTTTATGGATGAGGTCATGAAAGATATGAGTCATTTCATGTTGCTAAGTGGTATTTTTACATAATAATAGGTACTATATTCCATGGTGAAAGTAGTCTTATGTTGGTCCTCAGGAGCTATATGAATCTGATTATATCCCAAAAATTCATCCATAAGAGATAACATTTCATATCTAGTCATAGAATTGATATTACCATCTATTTAAGGCAAATAAAAGTTGTCTTTAGGATAATAAAGATTAAGATTACATAAATCAATGCAAATATGAATGACCATAGTGACCTTTTTTGAATAGGAATAATATTGGAAACCTATTCAGAATAATCCACAGTTTAATAAATCTAGAATCAAGTAGTCTGATGATTTCCTTATGGCATAAGTTGGTAAATTTAGGAGGAAATTTGTGTTGATTTTGATGCATAGGTTTGGCATCATGATAGGTAATGATATTATGGACCACTATTCTAGGGTCAATACCAGGAATGTTTTAGTAAGACCATGTGAATACCTTTTGATACTTATCAAAAATAGGCAGAAATTATCATGTTCAGAAGGTGAAAGTTCTTTAGAAACTATGATTTGTTGATGGTACAAGGGAGTACCATATTCAATATGAGTTTTTAATTTAATAATCATGGCATTACCATCTTGAAAGTGGTATGGTGCCTTGGGTAAGGGTGAAATTGGTCTAGTTTTGGGATCAATGCTAGCGATAAAGTTATTGAAGTAAGGATTTTTATTTTTAAAATGTCCAAGTTTATGATGTTATCATGGTAATTGAGGTTCTCAAGCATAAATTAACTCAAGAATAACTTCATCACTAGGCAAAGTAGGAAGAGGACCAAAATACTCAACATCTACTTCTAGATCTAAAATTTGGTTACCATGATGATCATATTATAATGCATTTGACAAACATTGGTTACCTTGGCATCAAGTGTGATTTCAAGAGTAGAAGAAGTAGATGGAGTTGAAGAGATAGATGGAGTGTTGATGGGAGAAGGATTAGATTCATTCGGAGGATATAAAAGAGGTAGAGAAGGTGAAGGTACTTCTAGAGTTTTTGATGGTGTAAGTTATTCTACCACCCAAGGAGAATTGATAAGAGGAGGATTAATAGGAAGCACATAACCCTTAGGTTCTAAGGGTTTAGATACAAAAATGTTATGCACATCCTAATTGAAAACATGAATTTGGGATAAGGTCTTTTGATAATTTAAGACATCAAAGTCTCTTTATTGAGCTTGGGACATGATATAGTTTTCATCATATGTAGGAGAAATTATACATGCTTGGGATTTAGGAAGATCTTTAGGAGGAAAAATTCTAAGATTACTAAATATTCTAGGAGACATAGTAAGAGGATCTTGAAATAATTTAGCCACTCAGAAATAATTGCAAGTAAAATCATCTTCAGGTAAAGATGATCTTGAGCATTTCATGAGGGGGAAAATTAGTAATCTAATCCATGAGAGGAATGGTACAATCCCAAGGTAAAAGAGAAGGATGAATCCACTCTAAAATATATGGAGGTAATCTGGTGGTGTTGCAAGTATGTTGTAATTCATTAGGCTCATCATCATCAGAATTTGCAAGAGTAACTTGTAAAACAAGATTCATTTTGATGAACTTGGGTAAAGGAGAATTATTAATTTTAGGGATTGTAAGACTATGATATTGTGATTTAGGATTAGGTAATTGGATATTAGATGGGTTGGGATTAGCTTTATCCTTATAAAATTTTCTATTATGGAGAAATTTAATGCATTATCTGCTAGAAGAAGTAATGACCCTCATTTGATGAGTCTATGGTTGACCAAGGAGTATGTTAAAAGATAAAGGAAGGCCAAGAACCATGACTTTGGTCTGAATGGTCTTAGGACCAATGGTTAAGGAAAACCATATACAACCAAGCAGCTTTTAATTAGTCTTGTGAAAACCATGACAAGTAAGACATGTTTGTTTAAGATGACCTTTATTATAACCATGCTATTGTAGAAGCCATAAAGAGGTCACATTAATACCAGAACCTTCATTAGCTATAACTTTTTAAATGAGGGTGGTGTTAATGGCTATTTTTATGAAGAGAGGTAAATCATCAGCACAAAAGAGGATTTCATCATTAATCATGTCTTCTTTAAGGAATTCAATGGAAGGTTTTAAAGGACACATAGATTCAATGGTATTAATGTTAGTTGGTTGAAAATCAATAGAAGGTGGTTCTTCCACTAAGGAAGATGGATCTTCAATCTCTTAGAGTTGTTGCATAAGGAATTTATGATGATAAGGTGAAGTGAAAACCAACTCCATAAGAGGAATCTTGAATGGCATAGAGTTAATTTCTTCAAGAAAATTCTAATGAGATTTATAAGAAGAGCCATGAGGTTTAGAAGACACATTACACTTTAGAGGAATAGATGTGGTTGGAGGATCAGAAAGAGGAAGTTTTTCCTCAAGTGCTTGTAATTCAATATTAATGGTGGTGGTATCTTTAAGCAATTATTACTCCAAAAAAGTTTTCTTAGGCTTGGTAATAGGATCTTTATGGGTAGGTCTCTGATTATAGTTAACTTTAACTATATTGATATACTGAGAGTTGTTAAAGTATTAATCATAATTGATGTAAATTGCATAAACATCTTTGGAAGTTTATTTATTGTGGGAAGAATATTTTTGGTTATTATATGTAGAGTCCTTAGAGGATTTTTTTTTTGAGAAGTATTAGTGTACTCTTGATGATGATGTTTGATCATGGTTTCATGGTTGAATAAATCACCAAGCATGTAAAAAATAACACATTTAAAAATCCATCTACAAGATTCATGATAATGTCCAATGTCATCATGAAACCAACAAAAGATATTCAGATTATACCACTTAGGGTGAACATTAGGATATATGAAAGGTTTAGAGGGCAGTAAAAATTATCTGTTTTGATCTACTGAAAGAGGTATGTGAGATGGTAAAGGAATATAATTTTTGGAAACTCTTAATTTGGCTTGAGAAGTGTTACTAGTGATAGCATTAAATGTTTGGAAAGATCCTTTAAGAAGCTTAGAATTAGGTTCAAATTGCTTCATAATAAAGTCTTGTCATTTAGCTTGGTCAAGAGTTTCATTAAGAGTTTAAGGAGTAAAGGTTCAAACATTGTATTGAACAGTGGGAGTTAAAGTAGTGGTAAAGAGTTTGAATAAGTTATCATTAGACATATTATTATTGGATTTATGAGCTAGGTATTTTCATCTTTTAATAAATTCATGTCCTGATTCATTAGGAGTTTGCTTAGCATTTATGAAATAGTTAAGACATTTTTTAGGAAGATCATTGTTTTGAAATTCTTTAACTAAAGGATTGACCAAATATTCAAGTTGCCAAATATAATTTTGAGGTAATTGATTATATCATTTTAATACATCACCAATAAAATTTTTAACTAAGATTTAATTAGTGGAAAATGTATTAGTTTGGATCCATTCTTTGTAGAGATTGCCAAAGGATTTAAGAAATGAGGTAGGGTCTTTAGTCCCGTCATATTTGATAGTTGGTGATATGTTACCAATTCCAATAGCTATAATGGAGTTAAAGGCTCATTTTGAATGGTTTGAAGAATCTTTTTATTCATTATTGGTTGAGGAATAACATTACTTGAGGAATCTCTAAGAGGTGGAAGAATGTAGTTAGGATTAGCTTGAGGATGCATGATTAGAGGTTGATTAGTCACATTGATTAAGTGTTGTTGAAGTTGCATCATATGATTGGTATTAGAGCTTTGTATAATGTTCATTTATTGAATTATTTGAGCAAATAGTTGGGTTGTATCAAGTGGTAGGTTGGTGTTATAAGGAACACTCCCTAAATTGGTGTGGGGAGGATTATTAGAAGGAGGGATGTTAATAGGATTATTAAGAAAACTTGTGTTAATCACTCCAACATTGGTTTTAATATTTTGAAAAGTTTCTTGATATGTGTAAAAAGTATTGGATCCATCAACTTCATTTTGAGGTGTTATTTGAACCATGTGATAATTTGAAGATGAAGGAGGAGAAGAGGTGCCCTAAGAGTGATGGTTCTCTTAGGAAGAAAAGAAAATGAGAAATTAACATCCTATATAGGATCTAAATGGATTAAGACTATCCAAAAATATTATGATAGGAGACCTAATTTTGATTAAAAGGAAATGAAGATAATGCAAAATGAAAGAGATGAATAATTAGGTTGATAAACAAGGATAATATGAAATATAACTAGGTTGACTAGGTTGACTTAGTGTAAACATAGGACCTATAGACTGAACTAGGTCGACCAGGTCAACCTAGTATAGTGAACATGTGTAGAAAATAGGGTCTGAGATAGTACTAGGTCGATCAGCTCAATCTAGTATAGTAGACATAACAAATTAAAAGATTGATAGTAAGATAAGGAATGAAACAAGATAATTTGTAGATAATCCAAGAAAGTGAATGTTGAAAGTAAACAAACAATTAATTAGATTGATTTTAGTCAATCCAATTAAATCACACAAAGAAAAAATCTTGCACCAATATTGGCTAGTGCAAGTTCTTGTGCACACAATTGAATAAAGAACAAGAAAACAACTTGGAAAGTAAAGCTAGCTAATTGGTCAACCTAGAATGTTAGATTATTTAAGAATAATTTTAAATGATAGAAAGTTGGATGTAAATAAGGTACTAAATATCAATCTATGGATGGTTTCAAGTGAGTTTAGGATGAAAGGGAATGTAGTGGCAATGATATAGGTTTGGTATTGGGGACTACCCCCCCACTTCACACACTGCAATGATAAGGGTGTCGGGTGTTTACCCAAAATATACCATTAACCACACTTTACTTGACTAGAGTATCAATTTTGCTTCCCCCTTGGTGATGAAATCCAAGTAGGTTGGCCTAGGTAGTCAGATGTTAAAATGATTTTTGATGTTAAGTGATTTGACCATGTGTGCATAAAATAGAAATAGTACAACTAAGTGGTTAATTAAAAACCTCATAATTAAAATATGTGAACTATTGTAAGCATGTAAATAGTTGAAATGAAAGATGTGATTAGCATATAAGGTAAATTCTAACTTTGAAACAAGGTATAGAGAAAACATTATATGCACAACAAACAAAACTAGGTTGAGAGTGTTGAGATAAAAATATTGAAAATAAGGTTTGAAAAACCTACTAGGTTGACTAGGTTAACCTAGTTATTTCAAACAATAAATAGGACATAGAACTAGGTCAACTAGGTTGATCTAGTTGATTGTGTAGAGGTAGTTTTGAAGGCTAAAAACTTGAAAAGAAAGTATAGAAATAGAGAGATACAAAAGAATATAAAATCACCTTGATGGTTCAAATATAGAAATTATTGATCCAAAAATTGAAAATTGGGTCGAGCTGGTTGACCAAGTAATACAAAAATCTATTGAAAAATGTTGAAAATGCACTAAGTTGACCTGGTCGACCTAGTTGGTTGGACTAGAAATCTATAAATGTAATAGGTTGAGCAGATTGACCTAGTAGGATGATTTGAAAGTCTAGAAACTAGAATCTATACTAGGTTGAGCTGATCAATCAAGCTATACAAAAACTACCGAAAAGTGATTGTAAATACACTAGGTTGACTAGGTCAACCTAGTAGGCTGAATTGGTATTCTAAAAAGTGCCGAAAACCTATACTAGGTTGAGTTGGTCAATCCAATTGCTTTTTCCTATGCATAAAGAAAAATAAAATTGGGTTGATAGAATCAAACCAATATGTCAAAATATATGATATCAATGATGACAAAATAAAAAAATAAATGAAATAAAAGTGAACATATCCAATAAGGGTTGAATTCACATCAAGTTCACCAGAATGTATGCAATCAAAATTGTATGATCAACAATGAATTAATCTTGGATCAGATAAGATAGATCACACCTACACTTCTAATTGGGTATACACTTATTAAGCAGGATCATGAATAATATGGGGATCCACTAGACCCACTTATAGGATCACTTGTATCAATTATCACAATATATCATGCTAGAAAGGGTTCCAAAGCCTACAGTCTAACACAATCACACAACAACCTTAAAAGAGTCCTATTATTTGATATTCACTTATGATAATAAAAAAGAAAGTAAACTTTTCTAATAACAAGAAAAGTAAACTAATTTAGTGTGCACCAAATCTTGTGGCACAATGTGAGGGGTTAGATGCAAAGCAATCAAATATGTATAGGGAACTTCAAATAAAGTAAGCATGAGTAACACTCTAATACATAGAATATGAAGAGTAATATTATTCAAGACAACACTTATTCTACTTCTATCTACTAAAAGAGAGGAGAAAAAAGTTAGAATATACTTACCTAAATGTGAACCCATTGTGATTCAATCTCTTTCTTAGCCAATGGGGCTTTGTAAGAGGTTGTTGTGGTTCGTAAGTATCACTTTATTAGGCCAAATCATCTAAGACCTATCCACAAGACTAGATTATCCAAATAAGAAACCTAAATTAAGACTCCTCAAGTGGAATGGTGAAAGAGTAGATTATGAAGAAGCACAAGTGAATAACAACTCTTTATTGCATATTCTTAATAATGATCAAAATGACCTTGTATATATAGGAGTATCTCACCCAAAAATTATTGAAACATGTCAGCTATACTAGGTTGACTAGGTTGACCTAGTACATTCTCAAGATAATTCCTAAATTTTGTGCTAGGTCAGTTGGAAGAAAAACAATTCAAAAGAGCTAAAGTGACCCCAGAATATACTAGGTCAACCTAGTGTACTAAACAAGTAAAAAGGGTGTAAAGTAAAAAAAAGAAGGATAAAAAGAGGAAAACACTAGATGAATGTGTAAGGGAGGAGAAATAGCTTAGGGAAAGGTTTCAGGAGATGAATAGATTAGGAATAATGTGGTGATAAGGGATAATAATCTTGTGAAGCACCAAAGGTTTGCCCACCCCTTTCTCGATACACCCCTTAAGGTATGCACTAAGAGAGATTGAGTTGTGATGGGTTCTTACAAGATGTAAAGCATCAATATTTAATAAAAGTTAAAAATATTATGTGTATACAACATCATGATATAATTTTTCATTTATCATTATTTGAGAAATTATAGATATCTGCATATAATTCTACTTTTTTTGGTATTATGTATGGCTACAAGAACTGATAAATCCATGGTATCTAATGTATTAATTGATGGATTTTATGGCCATCAAAAAGTATAAAAATGTTTGATCATCATTAATGTAAATAGGGATTAAATAAACTATGCTAACCATGGCATTGGTGTGTCTTTTTTGAGGTATACTCTTAATTAAAAAATTCTCAAAATGTGTTTGTAAAAATTGTACCATATCTCTATATGGGATTATATTTTCTTATTTTATTTGATAAATTTATGTAACTTAATAAATAATGATGTGTGAGCCCCATAAACCTGAATAGATTTTAGTTGTATGAGCATGTAACATACAATCCTAGAATTAATGCATCATTAACTGCTATATTATTTGTGCATGAAAATATAATTCGATATGCAAATGGCATAAGTTGTCCCTGAGGGTTAATTAAAAATATTCCCATGCTATCTCTTGATGTAAATTTATATCCATGAAATTACATGGTCCAGGGTATCATCATCAATGTGATATATCATGAAAATGTCTATAAAAGTATCAATGATTAGTGTTATGTCAAGAATTGGTGTTGCAACTAATTGATCAAAAATTAATTTTAATTTTATGGGATTTTGAGATATTAATTTTAAATATAATTCCATAAGTAACATCACTCATTTATCTATAATTCTTGACAAATGTGGTTTTGACATGAGGAATTTTAATAGGTTCACCTTTGTAATAACATGTGTTTCATTATCAAACATATAACGTTCAATTTTATGTGTTGTGAAAACAAAAGCTAAACCTATATTTTACATTGCATTTTAACTTATTTCATATTCCACTAATGTTCAACTAATGTAATAGATTTATCAATCTTTGTGTTCATCATATTATGCTAATAAATCCCCTAAGGCATGATTCATGACAAAAATGGATAATAACAAAGGAATGCTTGGTATGTGAGTCATGATGATAGGTGGAATTAGTATATATTATTTTATTTAATCAAAAATTTATTGAAATTTGGAATCCCATTCAAAATTTATATCCTTAGTAATCATGTGAAAGGTTGCATCTTATTGGCCAATTGAGCCATGAAATGGTTTGTTACCTGAATTTTACCTTGTAAATATTGTAACTTTTTCAACCCTTTCATCAAAGGCATGCATGTAATGAATTTGATATTTTATAGATATACTTTGATGCCTCATTGAGATATGTTATAACCTATTAATTTCCTTAATGTAATCCAAAATACACCTTTTTGGGTTTAAATGCATATTATACTTTCATAGTTATTCAAATACATGTCATAAATATGTAGCATGATTATGTCAATGTTTAGATTTAGTAAGTAAATAATATACATAATATTCTATTTTTGTGTGTATATAATCATAAAATATATGCATCATAGCTTTCTGATAAGTGCCCCAACATTTTTTATTTCAAAGGACATGAATACATGACAAAAGGTTCCTCAACTTATGGTAATTGATTTTTTTTCTTGGTCTTTGAGATTTATCTTTATTTTATTGTATCAAAAAATCCATACATAAATGACATCTCATAACCAACTATAGATTCTACAATCACATTAATATTTGGTAATGGGAAATCATCTTTGGGGAAAGATTTGTTTAAATGATGGTAGTCTATACAACATTAAATCTATCATTTAGGCTTTTTGAATAGCACAATATTAGAAACCCACTTTAGGTAGTCAATGGTTCTAATAAATATTTCATCCAATAGTATATAAATTTCATATTTAACCAATGGAGCTACTTTTGAATGAATTTTTCTAGTTTTTTAGTTTAACTGGTTTTATATCTAGATACAATTATATGTTATGCATTACAACTGTGGGTTCAATTATTAGCATATATAAGTAAGCCCAAACAAATAAATCTAGGTTATCATATATATATATATATATATATATATATATATATATATATATATATATATATATATATATATATATATATATATATATATATATATAAGATTTAACTTCATCATATTTTAACATTTATGCTAGAGGTAATAGTTTTATATCTATTTATATTCCAAAATAGAATTCAACTATTTCTTCATTTATCAAAACTTATCTATCCCTACATATGGTATGGTTGGAATTATTTTTGGGCCATCTAGTTATACATCAATAATATGACCTTTGATCTCTCCAAAATATACATGGGCATTTTTTGTATGAGGAAACCTATTCTTATGATATAAGGGAGGGATATCCTCATATGGACCCAAGTATTCCAAGAGATACTCTTTGCTATAAAATTAATCTAATGTCCAATTTTTTGGTGAGGTCTTATCATCAATATATTCAGGATATACTAAATGTAGTTCAGATACATGATGAAATTTGTGTTCATGCTCAGGTTTTGATTTTATAAAATACATGTGAATTTTAAGTTTATTATTTTCCTTATTATCTGTCAAATTATCTATTTAACCAAGGTCTTGCTTACCTTTATAAGATGCTATGATGGGACTAACAATGCCTTATGCATTTTTTCCCATCCATGTCCTATATTTCCTAAAATATATAAATATTTTAGTCCAAACCCATATATATATATATATATATGGGTTTGGACAAAAATATTTATAGATTTTAGGAAATATAGGACATGGATTGAAAAAAATGCAACTAACAATGCCTTATGCATTTTTTCCAATCCATGTCCTATATTTCCTAAAATCTATAAATATTTTAGTCCAAACCCATATATATATATATATATATATATATATATATATATATGTATATATATATATATATATGTATATGTATATGTATATATATATATATATGTATGTATATATATATATGTATATATATATATATCTATATACATATATATATATATATACATATATATATATACATATATATATATATACATATATATATATACATATATATATATATATACATATATATATATACATATATATATATATACATATATATATATACATATATATATATACATATATATATACATATATATATATATATATACATATATATACATATATATACATATATATATATATATATATATAATTGCATGAAATAGGATCTTCACATTCCTATCAAAGATGCATATGAGGTATTAATTTTTTCATAAGTTGTGTCATTACACAATGCTTGAATGGTTCTTGATCCATATAAAGTGTGTGTGTGTGTGTGTGTGTGTGTGTGTGTGTGTGTGTGTGTGTGTGTGTGTGTGTGTGTTGTGGATAAATTTTAGGCACACACACAAATTTGAAGGCATTAAATTTATATCATGAATCTAAGGTCTTCCCAAAATAATATTATAACTAAGATTATTGCATATAACCTAGATTATTTAGCTATTGTTTTAGGACCCACAATGATGCTCAATGCAATTTATCCTAACTCATTTTAATATATTATCAAATCCCATAATATTCATATCATATTATTCAATATCCTTGGCTTCTATAATAATAAAATTAAGGAAAGAAATATTAAAAATATTAATTCCACATCCAATGTCCACCAAAACTTGTTTAACTCCAATATTGTTGATTTTGACTTTAATATATAACAGGAGGTATTATTTAAAAATGTGTATATGAAATAAATATTCTTTCTCAAAATATATACTTTCATCAATCCAACATACTATATTTATTATAGAATCAACATAATTCGGTTTGACATTACTTGGTAAATGTTTCATAAATAATATGCTTATAAATATGTGACTTATGTATCAACTCTAATTTAAAAATATTAGATGGTGCATTTTGACATTGATCCATGATATCCTATTCTTTAGTTGAACTAGTTGGCACCATAGGTGGTGGATGGGGATCAGGGGGAATAATTTGACTACCATGCACCCTACCTCTTCACGTCATGGACCTTGAAACCTAATACAAGTTTAGGACTAATAATATAATAGGGATGGTAACCATCACTATGTTGAGGTATGGGGGGATGAACAAAATAAGTAATGCATGACCTTTGATGTTTATTTGAAACTAGAAGTATCTCAAATTGAATATTTAAACATTTTGTGCTACTAAAATGTATGTATATATATATATATATATATATATATATATTTAAATATCATCCTTAGTTATATTATGTAATATTTGAATCCATTTAATTACATGATTGTTAAAGATGCTACATATTCAAGAAAAACAACATGTAATTATAATGATAATATCTTGAGTAAAAAATAAAAATGTGTAAATCCATTATAGCCATGATTTAATTTGGTAAAGATTTTTTTATAAATTTGATACAAAGATCATATATATTTACTACAATATGAAACACTCGCAAAATAAAAGGAAGCCTTAAGGAATATAGGGGTTTTTATGCTCAACACAAAGAGTGGGTTCACTAATATGTTTTATTTGTTTAAGGATTAATTTGACCCTAATATCATAAATATGAATGATAAATCAAATTACTTACGATGTATAATTACTAAACAAAATGAGTGTAATTAGCTACATATAATAACTTATTCTTTATGGAAAACACTAGGAGAAAGCATAACTCAGATTTTTTAGGGTTAGTTTATGTGGTAGGATATAGTCATCAACAATAATCCAAGAAGGATTTTAAGTACTTGGATATATAAATAGATAGTTTTTGTCTACTTGGACTAGTTTGTGCTTCTTGAATAGTTATACTATTGTGACACTATCTGCTAGAGTACAGATCTATCCTACGTATTTTTTCTATTTGTGATAGTGTCATATTTTACACATGTCTAATGAGTATTATTCTATGTTATGATGTCTTTAAATCTACATTAATATATATATTTTTCTTTTCCTTTCTTTAAACCCTCATTTTTCATTTAAGACAACTATAAAATAGGATAAAGCATGAAAGGGAAGGTTTGAGCTCACCTTAGACAATCCCTATGGCTAAGTTATACCTACATATCCAATAATATGAAGAATGAAGTCAAACTAGATGCATTTATCCCAAGACTTTGAGTGTCTATAATTTTGTGTAATGTTAGTATGCAATGCAATCCTATGTATGGATTTCAACACTTGACAACCTATGACTTGACCTTTTAAATGATATTCAAAGTTATCTTAGGGACTTATACTTTGAAGTATTTCATATATGGGATATTTAGGATAGTTCCTCTCAATATGGTTGATATATTTATATATCTGACTCTTTTCATAATTTCCTCCAAACTAAAATGTGAAACAAATAAGTAAACCCTTTTGAAAAAATAAAAAATAAAACTATCCATTAAAGGGCAAAAGGATAGGTTGTTCATAGTGATAAACTTATCTAAGATGCATAGACTTGTCTAAAAAATAGTAATAGTGTTAGGAGAAAATTTAAGATGATAATAAAATATTTTATAAAAGAATAATAAGGTCATGTGTAAAGATAAAAAAATTTGGAAGGTCGATCCCATATATGGATAAATGGCTATTAGGAATGGAGTTTAAGAGTCATGTATGAGAATATAAGTCAAGTAGGTTAATTTTAGGTCAAACCAAATATCATTAAGTGTTTAATACCAAGTATCTATGTCTATATTTTCCCCCTTTTTGTTACAATAATGGAATTTCTAGAGTAAAAGGATATAAAGGATACCCAAGGATAACCATGATGGGTGTGTTATATTATGTATTGTGTGTTTCACCTTGACTCATGAAAACCTATGATGAAAAATGTAAAAATATTTTCTAATTATGATGTAAAATGAAAAATTAACAACAATGAATAGATGTGAAATGAAATTAAAAAAAAAGAATACACCATTGTATGCAGACCATCTTTTAGAGGCTTGTTTTCTAGATACAATGGATAATGGGTAATCATGCCCATTAGAGATGCTTTTTTAAGAACACAAGTTGAGTTAAATATGATGTAACCCTCATTTGAAATGAGGAAGTTACCAAAAGTCAATTCAAACATAAATTCAACCCCACACAACTCACTATATCTAAATAAATAGAATCCATCAAGGGTTCTAATAAATATAAAAAGTATTGAGTCTATATGAAAATTTTGAATCATCTTTTCTAGATGGATTATATGATTCACTATAAGTAATTATTGAGTATAATTTATTTATTTAAATAAATTTTAAATACTAATAATTGCATAAGTTTCCATTCCATCTAGTAAATTGAGTAATCTAAAACATATAACATGTGTCAATATAAAATTATATCTGGGAAATCATATGATGTGTGTATACCCAAATTAATAACCTATATAAATTGAGTCTTGTAATCTGTGTGATACTCTCATTAAATATATAAAATTCATGACATATGTCATGAAAATTACCAAAAATTGAGTCAAATGTGTCATAATCTAAGTAAACCCATAATAATCTACATAAACCCATACTATTTTTTAAGTAATATGTGGCCTAAATATGTTTCTTGTATGATTATGAATTCTTAGTATCTAAGACATACAAATGTGTATGCCACATATTAAGGTGAGGAATGAAGTATGTGAATTGCTCATGTCAAAATTAGTTAAATGCATCAAGTTATATATAGTATATATGAATATATTAAAATATATATTATCATGTGGAGAATATCATAGTAAAATAGATCATTTGAGTACGTATGAAAAATCTGTCCTAAGGCATACAAGTGTTATTCAAGATGGATATAGTAATGAGAAATGCATTAAATAGTTAACATAGTAATGTCCATAATTGAACTGAGTAGGGGAGGTGCATGATATATATCACCACACCAAAAATAATAATTTAAGTGTGTGGTATAACTCACAAAGCAAGAAAGATCAACAAGAAATCCTATATTTTTTGACATATTATAAAAAGTGTCAAATCATGTCATGGCCATGAAACACACACAAACACACACACACACTATATGTAAGACTAAATGTCACATAAGGATTATGGACACACATAGAATAAAATAAAATTTCACACAAGGTTCAAGGTCACACACAATAGACAAAAGATGTTACACAAGGCCAAGGGCCACATACAAATGACAATTAAATGTTACACACATAATGGACAATATAATTTCACACACAAAATGAAAAATATAATGTCACTAGAATAAAGGATGATCAAGTGTCACACACATAATGAACAATAAAATGTCACACAATAAACAAATTCAAATAGAAAACAATGAATATCATCAATCATGCATAGAATAAGCAAATCTCATATATAATATCAATGTATGCCAAAAACATATATAGAAAAATACATTATCTAGTGAAATAATAATCTGTGTAGGTTGAATCAGAGCAAGTAATATGTACTCAATGTAAATTATCTCAATATGATCAATGGAAATAATAATTGAATGGTAAAACATGTGTAATGTAGTAAGTTTCCCCTAGTAAGATCATGTCCTCATTGTAATAAGGTAGCTTTTGGGTGTAGGAATGTCTCATATCTATGTTTACATGTCATAGATGAATTTTATGATTTTCATCTCACTAAATTATATCTTAAAACACATGCACCTATAAACATAGGATATATAATGTACTACATATGATAAATCATTAACAGATCATGTAAACAAAAATACATGTTATTCATAGGTCCTAAATTTTTTTTTCAAATATATATATATATATATATATATATATATATATATATATATATATATATATATATTTATAGTTTTATAGTTTTATAAGTTTTGAGAATTGAGATGCTCACATGTAAAAATAATAAAATTTCATGATGTTAATTGCATTATTCACATTTTTTCCCCTTGAGTGAAGCCATGTGATAAACCCCTATAGCATACTTCTTTGTAATTAAAAAATGTCCTAGCCAATTTGGTTTGAACATACATTTCATGTCCTACCTAAATTTGTATTATTTTAATTTTATTTTAAAACCAATCTCCCAATTTCAAATGTTTTTTTATAAGCCTTATTAATGCGGTTTTGATATAGTATGAGGTGTTTTGTGGCCTATAAGTATTTCTCATCTAACATCTCTAACTCACGTAGTCACTTTTCTTAATAATCATTATCGTTAATAATCCCTTGAAGAGACACACCCAAGGATTATTAACCATGTTCGTATATGAATAAACTTGTGATAATCCAATAAGGTATAAAATATTTTATTATGCCAATCTTCACCATGCTTTACATCTATCTTACCTAATATTTTGGTTATTGTTTTTGGTTGCCTATTTCCTTGTGGATAGTAAGGAGTGGGAAATGTGTGATTCTTATTGTATTTAGTACAAAATTTCTTAATTATATATATTTTTTAAATATTTACTATTATCTATTATAATATCTTATGGGATCCCAAATCGTGAAATAATATTTGTCATCAAGAACCTACATATGTACTCTCCTATAGTCAATTTCAAGGATATTTCTTCTACCTATTTCATAAATTATTTTGTAGTTGTGATAATAAATTTATTACCTTTTGATTACTCTAGATTTATCTTTCCTATCAAATTGAATCCCCACAAAGTAAATAAAGATGGTGATACTATAGGTTATCATTCTTGTGAAGGTGTATAATTTGAATTACTATGTCACAAGCATTTTTTGCATAATTTTTCTTCTTATTGACATTTATTTTCCATCATACGTCAATAATATCCCATCATTACTAACATATAATACATTTATTTTCCACTAAAGTATCCACCACATTAATTTTTATGGACCTCTTGTAGAGATATCTTATCCTCTTATTGGCTAAGACATCAAAGTAAATGTCCATCAAATTATCTCTTAAATAAATCCCAACTGATGGTAACATACCAAGTTAAATTACAATACAATTTTCATTTATCATTCTTTGATAAATTATTAGGGGTTTTAAATTTATGTAATATATCATATATATCCACATACCATTTTGAATTTTGTGCACTAGCATGGTTACAAGAACTGATGAAGCCACTATATCTATTATCATCACTGATGTTATTGTAGCCATCAAATAATAATTTTTTCATCAGAATTAATGTCAATAGGGACTAAATAATATATGATATCTATGACATTGGTGTGATGATCATCTTTTTGATGTATACTCTCAATCAAAAAGTTATAAAAATGTGTTCGTAAATGTTGTACCATATTCATATATGGGATCTTTTTATTTTTTTATAAATTTATTTAAATTGATTAATAGTGACCTTATAATCAAATATATTTTATATGTAATATGCACATGACATACATTCCTAGAATCAATGCCTCATATTCTTTTATATTATTTATGCATGAAAATCCTAGTCAATATGTAAATGACATAGGTTTTCCTCAAGGAGTAATTAAAATTATTCACATGAAATATCATAAGGTTAATTTAGATCCACAAAATTATATGGTCCATATATTTTCATCAATGTGATATGATGCGATATTATCTCTAAAACTATCTTTGATTAGTGTTGTGTCAAAGAATGGTATTATGGATAATTGACTAGCAATTAATTATCATTTTATAGAATTTTGAGATATGAGTTATATATTAAATTACATAAGAAACATCACATATTTAGATATATATCCTTACAAACATGGTTTTTACATGAGGAAGTTTATAAAATACACCTTTTTAACAATATGTGTTTCTTTATTAAATAAATAATTTTGAAGATTATGTGTTGAAAAATAAGAGCTAAACATAAATTTTTCATTGCATTATATTTTTTTCATTGTTCATGAATGTAAAAATAGTTTAATATATAAATTATTCTCTAATTTCATCATCATATTGTGGCAATGAATCCCCTAAGGCATGACTTGTGGCAGAAATGTATAACAACAAAGGCATGTCTAGTATCAGAGGCATGATGATAGGTGGATTGAGAAGATATAATTATATTTCATCAAAAATATATTTCCATTTGGTATATCATTTTATTTTATCTTTGTTTATTTATCATGTGAAGGGTCATGTCTTATTGTGTAATTCAACCACAAATGTCTTATTGCTTTAATATTTACCTATAAAGATTGTAATTGTTTCAACCCTTTTAATAGAGGCATGTCTATAATCACTTTGCCATTTTTTGGATATACTTTTATGCATCTTTAAAATATGATATAACCTATTTATCTCCCTAATGTCACCCTAAATACATAGATTTTTGGTTTTAAACAAACATTGTACTTTCATAGTCATTCAAATATCTATCACATATTTGTAGCATGATTTTGTCGATGTTTATATTTTAAAAGTAAATATTATTATATTTTTTGCATATAATCATGAAATATATGTATTAGAGTTCTTTGATAATAGGCCTCAACATTATTTAATCCAAAGGGAATGTCCACATAAAAAAATGTTCCCCGTGGTGTAAAAATGATGTTTTTTCTTGATTTTTGGGATTTATCTTTATTTGATTGTATCCATAAATGACATCTTATAACATATTTTAGAGTCCAAAATTGTATAAATATTTGGTAATGATAAATAATATTTGGTGC
Source organism: Torreya grandis (assembly GCA_037957365.1). Classification (NCBI taxonomy): domain Eukaryota; kingdom Viridiplantae; phylum Streptophyta; class Pinopsida; order Cupressales; family Taxaceae; genus Torreya; species Torreya grandis. Next base: position 20,745 of record JARHVA010006973.1, on the reverse strand, counting down.
AAGATTTTTAAAATCATGGTAATTTTTACAACATCGAATATGTCCATCAGGCTTCGTAACTAGCACAATATTAAAAATACACTTGGGGTAGTCAATGGACCTATAAGTCTTGCATCTAATAGTATATGAATAAATCTTTAACAAATATAGCTAAGTTTGGATGCATTTTCATGATTTTGTGTTTAAATAACCTTGCATTAAGATACAACACTATGTTATGCATTACAATTATTGGTTTAATTCCTAGAAAATATGAGTAAACCCAAGAAAATATGTCTAGCTAATCATATAGAACTTTTATAAAATATTTACTTTTTTCATGTTTTAACATAGCTACTAGAATTTTTGGTATTTGATATCTATTTGTTCTAAAATTGAATTCAAAGATTTATTAATTCATAAAAGTTGATCTATCCTCCACACATGGTGTGGTGGGAATTATATCTGGGCTATTTGGTTGTACATTAATATAAGGACCTTCACTCTCCCAAAATATGCATATGTATTATTTTTATGAGGAAACCTATTCTTATAATAAATGTGAGGGAGATCCTCATATGCCTCAAAGTATTCTAAGAGAGACTCTCTTTTATAAAATTAATCTAATGTTAAAAGTTATTGTGAAGCCCTATCAAAAATATATTTAGGATGTACTAACTATAGTGTTGATACTATTATCACTCTGGAGTGTACCCTGATTGAAGATGTGCAAGACACACCTTTTATCCAGCTGATACAATTAGATCTTCTTAGAGTGTGGGTGACTATGAATTGAGAAGAACCTCTAGAGAGGGATTTTTTCTTTAATATTTATCTCTAAAACTAATCTATTTTGATTTTTGGGATGAAAAGGGAAAAGAAAATAAAATGGAAAATCCTATCTAATTGGGTGATGTACTTAAATGATTGATATTCTTTGAAAGAATTTTAAAACTGAGTAAGATACACATATGAATCTAAAATAAAACTCTACATTCAATCCTAAACATCAATGTTTCAAAAGAAGGTTTGAAAGAAGTTTGCAAAGCAAATTCAAATCTTAGCTCTTCAAATGACTTGTAAAAGATGAGATTTTCATAGTAGGTGTAGAAATGACCTAAAAAAAGGGAAAGTATATGCCACTTGTAAACTAGTACATATTCAAATTAAACTCTATTTTTATCCAAAAATATATATTCAAAAAATATTCTTTGTTTGATAAAATTAGATTCAATTACATTTTTTTCTCTACTTCAAGAATTAATGAATAATGGCTTGAAAAAGCCAATATATAAGTCAAAAAACTAACCTAAAGCCAATGTGGTGTTCCAAAGTAAGAAGGATTAGTATTTTTTAGTTAATTCAAGACTAACTCCTTTTACAATATTAAAACAATTCATCAAAATATCCAAACTCTATGAAAATTTATATGATCTTCAAATTTTGGCATAGAATTGGAGGTGGTGGGCCCATGTTGACTTCTCAATCTTCATTGCATGAAAATAAAACCATAATTTGGAATAAAAATCAATATTTAAAGTGATTTTAAGTTATTTAATTTCCTTATCTTGCATGAAAATCATGGTAGATGCATGAAACTAGTCAAACTGGTCAACTGAAGAGATGTGGACTCAAAGACTAGTCAACTTCTACTTGAACTCAACTTGCATGCATTGGAACTTACGGATTGAATTGAGAAAAATATATTCACTTAAAAAACATATATGGAATGTGGTAACTCAAAAATTAATTTATTTGATATATTTTCAATGCCATTCTTCAAGTTGACCATTTGACCAACGAGGCCTATTAGACCAAATAGGCCTAAAAGCCAATCTGTGCATTTGAACTCTATTAAACCTACAACAAGATGCCATGAAACCTAAAAAAAATTAAATAGACCTAAAAAAAATTTAATCATCATAATATATTTGATTTTGATGAGAAAACACTTTCCATTCAGTCAACAGGGTTGACTAGGCCTATTTTGTTTCATTTTCCTGTAGACTAGCCATTTTGATCAAGCTATTTGGGAGACTTCTGGGATGATTTATAACCAAATTAAGATTTTAGTATGAATAAAAAATATTATTATTTGATCTCCATTTATTATATTTGATTTAACTATATTGTACTTCATTTTACATGTTTTTTCCATAAAAACATGATTTTTGCCCTCATCCATATAGCTCCATGCATAAAATTGACATTTATAGAATATTATCTAATTTTAATTGAAATTTGAAAATATTTTAGGTTTATCCATGATTATTTTATTAAAATAAAATCAATTTTTTACAAAATTGGGTTTTTGAGGGTTTATGAGGGTTTTGAAGCTGAATCTTCAAAATGATGGTTTATGAAGTACAGACCTCAAAATACAAAAATATTTCCATTTATGTGTATAAAACTTACCCCCCATAACATTCCTAAAAATATTGGGTTCCCATGAAAAACATATGAAAATTTATCACATAGATAAATCTACCTGTGGGGTTTTGACTACATTCTGGGCTACCTACGCTCTTAACGATTGTTCGTAAAGAAAAACCCATAAAATGGCCTCAATTTTTCATTAATTATAATTGAATATTTTTAATCAAAACATAATAAGAGTGTTTATCCAAAATCCACACATGGTGAAAGATATGAGCATCTGAGCAGGAGCCTTAGAAGGGTGCCTAGAACTATAAAAAGTGAAAAATTCACCAAATATATATATATATATATATATATATATATATATATATATATATATATATATTCACATAATTCCCAATGCATAAAAAAATTAAAATGGGGTTTATAACATGCTATCAAAACACTCTAAAAGCACATTTTTCTTAAAAATTCAAAAAACCCCTTTTTGGCCTATATGCCTATTTGCTTGCAAAAGCCTATATGAGCTTAGTTTGCTTAAAATTTAGAGTTATTACACTATTTAAAGGTCAGATTGTAATGTAAAAACATAATCCCATTATTTTAAAGCTTTTACCTAGACTTAGAAACCTTTATGGCACTTCAGAATGATGCCTGCTCTAATGGTGATCTCCAATGGACATGCTAAGGACTATTTAAAAATGAGTATCTCCACTATTCAAATGGCCATGAATTTTTTTAACAATGTTCCTTAGGTAATGATGACCTTGTGTACAAAATTTGAGGTTGTGAAACCACCTATAGCTCCTAGTTTAATTTTCTCTCAAAATTGACACCTGTGCATGGATTGTCTGCTTATTTGAACTTGACAATGCTCTTTTGAAAAGACAATGACCCATTTAAAATCCATTTTTGATGTTTTTTTACAAAAATTATTGATTTTAGGCCACAATTCCTTAGTTTTTCCAGTTGTAAAGGGTTAATGACTAGTTTTAGGAAAGTTTCAAATGATAGGGGTAGTAATTTGACCTTAACAAGTCAAATTACTAACAATTTTGGAAACTTTTAGGGGTTGACCAGCCTGATCATCAAAGAACTTATAAACTCTTGGTAAAATTGATTTGGATAAGCATTTATTTTTGGAATATCTTTTATATACAAAGACATAATAAGACAACTGACATAAAAAATAATAAACATGTGCACATATGCACTTAGAAGAATGGACAATAACAACTTGGAAAGGAAAAAAAAACACTAAAAGCATGTGTGGATGTGGACTTAGAGGAAATCAAAAATAGGAAGTTTAGTATGTACAAACTAACCTCCACCTTGCTAGTTCTCCTGGATCAAAAGGAAAATTTGACAATTCACTTCTATGATAAGATGGATAATGATACATCACATGTTCCCTTGCAAGCTCGATGATTGAAAAATCAAGTACCTTATTTTCCAACTCCTTTGGCATGATCATATGCAAAATAGTAGGATAAAATCAACCTCGAATGTAAACATACTCATTTGGTGGCTTTTCTACTTTGTCAAGCTTCATGTCCTCATAATTTGGTTGACTAATCTAAACACAAAATATACTTGTATTACCTTTTGGAAGCATAACTTTATATCTAGGCTCATCAAAGAGATGATAACCCATTATAAATATTTGAAACAAGTCGCTATCAATAATGAAATCTTGAGGTGGTAGAATTAAAGGGATTCCCACTCCTTTCTCTTTCTTTGGCTTGACAAAAATGCTCTCTTTGGCTACAACTAGATCATAATCCCCTTGGAGAAGAGCATACCCTACTCCCAAAAATTCAAACAAGTCCTCGAATAAGCTTTCTAACTGATTGGTAATCTCTATCTGTTCCACAAATTGATCAATCTGATCAGCTATTACATCAGTTTCTCTATTCTCTGTATAAGATAGTAGCATTACTTCCTCAACTTGATCATGAACCCTTGCATCCCCCTCAACATGTTCTTCTTGAAACTCATTTGAATCTAAACTTTCTTGATTTAGTTCCCACATGACATTCTCATCTTCCTTCTTTTTCATGTTGCTCCAAATAGATTTCCAAGATGGAAATGAGTTAGATTCTTTAGGAGGGAGGGAAAGTACCTGAATAGCTTTAGATTGGCTTGATTACATGATTTTATTCCAAGATGGGAAAGATAGAAGCTCTTTCTTGACCTTTTGATTTTGGTTCTCCTCTCTCCTTGTCTTCAGCTCCAACTCTCTAATATGTTTATTAATATTCTCCTGGTATATCTTCTCTTTAAAGTGGTCAATGATCTCAACTGCAAGCTATGCCATAAAAATGTCTTTCTTTCTTTGATAGTTCTATTGGATAGATCTCCAAGAAGGGAAGGTCTGATAAACACATGAAGAATTTGGTAAACTCAAAGGGGCTCTTGGAATGGTCTATTAAGGAGGAATGGATGGCATATAAGAAGAGTGAATCTAAACTTGTTAGCCCTTAAGGCCTTTTATTTTGTCCTCAATAATTTAAATGTAACCACCTACATCCATCATCTCACCAGTAAGATTTCCCCAATTTACCCTCTCAATAAGTGCCCATTCTTATTTTGTTTGTTGTAATGACTCTCTCACATAATGGATCTAGTGAGTAGGGGTATCTTTGCCATAATAGATTTATGAGTACAACTTTAGTGCATGCTTTTCAAGGCTCATTAAAGTTTGTTTAAGTGTTAGTATAGATTTGGTAGCTACAAAATTTCCATGATTAGGTTATTTATATGGGTAGGATGACTCATGATAAGACTGGTAAGGGAAAATATTATGATAGAATGGTTGCTCATAGGGAGGATTAAGGTAATACTTTTACATATATGACTGATATAGATCATCATACTACTAGTGAGGATCATAATGTGGTTGGTCATACTAGTCATAATGAGGATAATATGGATCCATACTGAAAAAAGCCATTAGAGACCATTAGTAAACCAAGTGTTAAAATTATTCAATATTTGAAATGATACATGATCTTTTGAACTATCTTTGAGTGCATAAAAGCTTCAATGATCTTCTGAATGCCTTCAAAGATTAGTGTCTAGAATGAGGTCCCACCAAGCATTCTAGAAATTGTTATCACTCTAGAGTGCACCCTAATTGAAGATGTGTAACACACACCTTCTCTCCAGATGATATAATTGGATATTCTAAGAGTGTGGGTGACTATGAATTGAGAACCTCTAGAGACAGTTGGCTCCCTTAATATTTATCTCTAAAACTAATCTATTTTGATTTTTGGAATGAAAAAGGAGAAGGAAATTGAAATGGAAAATATTATCTAATTGGGTGATGCACCTAAATTATTTATATTCTCCTAAATCTTTTTGAAACTAAGTAAGATATACATA
>JARHVA010006973.1:0-10000 GCA_037957365.1 Torreya grandis | reverse complement strand
CCATGTGTTTTAAGATGTCTGAAAATCTACATGAATATATCTATTTTACCTCTCTCTCTTCCTCTTAGATTCGGTGTATTGTGCCAAATAAACCACCAACGGATTGGTGCTAGGAAGAGGGCATGAATGGGAGTATATTTTGAGATTTAACATTTGTTTTGGTCTTCTATCCATCCATTACATTTTCCCCACTCTATTAGGTGTTTAAAAAAGACCACCAATAGATTGGTGCTATAAGGAGGGAAAATTGGGATTATTATAGACTTTATCATTTTTGGGTCTTTTGGCCATCCTTTTTACTTTCCCCACGTTTTTGTGTGCTTAAAACATGTGCCAATAGATTGGCACTATAAGGAGGGCCAAATAGGATATAATTTGATATTTATGACTGATTTTTGTCTTGTTGCCTACTTTTTAACCATGTTGTGTACCTAGACAACACATCAATAGGATTTAAACCCATATATTTCCTTAGCTTGGCTTTGTGGAGGTTTATGTGTTGTGATAACTATAGGGATTACTCATGACTTGACCAAGAACCTTGAAAATTTTTATTCAAATTATACACATGGTGGGATTTAAATGGATAAAGAGCATATGTAGGCATATAAATAGGCTATCATCCTAACCTAGATCCAACATGAGGATGTATCTTATCATATATTCCTTATTCCATAGATGAACATACTTACCATTGGTACCTGGGTTTTCCAAACCTATACATCACCTCATGGGTTATATTTGAAATTTTATTTGTCAACCATTTTAATGTTTTTATTGACCCTACTACCTTATATTATTAGTTTGATACAACTTGCAGGGAGCCCAATGAACCCATGAGTTTATTTAATACTCATTTTCACTAGTTGTACAAGAGGTTGAAATACCCATTCATAAAAATAGAGGTTACTAAAATGACCCATTCCCTAATTACTATGTTTATTTGGAGGACCCCATTTGCACTCACATCCTTGGCATCTAATTATCAAGAGGTGTTTATCATTAAACATCAAATGATGAAATTTGATTATGGTGCTAATCTATTTTACTCATTATGAATTTAGTTGTTTACACCAAAAATCCTTAGACTTATCTACCTATAAGTCAACCTTCACACTAGTTTTGGATTTATAATGAAGCATTACCTCAAGATTATGTCCAACCAGACCTCCATGTGATAAATAAATAAACTATTATTATTTTTGATGCATATGATTATGATTGTTTAGTTTTTTATCAATAGGTTATTTTATCTTGTTCTAGTAATAAAGCATCTTCTAGGGATTTTACTGATCAAGTGTCATTTTTGTAGAAGGTGTTTCAAAAACAATGCATGGATTAGCCTATGGGACTACATTCCTAGGCTCACAACTTGAAGTCCATGGATAAAAAATGAGACAAATGTTGAATCAATTGTATTGACTAAGAATGTCCCATTAAGTAGGCAAGATCCAATCCATGAGAGAGGAAATGAGGATGAATCTAATGATCAAGAAATAATAGTCATCTCAAGTGAGTTCTCATATGAATATCCAAGTATCAAAGAGTTGTGTGCATAAGAGGAAGAATCAGATACTTCCTATAATCACTTTGGAGATGAAATGGAAGAGATGGAGAAGATGGATGAATAATATGCATACTATGCATTTGAAATATTGATATCATATGATGCTACTCCTACATTTTTCAAATTAGCTCTACAATATCAACAACTTGGTGGTAAAAAAATTTCCCCCATCTCTTCATTAGACATGGATGAAGTAGAAGAGAGCTAAGTGGTTGTCCTTGCATTTGAAATCTTAGAATTTTAAAACACCCTATATAATTTGATAGTAGTATCTATGAGATCTGCTTAGCAATAGACACAATCAATTCTAAGATGAGCAATCATGATCACGGTGTCTTGAATGAAGAAGTGAAGCCAATAAGAGTTAGAGTTGACAATAAGCTGATCCAATACATCTCTCCATATACATCATCTATTGATGATAGATCTATAAGGTCCTTGACTTGGGAAAAAACAAGGAGACACCGTTTAGATGATGAAAATAACAATGTGGATACTATAATAGTGTCCATACTAGATGAAGAGTAGCCAATAGTAGATTCAACACTTGGCTATCAAAAGTAAAATACCTTAACCAGGTTGGGCATAAAATTTATTGTGGTATGTGTTGATTTCTAACCTTATCCCTCACCGTAAAACAATTTTTAGGTAGAGGTGTTTCTCAAACTCTATCCCAAATGCTTCATGTGGATGGAATATAAGTACATGGCTGATTTTTTAACATAAATCTACTTAATTTGCATGAAAATGTTATTAATAAGGATATTTGGGACAATGTTTTTCAATGTAAAGGACAACACAAATTTAAGTATATGTATTCCCTTAATAGGATTCCTACCAACCTTCTTAAAATCTTGAACATAAATACATTATGTTTCAAGTGTAAAATTGGTGAGGAGGTCTTATTTCTTGTCAAAAGACATCTCCTTAACCCCTAATTCAAAAAATGAGATAGCTTGGGATGATATTTTAAATAATTTCCTTTTGTTTTCTCTTGTTTTACCTTCTTTTCTTGTCTCGATTTTCTGTGTGTTGTTTGATTTGAGTTAATTTCCTAGTTCTTTTTTTTCACTTTTGACATTGGGTTTGTCTCAACTATTTTATCCTATGGTTCCACAATTTTTAATGAAGGGTGATTAAGTGAAAGGACTATAAGTAGGTATAATAAGTGATATTATATGAAAATGTGATTATTGATTCATTTTGTTTCTTTAGATCCTATTATTGGGTCAGTGTTTGTAACCTTTGACTATTGCATGTGTTTTGAATATGTTCTATTTTGATTAAGTTTGTGTAAAACTAGTTGGCCATTGAAGGTATCCTCCTAAAATCAAGCACAAATTTAGTAAAACATGAAATCATAGATGAGTATTTAATATAGGCTATTGTATTACACCAATGATTAAACATGGTTAGGAGTCAAAGGGAACCAAAATACAACATACTTAAACACATGAAATCAAAGGTTTCCACATTTTTTAAATTACAATAACACATAAATAAGGGTATATTATGATTTATATTTAAAAGGTATTTAAATTAGCTATAACTTAATATGAATGACTATAAATATATGATAACTCTTACATAACCAAAGACTAAGAAACTAGAATGATAAAACTTCTTACACAATCCACAAGTTAAATAAGAATCAATAGTTTCACATCAATACTAATATTGTAGAACTTATTCAAAATTTCCTATTAATATCAATAGTCAAAATTCTCATCCATGTGAAATAGGAAGATAAAAGTATAAATAGGCTTGGGAAGGAGGACTCATCTCTCAAGTGAAGTCTAATAATAAAATTGCAAAAATAGCACTATATGCTAATTTTATGCAAAACATGTATGTATAACATTGCCCATTCAAAATAGAATTCTTCTTCTAAAATTATATATATATATATATATATATATAACTGAAATTTACATCTCAACTAAACCATGAAAGTATATAAATATAACTAGAAGGTGGTGACATCACTAGAAAATTTTAAACTATGACATAGTATATGTGGAAGTTGATGTGGATGAAATTAAAGCTATGACTAGGGCTAAAACAAAAATAGGTACTAGAACTAATGTTGAGCCCTAAGTGGATGTTAGTAGTTGGACATAAGCTGGCATAGTCTAAGTGTGTACCAATGTATATTTAGGAAGCTAGGAGTCTGAGATGGGGTTGTCATGACCCTTTCTTTTGTAGTTTCTTTTTTTTGTCTCTATCTAAAGATAAAATACATGACTTACCTAAAAATCAATCTATATAGTTTCAAAATTGAGTAGAGCTCTTTTAAATAATTGAGCAAGATTATCCATCATTTTACTATGTATATCTAATGCATATCTGACCCAAATGTATAGTGATTGATCCAAATAATATTATCTCTTACAAAATTGACCAACTAAATTAACTCATCACTGGTTCTATACACATTACCTTCAATCTCTACCCTAAATTTATTTAATTATGCTTGCATAAGGTTTTCAAAATGGGCACGAGTACCATTTATCCCTAGGGAGTGCATGATTAAAGGATTCCTACTTTTATTAGGATATAAATAAATTCCCTCTCCTGGTTAATTTTTTTTGGACTAATGCCTGCATCTCTTGATTTCATTCCATTATACTATCCCTCTTTGCAACAATGTAATACTATGCTCAAACAACCTCAGATGCAATTATCAAATTGAGGCAAGCATAACCCTTATTTATTCTTGCTTGGCTTATGAAAGACAATTTCATATCAATATATTTTATTTTATTAAATATATGAAGAATGTCTCCCCATTTATATTTAGAGGTGGCCTTTGTGGACCTTATTAGATTAATGGTATAAAAAACTTATTCATTATCCCCTGTAAATTATCTATTATCTCCTTAGGGTCCTGAATGGTGCTCACCTCTGGTTAATTTTACATAGCTTGATGAAAAATTATAAACATTTTTTTTATCACCCCTCTTGTTGCATCTACAAAAATATAAGGGTTTTCCATTATCCTATCTAGGTCTGAAGGATTCACCTTCATTCTCGTAGTTAGAACGAAGATATCCTATCTTTGCTCCATCTTTATTTGTTGGCCTTCAACCATCACAATTTTCCTCTGACTTTCCTTAAAGTGCTTGTCTACCTATCAAAATGGAATTTAACTATGGGTTGTTTAGTTATTTCAAAATGTTATCTCCCTATTTATTATTCCTACTGCAGTTGCTTGATCTATGAAGGAATATCCAGGGAAACTAGTTGCTCTATTTTTTTTTGTAGTCAATAATTGTTAAGTTGGGTGTACCTTTTAATTAGTTGAAGTGGATGACCCTAGAGGTAACATAGGTTTTGGGGATAATTTCCTTATTATAGGAAAAATATGAATAAATTTCATCCATCCAATAACCTTCTTCTAGACTAGTGTGTCTATGATTTACTTAGCCTTCTCTTCTACCTTGTGCACTAAAACTGTAGGTGTCTTTGTCTATGTAGCTCAGCCAATGGGAAGTTTTATCTATGTATATCTATTGGGAGGGGTGAATTGTGTAAAAAAATGAAGGTAAACACTAGGCTTTCAAAATGTACCCCTTGGCTTGGACTAGGGGATTGAGGGATGGTGCCACTAAAGAATGAATACATCACTGGATTACTTACTAGATTTTTAAAATAGTCATTAATTGAAGTATATATAACCCAAACATTCATATAATTAGTGGCTATAGTGTCCATAGAATTAGGATAGACTATGGTGTGCAAAATGGGTAGTAAAATAACATCCTAATGTTAGGTTATTTAAGAAAAAGAACGCAAATAATGTGTCATACTAGTTATAATTACAAAAACTAAAGAAGTTATCAAAGAATGTGAAATTGGGTAACTTACAACCAAAAGAGGAATAGTTTGAGTATTGGTTACAATAGTTAACATTTTTTTGATATGGAGTGGAGAGCTTGGAGATGTAATTAGGGATGATCCATGTACTATAGATTACAATTGGGACTCTGATTTTCCTATTACATCACCCTCTCTATTTCAAAATATTTGAGTAGCTTCCAAGCTATCATCCTTTTAGTTGATCTATTTAGATCCTTTTATCAACTCTATTCCCATCGATTGGGAACTTTCTTTGGATAGTCATGCATCTTCTATGTCTAATTTTATGGTCTCATTAATAGACCATGACTCTTTAGTGTCATACCTTGATGCCCATTCATATTCAGTATTTCATATCTTATTATATTAATCACTATCATAGATTATGATAGGTTTTGATCTTCATGTTCCTTTTGTTTTATCATCCCTCTCCTTAGGTACTTCTATAGGTTATTCCTTCACTTCCACCTTCTGAGGGGAGATAAGTGGGGTTTTAGGCTTCCTTGTATATGTGAGTATTATTTTGGTAGTAGTATAGGTTGGCCTAGTTGAAAGCTGAATGGGAGATGGAGGGAATGTAGATATGGTAGATAGTAATCAAGTAGGAGGGGTGGTCACCACTGGTGGAATGATAAGTGGTGAAGATGACTTCCCAATAAACTGGGGCATTGCCAATTATGGTGACAAAGGAAGAGAAGTAATAGAAAAATGAGACAAGAATGTAGGGAGAGTTACCTATTGTGCTATAATCAATGGAGGAAAAGGTAACATGCAAAACATATTATCTGCTCTACTTAGACTTGTAGGCCTTTATTCCTCAAATATCTGATGTGGGAAGGTAGAAAAAACTATGTGTACAATGGAAGATGCAAGAGTCCCCTCTCTCTCCTCAATATGATCTACCCTAGAGGGGATAAATTCTTGTTTTCTTAGTTTTGCTTGAGGAGGGGGTCCATGAATGAGTTTTGAGACCCATTTTTACTTCTCAATCCTTTTACCATGTTACTACATGATATTAGGATAATATTAGATCCTCTACACCAAAATAATGGACATATAACCTCTATGCATCCTAATGGCTACCTCAAATCACCTTCAACATTTATGAAAATGTTATCATGGCCACAGGCCTAGTGCCCATAGTTGATCCTAATTTTCCTTTCATATTTCTTGAGGTGAACCCGTACATTCCATCTATGGTACTACTATCTATAGAGAACCCATGTGAAGCCATAATGTTTCCAATTTTTACCAATAATTTATAGGTGTTCCCAACTTATGTATTGCATTTTGATAATACTAAGAGGGGTGGGATGGATAACTACCTACTTTGATTTCCTTAGCTAAGTGTTAACACTCTACCAATTGAGCAATAATTTCTTACTCAAAAACCTTATTGTTGACCATTTTTGCCCAACAGGGCAAAAAATTGGTCCCCTTCTTCCCCTGTTGTTTAAGGCCAATTCATTTTTTGATTTTGCACAAGTCTAGGAGTTTTTATGGACTCCACAGGTGAAATCCTTGGTAGATGAGAAATCAATTCAAAAAGTACTGGGGTTTACAAGGCTCATTTGGGCCTTCATCTGAAGAAAATTTACAAGGAAGGTTGGCATCTTCAAACCATTGAACCATCACTTCAGTTCACAACTTTGGTTCAATCAGCAATTCAATCGACAAAGTTCAACAGACTGGTTCAATGGTTTAATTCAATTGGCAGTTTAATTGGCAAAGTTCAATAGACTGGTTCAATGGTTTAATTCAATCGGCAGTTCAATCGGTCTTGTTTCAGGCTTGGGCTCAATCTTCAAGTTCATCACTTTGCTTCAACAAAGGGTTCAATGCCTTGGTTCATTGGCAAAGTTTAAAGGCTTGGTTCCATCATGCTCAGCACATAGCATTGAACCATTGAACTGGTTCAACATTTTGGTTCAACGCAATTGGTTTAAAGGTTCAGTTCAACAAGCAGAAAAGCCTGAAGGAAATTGCCAAGGATGGTGATGTCTCAGATGCTGTCAACTTTAAGAAGGCAAACTAGCCATTGTTTTTCAAATAATGACAAGTGTGTGGGCATCAAATTTAAGCCAGCAAAAGGGCCATTTTTTTTAAAGAACGACCAAGCACCAACCATGACAAGAGCCCAAGTAATGTAGTGACCCACCCAGAGATCGCCCCTCAGGGCTGAAAGAGCAAGAAGAAGACAAGGTAGAGAAAAGACAAAAGTGTCAAGTGTAGGAGTGGACAGATAGTCTAAGTGGTGAAGGGAGGCGTCGATTCAAGAAATTACTCTAGTAGGTGAAATAGTGTCTACAAATTGACCATTAGAAGGTGCAAATGGCCAACTATGAGACCCTTTTTCTTCATTTCATATTTATGAGCAAAAAACTACATAAGTGCCTTCAAGGAGTAGTCTCGATTAATGAGAAAATAGCATGGCCATGTCAAAAAATGCCTGAAGTCAAAACCAGGGCCGACACAACATTTATGTTTAAGTAGCCTGCTCTTCCCAAAGCCTGTAAGGCACATGGGTCACTTGTAAAAGGGGTGCCAAAAGGCCTCCTTTCTTCTCTTATATATTAAGGACTTGTCATTTGAGAAATCATCTTCCACATTTGTAAGGCATAGCCCTGGCAAATTTTCACCTGAATCAATAAATACATTTTTTACCTCTATCCTAGTTAGATATCTCTGTGTATGTCTTGAGTGTTAGTTTGTGTTTAGTCATTGTTTCTTGATGCTTTCATAGGTTCAAAACCAACATACCTAGTGTCTACAAGGTGCCATTTCTGTAGCTGACAAGGAGAGTTGTATTTGGAAGTGTAGAAACAGAAGAAATTACTATACAGTGTGCATTTCATTGCACCTTTGGTGAATCTCTATTTCTTATATTTTCCATTAAAGCCTCCCTGCCAAGTTTCTTGCAGCCTGGTCCTTCTGCCAAGTGTGAAGTGTATGTATGTGTTTGTCTAATTTTAAGTGTGAGTGTGAGAAGGTTAGTTTATTTTGGTGCATCACCTCCTTAGAGTAGATTTGTTTTCTTGCAATCTTTCTCCCTTTTTATCCCCCCCATTATATATATATATACATGTTAGCACTTACTAAAACAAATTAGATGCATCAAAGGGAGCTAGCCCTTACCTAAAGACTCTCCCTTCTAGCTTCGCTAGTCCCACAGGTGAGAGGGGAGTTTCCATTGTTGCTTGTGGAAGGCAGGAGCTCCGCCTCCTTGCCCTAGGTGCAATCCACTGCATCAACAATTTTTGGCATGCCCAGTGGGACGAACTAGGACAAGTTGTGTCCACAGAGTTGAAGAACTTTTGGTGTGTTCCTTGACCAACCAGCCCTTGGAGGCTTCTACATCAAACACCAATGGCAACTCTGAGTTAAATCAACTGTTTAAGTAGTTCTGGTACCATACTATCAAGAAACAATATTCTGGTATGTATACCTCCATTGTTCAGAGCCATGGACCCTATTTTCCTTGGCCAACATGGCTATGATCCTTACCAGCCTTATGTTGATCCTTATCAGGTTCAATATGGCCAGTCTCAACCCTACAATAAGCTATATCAGCTTTATGCTTAGTCTTCTCAATATGTCACTTTTCCTACTCAACCCAGTCTCTTTGCCAATCAACCCATTTTTGCCTTCAAATGAGCACTGATGGGATACAAAAAGTATGTAATAGATCTTAACACCAGAAGAGGATGTGGCCAAGAAATTCTTGATCATATCATCCATCAAGTGAGGAATACACTAAATCAGGTTAAGAATGAATGGACTCCTATTGAAAGAGCCAATTGGCACATGCTTACAAATGAGATACTAGATGTGAGTGGTTTGATTGCATCTTTGGAGGAGAAGCTGAGTATTTATGAGAGGCAGCCTTACCAAGTCTATCAACCTACATACTTGCTACCCCAAGTGTCATATCAGTCATATACAACCCCTGCTTATGAGCCAAATCAAGCCTATCAAAGTCCTTTCCCCAATCATGTTGAGGAGAGTTTCAAAATAGCAAATCTTGTGTTTAAGGCTAATCTTGATAGCCAGATCAAATTGGAAAACCTTCAAATGCAGTAGTCCATTTTGGCAGTAAGGGAAGTGGAATCTAAATCTTCTCTACGCTCTCACATTGTGGCCCCATCACCCCCAAAAGAGATGCCCAGTCTGAATTGCTTGAGCTGGAATAAAGTGGTTGAGTCATGGAACAGCAAGGGGGTTAAAGACACTATCCAAGAGTGTGAGGTACAAGATGAGGTTAGTCCTTTTCAAGTTCCCCCACCCTTCCTTAGGAAGCTCCTTACATTTCATGGCAGTCTTCATGCACTCCCCATCTCTATGGTGTTTCCCATGAGCTCCAAGAGGTACAAAATGAGGATGATCTGGCCAAGAAGATTGAGGAATTAGAAAAGAAGATGAGACTACTTAGAGAAAGAGAGATGGAGCTTTCAAACCCTATAGAGGAGTTGATGCCAAAGGACACCCCTTCCACCAATCCACAAGATAATTTCAATATTGATGAAATATTGGTAAAGTGGAGGGATGAAAACCAAAAAAATTTGGCCCAAGGTCTGC